>SJYV01022174.1:307925-428103 GCA_006410875.1 Neotragus pygmaeus | reverse complement strand
AAAGTAAAAATTAAAAAAATAATAAAATATTACCAGATACCAAAAAAAAATATATATATAAAAAAAAACAGTTGGGATCAAACACTTGTGGGATTTTTTCCTTAATATTTTATCATGAGTATTTTCTTATTTCATCAAAACCCTCTTTATAAATAATTCCTCATGGCAGTGTACTCTCATGTGAATGAATCATAATTTACTTTCTAGTTTCCTTAACTTTTGATATTTAGATTATCTTCAGTTTTTTAAGCTAAAAATATAACTTCATTGAATATCTTTGTTTGTTCTTCTGTTCATTCTGGGTCCTTTGTTTAAAGTTCTTTCTTGTAAGTAGAATTACCTTGAGTCAAAGGGATGAATGTTTTTAAAGTTCTTGTTACATATATGAAATTACTATCTTTCTTTCATTTGATTGACCAAGTGATTTTTTTGAGCACCTACTATGCCAAATATGGTACTAGAAACTATATATACAGAGATAAGTAAGATGCAATTTGTGTCTTCAAGGATCTCTTATTTCAGTGGAGATAGTCTCAAAATTAGCTCTTGCCTATGTTGAATTCTGGTTTTAAGTTTTGACTTGTTTAATAGAGGGAAATAATATGGTTGATTGCTAAGATCATTGAAGATCTGTTGTTTTAAAAGTTTCTGAAATGAATTTCAACCATGAAATTAAATTGTAAATGTAATTTATTTTGGTTAGTGTTGTCTTAGAAGCTTTTTTTGACTGTTGGGTAAGCAGTGGGTAAATTCTGATTTCAGGTATATGTATACACAATTTAAGATAAATTGTGTGTGTCTGTGTATGTAGTTGGCTTTTTTGGCCCAGTCAGTGCAGACTGTCTGCAATGCAGGGAGAAACTGTGTCAAGTTTTATCTTCATTAGATGTTTAAGAATTATTTGCCTGACTTCATTTTATTCTGAAGTATAGTTTTTCATTATTTTGATTATTTTAGAGTTACAAAGAGTCAAGATGTTTACATTTATTTTCCTTTTTTAGGGATTTATTTTCTTTCCTTGGCTGAAAAAAACTGAAAATATTAGGAAAACTTGAGTCCTTATATAATGTACAATTTAAATACCTGATTGTCTTGGGAGAATCAGATGGGAACAGTAAATGAAATTCTGATGAAAAGTATCATGGGATAGTTTTGTCAAGAAATCTGAAATTGCATCTTTCCAATCTCTCTTTTTTCCCCCCATTTATTTCCCATATCCCATTTTCTTTATTCCATTCAAACATGAACAATTTTATGTCATTCTTAAAATTGAAAAATGCTGTGGAACTTGTAATTTCATACTCTTTTGCCTTTTTCTCTGTTTCTGTTATCATTTTTTTGGTACATCATTACTGAATAGAAACCAGTTTAGATTATGTGTGGAGTTGAGTGGGAGAGCTAAATTTGAAGGTGGAAGTACAAATTAAAATTAGTCATAGTGGGGGGAAATATTGAAATGGTTCTTTTTTCTGGTCTTTTACTCAGTGATATTGTGCCTCCATACATGTAATCAGTTCTTTATCTAATATCACTTGAAAATAGACGATGATTAAGTAAATTAAATCTGTTATGAAAAGGGTCAGAATGTAGTTACTGCTCTGTCCTGTTTACACATTTTTCCCCTTTCTTTTAGGTTATCAAGTATTTTGTTCAAATGAGTTAAAGTAGTCTGTTTTTCTTTTTTATGCTTTCTGCGTCATCATCATCTTTTCTCCAGTATCAGGGCTTTGGAAATGGAAATATATTACTATTATTACTTTAAAGTAAGTTCTTACATGGAGTAGGAAATGGCAAGCCACACCAGTATTCTTGCATAGAAATTTCCAGACAGAGGAGCTTGGCAAGCTATAGTCCATGGGGTTGCAAAAATCAGACACGATCAATCGAGCACAAGTTCTTATATTGAACTTGGTCAGTTTACTCTTCCAGACCTGACTAGAAGTAACTCTTCTATTTAAAAACATCTTCAACAATAAAAATAGAGTTGAAGTTGTANTGCTTATAGAAGAAAAGAAAATGTCTTTAAGTCAGTGATCTAAGTTTTACCTTAAGGTAGCAAAAAAAAAAAAGCAACTTTCTAAAGCATGCAGAAGGAAGAAATAATTGAAAGTAAAATTCATTATTCTAGAGGTCCTATAGCCAATGCAGAAAGGCAAGAAAAAGAAATAAAAGGCATATGGATTGGAAAGGAAGAAATAGATGTCTGTATTCACAGAGAGCATGAATTTTTATGTAAAAAATGGAGGAAGGGTTTGTGTGTTAATGTCATAAAAGATCAAGGCTATTGGAGCTGCCTCCTTAAAGGATACTAACAAGACATGAGAAATTCAGTACCTGCTCCCAGATTAGATCCTGAAGAAAAATGCTGCAAAGGACATGAATGGATCAACTGACAAAATATCACTAAAGTCTAATGTGACACTGAACTTACATCTATCCTAACACAGCTCATATCTATATGAAATTTTGCAGATGATAACTGCTGTTACATAAAAGTTTTTCAGGGTAAAAGACCATAATATATGTAACTTACCCTCAAATGGTGCAGGAAAGAAAAAGAACTGTGTAGAGAGACAGGAAGAGAGAGTGTAGGTACAGATGGTAAAGAAAATTGGGATAAAATGTCATAGGTAGATCTAGGTGTTTCCTGTATACTCTTTTTATTTCTATGAAACTGAAAGTGTTAGTCGCTCAATCATGTCCAACTCTTTGTGACCCCATGGACTGTAGCCTGCCAGGCTAATCTGTCCGTGAGATTCCCCAGGCAGGAATACTGGAGTGGGTTCCTGTGCCTTCCTCCAGGGGATCTTCCCGACCCAGGGCTTGAACCTGGGTCTCCCACACTGCAGACAGATTCTTTTCTGTCTGAGCCACCACAGTAAGCACTCAATAAATACTAGTAATGCAGCCCATTGTGTGTGCAGCCTGTCTGGGCCTCGGACTGTTCGTGAGAGCAGACACTTGAGTATATACACCTTTGTTCCCATGAAGAGCCAAGTATAGCTTTCATTTGTGTATTTCTAACTGATTAATTCTTATTATGAGCAGCTAAAGTGTTTACAAACAAGTTTAAAACCCTCATCACAATGATAGCTTTAAGTTGTTGTATTGTTTACATGGATCAAAAGCGCTAAGTAGGATCATAGAATTTTCAGTGTTGAAAGAATCTTAGAAATCATTCAGGAAAAACCCCTTTATTTTCCTTAAGAGAATAAGTCTTGGTTAGTGAAACCCATTATCACTAGTGAAGTCACTCAGTCGTGTCCAACTCTTTGCCATGCCATGGGCTGTAGCCTACCAGGCTTCTCCGTCCATGGGATTTTCCAGGCAAGAGTACTGGAATGGGTTGCGTTTTCTTCTCCAGGGTATTTTCCCGACCCAGGGATTGAACCGAGGTCTCCCGTATTGCGGGCAGACGCTTCACCCTCTGAGCCACCAGGGAATTAATACCACTACCCTTTTTACTTCTCACTATGGTTGTTAGTGACTATAACTTTATCTTACTGCTTTAAACTTAGTTTCATGTACTGGTATCATTTATTGGAGGTGACAGTTGTCAAATTATCATTTGGATTACCATGAATAAGTTAGTTACTATTTAGTATGTACATTTCATGGGAAACTCTTGGGTCAGGTTTGCCTTTTGTGGTATAGGATGTTTCCCAAAAATCTAACTTTAAGAGGATTACACCTCGGAAACTAGTCTAATAAATTAGCATTAAAATCTTTTTCTTGGCCACTTAGGCTGTACACCCTGGTGATTAAGATCATTGGATTCTAGAACCAGATTTCCTGTATTTGAATCCCAGCCCTGCTACTTCCTGGCAGTGTGACCTGGGTTGTGTTACTTCACCTCTTTGTCCTGATTCCTCTTTTGTAAAATGAAAATAATTATAACAACTATCTCATGGGTTACTGGGAGATTAAATGAATTAATTCATGTAAAGTGCTTAAAAGGATGCTTGGCACAAAATAAATGATGCATATTTTAACTAATACTAAAGTGAAGTCTCTCAGTTTTGTATGACTCTTTGTGACCCCTTGGACTATAGCCTAACAGGCTCCTCCGTCCATGGGATTTTTCAGGCAAGAGTACTGGAGTGGGTTGACATTTCCTTCTCCAGGGGATCTTCCTAGCCCTAGGTCTCCCACATTGTAGGCAGATGCTTTACCGTCTGAGCCACCAGGAAAGTCCTCATAACTAGAAGATGGCTAATTGCCATGGTTATTTCTGTTTAACTTGTCAACATAAGTAAGAGGATAATTTATGCCTGGCATCCTGTTTCTGAGGGATTTTGAAGCGGCTTTTTTTTCCTTATCATTTATTCCTTCTAAGAAAATCTTTTACCAGTGCCTATCACCATGCAGTTTTTTTTACATGTAATTCTTTGTATGTGTTACATGTTTTGTGTGTGTGTTCTTTTTTTAAAAGAATTTGCTGTAATAATTCCGTATTAGTGGCTTTAAAGTAATTCCATGAATCTGAGCTATACAAATGAGGATATGTAAATATTTCAGATCTGTATTGAACAGAAGCTGTGGAATATAACCTGATACTGTGGTTATGTATTTCCACTTTATATGCCTTTAACTAATGTTCATTTACGATCCTTTTCTAGATTACGATTGGTTAAAAGGTACTAGACCATATAAATCAAAGTCTGACGATACGTTGCTTTTAAGAATAACTGACCTCCCAGTGGCGTGGTCTAAGTAAAATGTTCTCTTTTTTAATTATGTAGTCCTCCTCGCCATCCTCATCACAGCCTCATTCTAGCCACTGCAGAACGAAGGCCTCATCATTGTGTCACCATGCATCCCTGCCCTGGGTCAAACGTAACCATGTAGGCCCTGCAAAGGCTACCAGTCCATCTCTCCGTCTTCGTCGCTGGCGACCCTTCTTACGTCTGCCATCTTTGGGTCTCCATTCTGTTGTAAGTGTAGTCAATCTTCCATCTCTTCTTCCAGTGACAGGGGTAGTCCCTTTTTTCCCTTAAATTTCTTCAGTCTTCAGAGTGCTTTTCTCTTGGTTCATCAGCCATGAGCTTTTTCTCCCCTGATGAGATTGCAAGCATACCTCTATGCTTTGCAGTTCAGCTTGACTTTGACCAGTGCCTTGGTGAACATCCATCTTTCCACTCCATATCCTGCCTGTCTTTTGATGAGTGCTGATCAACATTCATGATAATGTTTAAGTTCCGGTCAGTTGTTCAAGTGAATATGTATTCTCTTACCCTTCATCTTTCCAGTTTCATTTAGTTGACTCAGGTCAACAAATGCTGTGTACCTTCTGAGTTCTTTGCCATCTCGTACTTTTTTTTTTTTTTTCATGTTTCTGAACATGACTTTAGTCTCTTGTCATGCTCTGGGGTTACTTTTACTTACTCTGTCCTTAATCTAATCCTTCGTGGTGTAGGGTGTTCATCTAAACTATTTTATTCCCTGAGGTGGCTCAGGTACTTGGTTTAATCTTGATCCAGTCTTCCCTGCCTATTCAGTTTCTGAAGATCTTTTCTCAAGCTGGAGGTGAAGATTTTCTTGTGAATTGATATAGAATTCCCACAAATCTCACAATTTCTCCTTTTTAGGTTGATAATGTTAGCAAACTGCTAAAAAGTACATTTGTTCTTGTAATTGTGCTAATTATCTTAAATGTTGAGGTTGATGATGGAATTCTAATAATTCTCATAATTGAAATAAAATGCAGGATTAGGCAACTATAGCTCTTGTCTTTCTGATGTTTTAGACAGTGGTAATGAGCACAGCCTACCTAGAAATGCTACGTCTGAAAGATTTGGTGTATGCCATGCATTTATAAGAAACCTAACACTTGAGGAAATCATTATGACTTTTGAAGCAAGAGGAAGTCTGATTATACATACTTTAATGCCTAAAAAAAATTAAAAATTGGTGTCAAACATTTTTTCCTTCTGCTTATTTACTGTTTTAGAGCTATTCCTAGAAAGTGGAGTCTTGGCACTTTTCCTTAAACATCTTCCATCAGATACCATACTGGTCACCAAAATAGCCTTTCATCAACAGACTGGTGTGTCTCTATTTCATTATCCTCATTGGGTCACAAACATGCATTTGTCATTTTTATTTATTTATCCACCTGATGTTTATTGCTTTCCTACCATGCCATACACTGGCATAGTAGGAAGAGATGCAAGTGAATCAGATGATCAGTGTAAAACCCTAATTTATAAATTCTTACTTGGGCATAATTGATTCTAAATAGGAATAAATTCCTTTGTACTTACAAATATTCTAAATATAAGTGTACATGTCATAAAAATTGACATTTTCAGTTTTATATTTTTACGTAATATTAACGTTTGCTCCATATTAATCATTGCTTTGTGACTTCATAAGTGTTTTCATAGCCTAGTGACTAAGGATGTGTATTGTAGAATGACATTGCCTAGACTTGAAACCAGATTCTATCGCTTACTAGCTTTGTGACCTAGAGCATGTTACTTAATGCTTCTGTGAGTCGATTGAGAGTACAGTGGATGTAACTATATTACTTACCTCATAGGGTCTATATGCCTATTAATTGGTCACTTTTTATAAAGTGCTTAGAACAATATCTGGTATATATTTAGTGCCACAATTATAAATTAAATTTAAGCTAGTTCTTATAATTTGAAATGTCTATTTAGTTTTTTAAATTTCTATTTAGTATTTAATTTTCTATCTAATTGATTCATCATATCACTTTTTGATTCTTCATGGTAGTAAGAAGTGTGTTCTAAATTAAGAAACTTTGTAAAAATAATATATAAAAATGTAGGCAAAGATGATCTAATCTGGAATTTGTTTTTTACTGATTGTTCTTGCTTCTAGTGGAGTACTGCTTAAGCAGTTGGATAAGTATAGATTTCAGGCCCTGATTAATTTAAGCTGACCAAAGGAAAAGGCTTGTAGTAGGTACTGAGGTTTTGTAGAAAGAGTAGAAGTTTTGAGCATTTATCTTATCTTTTATAATGGTTTAAGACTTTTCATACCTTCTTTAGCAGTTTGGATTTTTAGTATGCACTTTTGGATAAAAGGTACAATGACTCACAATTTTGAGTCACTTAGATTTAGTGATTTCTTACATTTGTGATAATGTAGTGTTAATATTATAATAATATATAATATTTATATGGCATGTGACTGTTAACAAAGTACTTTCATGAATTTCATTTCACGGGTAAGAAACCCAGTGTTCAGGGGGATTGAGTACATAGTCGGGTATCTGAATCCAGTTGTATTACTTTTATCTCTGGCATGATTGTATTTACTGACAAAATGTGAAAAACAGAAGCTATTATATAAGAGATATTATTCTTAAGAGACGGTGTGAAAATAAGTGATAATTAAAAACAACATAATAGCTTAAAGGTTTAAAATACTTGAGGTCCTGTTGGAGAATTGTATCTTAAAAGGAGTAAATCAAGCCCCTTTCCTGGGGCTTGACTGTATAAGGAATTCTTTCTAGTGTTTTTGTACAGAATTGAATTCATAGTTTGTAGACTTGCCTAGATTTACCCTTGAAAAATTGGGTTCTCTCTGGTCATTGCTAAAATGGGCAAACTAGGTTTGAGGGATCACTGAAATTTTTGATTCTCTCACCAATAAAATAAGGGAACTCATATTACTATCTAAGTGTTTGGAGAAATACCATGTTCAAGAGGGATTAGTCTTTTTTAAGATGGTGGAAAATACTGGGAAACATTTTTTGCCTCAGTAGGTGGGATAATTCCAATAAAACTGTCCAATTGGAATGGACTACCTGAAAACCTAGTGGCAGCTCCCTGTTGTTGACGGGGCTGCCACACATGGGGCTGCAGTCAAGAGCAGTCTAGTATCAGAACAACAGTAATCCTACATAAGTGTGATTCCTACCAACTGTGGAATTCTTTAGCTCTAAGTCAAATTTAAGAAGAGCTAGTTTGCCATAGCAATGTATGTTGTATTGCACCCATTCACAATTTGAGGGAAGTAATCTCTGAAGAATATGTGAGCTTAGATGAGTCACTATCTGTGAATATTTTTAGAAGCATCCAATAAATCCAAGGTGGTTTACGAGGTGACTCAGCAGTAAAGAATCCACCTGTCAATTCAAAAGTCACAGGAGTCCCTGGGTTTGGAAAATTCCCTGGAGGAGAAATTGGCAACCCACTCCAGTATTCTTGCCTGGGAAGTCTCACGGACAGAGGAGCCCAGCAAGTTACAGTCCGTGGAGTCAGAGTTAGGAATAAGTACCCACCCAGTAAATCCAAGTTAGCAATGTTTATTTTGTACCTTTCAATTTCTGTATCTGAGAACTTTGTATTACTTAAAATTATATAATTGTTTGAGGGTAAAAAATAAAAATTTGAGTTAACAAAGTTAGCAAAAGTTAATTTTGCCTTGTTGTTCAGTCATTGTGTCCGACTCTCTGCAGCCCTATGGACTGCAGCATGCCAGATTTCCCTGTCCTTCACTGTCTCCTGGAGTTTGCTCAAACTCATGCCCATTGAGTTGGTGATACCATCCAACCATCTCATCCTTTCTTGTCCCCTTCTCCTGTCCTCAATCTTTCCAGGTATCAGGGTGTTTCCAGTGAGTCGACTCTTACACATCAGGTGGCCAAAGTATTAGAGCCTTAGCTTCAGCATCAGTCCTATACTTTGTGTTACTTACTGGATATTAAATGATATGAGATATAATTTGATTTATGCCTCTTTAAAACTTTTACCTCTAAAATTTGTACTAGCATTTAGCAGTGATTATATTACATTTCAAACCAGTTAGATTTTTGAATCTAGGATGAATACACTTTTTTGAATCTAGGATGAATAAAAAATATTCTAAGTCTATATTGCATTATTCAAAAAGTGAGCTTATTAAGGTTAAATCATTAAGGGAAAAAAACTCACTTTCTTGATGTCTTCAAATTTAACTTGAAAAGAGTTTCTTTAACTCATTTTATGCTATTTAACTTCTAAAAAGTTTATTCAAATTTCAAAAATTAGACAAATTAGTTCATGAATTCATTTCATTTAGCAAATATACAGTGTACGTCTACTGTGTAGCAAGCATTGTGCTAGGGGCTGAGGCTTCCAAAGTGAACAGAACCTTAGGTTTTTAGGTCAGTTGAGATTAAGAGAGATGTACTTTGAGTCAGTGTTTTTCTTGTTGATGGGTGAACACGTTTGTTATAAGTGTAGGCATATTCACTCTCTGTCCACCATATCAAAGACTAAGCCTTGAATCATATTGTTATAAATGTTTTTTCATGTCATTTAATATTATTTATATGTGTTTACATGTAAGTTGATTGATTTGTTTTGACTGCTAACATACATACTATGTATTTTCCCCTCCTAGGCACCAAATATAGATGAAAAAGTAGATCTTCATTTTATTGCATTAGTTCATGTAGATGGGCATCTCTATGAATTAGGTAAGAACTATTTTAATTTATCCTGGGGAGAAAAATAGTAAATGGGAAAATCTGTATTTATAAAAACATGACTGTTGATATTTATTGTGTTCACTTAAATTGATTACCTTTCAGCACTGAGCTGGCATAATAACAGTTTTCCTCTTAAGATTTCTTACTAGAAATAAAAATGTTTTGTTGTTCAAGTGACTTATTAATATAATTCAAGAATGCTTGCAACCACCTTTGCAAAACAGGCAAGTAAAAATTATTATAGGAAACTCCTATAATCACTTTGGAATTCTTTACTAAATTTTTGAACTGGTATCAGCAACATCTTGGATGACCATTTAAAATTAGTTTCTTGATCCTGGAACTAGTTTTAAAACATAGTTTATTATTCATAATAATTACTGTTTGTATTCAGCAATGAGTATCACTAGTTTTTAAGCTTTTGTAACATCCTTTTCTATCATATCTGATTTTTCAAAAGACTTTACAGGAATCTATGTTTTCTGGCAACAGTTCCTTCAGGCATGTGTCAAAGTCCCTATGATTAATTACTTGGTATTGGCCTATACCTGCATTTATCTTTTAAAACTTTAACTATCAATGGACTACTTCAGGGACTATTTGGAGATTCTTCTAATTTTAATAGGGTCATTCAAGCAGAATAAGCTTGTTATGATTCTTTCATAATACTTACAGTACTTAGAGCCTTCTATGAAAACTTTTTAGATTAGAAAAAAAAAAACAAATAAAGAAAACAAAAGAGTGGAGTCCTTTTCAGTTTCTAGATACCATGATTTTTAGTTCTCTTCTCATTTGCTGTTAACTTTACACTTTCACACTTTCCTTTTCCTATATAAAGATAGAAAAGTTTAGAAAGGACTCTGAGTGTGACTGTAAACGTGATCCATAAAATTTAGATGGATTCTATATTTGGAATACAGCAACAGAATCATATACTTTATTTAAAAGAAGGGGCTCTGTTAAAGGGGAGAAGGAAAGGAAAGAAGTGTACAACCCTGTGGATCATCTATAGTAGTAGAGTGATTTGAGTAGGAAATCAAGCTAAAATGAAGTCATTGTCACAGGAGTATATAAGAGACCTGCAGGACAATTTAGAAGGTATGCTTTCTTAATTCAGTCTCTGGAACTTACATAGATATAAGATGTAATAGGAATCGGGGATTTCAAATGTCTGATTGCTAGAAGCTAGTTTCCACTCTTAAAGAATAACTAGTAGGCCTTCCCTGGTGTCTCAGTGATAAAAAATGCACCTGCCAATGCAGAAGACACAGGTTCCATTCCTCATCTGGGAAGATACCACATGACACAGATCAGCTAAGCCCATGCACCCCAACTATCGAGCCTGCGCACCTAAGCTTGGGAGCCACAACTGTTGCGCCCATGTGCTGCGACTGCTGGAGGCCTAGTATCCTAGAGTATCTGCTCTTCAACAACAGAAACCTTTTCACTGCCACTAGAGAGTAGCCCTCGCTTGCCACTAGAGAAACACAGCAACGAAGACCCAGCACAGCCAAAAGAAATAATAAAGATAAATATATATATATAACATAAATATATATATATTTTTTTAAGGAATAACTGGTAGAAGTGGAGGTCTAAAGAGAGTGCTGAGACTGATCAGACACATTCTCATAGATTTAGGAAAGGCCAGAGGAGTGATAAATATGACCCATAACCAGAGATTTTTAAAATGTAATGGTGACTTTCAGAATGGGAGGCTTAATAATAGAACAAACAACAGTGAAAGATACTTAGAATAAAAAAATCTGTGATTACCTCAATGAGAAGGAATACATTGTCTGAAAACCCAGTTTGACTGATGATCTGGCTCTGAGCTCAGAGGCTAAAGGGCAGTGGAAGGCAAGACATATATCAAGGGTTGGCTACATATGCAGGAATGGTTCTCTTTTGTAGCATGCCAAGATCAACATGAAAGGATCTTAAAATTGGCTTGAAGTAAGAACATCAGAAAAGAAAGGCAGAACTACTAAGGTCTTGTTTGGTTCAAGTATTCTTTAGCAGGAAGAATGATCAATGTGGCTGATAGAGAATTAGAGCTCTTTGGGAATTACATTCTTTAAATGAGTTTAAAAGAATTTCCAGGTTCTAAAGAATAGCAGGAATCTTTGAGATGTCATAGAGGATAGGGATAAATATTAATACAAGACAAATTAAGATGGACAGTTACTGACTCACTGCAAGGGGAATTGGTGGTAGCCCTAATTCAAATTCCTAATTTAAAAGGAATGTTGAACAAGAGAAGTATTGAGTTAGTTCATAGAAAATAGTGGTTAAGAGAACAGCATATGGTTTTTAAGGAAAAAATTATTTCTGAATACCTTTAATTTTTAAAATAAGGCTGTATGATTATAGACACGGTACAGGTGAATCTCTGCAGGACCATTATATAACAGAGGGTAGTGATAGCCTTTAATATGTCCATTCTGTACCTAATTGTAAGGTTAACTGATGGAAGGGACTAAGTTATTCCTGTTTCTTTTATTATATCATCCTTGTCCTTAGGGCTTCAAGTAGTTCCTGGCATATGTCCTTTTAATTTGTCCCTGTCATTCCTTGAGCTGTTTCTGACTTTCTAGTAGAACAGCATTTCCTGGCTCATCTTTTATTTTCCATGCCTGAGCCTTCTCCAGGGAGCCCTGATTCTTTCATTGGAAGATGATGATTAGAACCAAGATCTGGGTGCTCGTTGTTTTTAAGATGCTGTCACTTTCAGACTTTCTCAGAGAACAGAGCTAGGAAATACTTGTATGTATTACATAAATAGACACCTATGTGTGAATAAGAATATATATGGACACACAATCAATTAGTTATATGTTTCTATATTAAAGAGCGTTTATTTACATCTACATTTCTAATTCTAAGCTAATATTATACATTTTGTGCTAGTGTTAGCATATTTGTGACTTCCCTTTCTGAACAGAGGAAATCTAGCTCTCATTGTCCTTTATGTATTTTCTGACTTACGCCTTCCCTGATATATAAACAAGCTCTTGGCTGCTCAAGCCTAAAGCTCCATTCCAGACACACTGCTTCCCGCCCCAACCTGGCCCCCTGATCCTGGCCTGGCCCAGACAAATAGCCGGAGCTCTCCCAAGTGTGTAGCTACCTTCTTCCTGGCATTGTGCAGATTCCAACTGCCTTGGCCTCCTTGAACTCTGCTCCCCTCAAACTCTGCCCTCTTTTGCTTTGGTCTCCTAATTAAGGTGGCTGTAGGCTGCTTGGGTCTCCCTCTCATGCACTGGCAGAGAGCTAGTATTACTGTTAGGCTTACCTAACAGTTCTGAGTTACATATTTCCCAGTCTATAAAACAACCATTTCAGGTATTTTGTCCAGGTTTTTAGTTGTTTTCAGTGGAAAGCCTAGTCCAGTACATTATTTCATCCTGGCTGGAGAGGGAGTGTATCTAACTGTTATTCCTTGGCCTCCCACAATGAAGATAAGAATCTATTTCCTTTGTCACTCTTTACCTACTTCTATCTCCCAATCACAAAATACATACTTACTTTTTCCTGTCATTACAGTTGTTTAGACTCTTTTTTTTTAATATGTATACTTTATTGAAGTATAGTTGACTCACAGTATTTCAGGTGCACAGCAAGGTGATTCAGGTATACACATACATTATTTTTCAGATTATTTTTCATTGTAGGTTATTACAAGATATTGACCATAGATCCCTACAGTATATAGTCGTTTAGATTTTTATGACTACAGAAATGTTATTCTCAGATGAGCCATAGTTAATGTACTTTTCTTTTTCACTTTTTTATTTCTCTGGATTTAATAACTGTCCTGTTTTGCTTTTTGGTTTGTTTGGTTCATTTTCACTCACATTTTGCTTTAAAAGTAGTCTCTTTTAGTCCAGGTCTATCACTGTGTATGCATATTGAGTCAAAAATTTTTATTGTGTTTAGAAGCCTTGAAATTATAGAGGGGATTGTGTTTTATGGCTTGAACTTGAAGTGCCACATATAAAACATCTGAAATTATGGATATAGAGTATCAGTTAACTTTGGGTTTGCATGAGTTTATGTAATTCTGAACTTTTTCAATTTTTCATAGTGTTACAAAAGTACTACTTTATTCAAGGTGATAATACTCTTGGTGTTCAATAAAATAATCCTCGGTTATTTAGATTGTTATTTTGTGTTCCTACCTTGGTATGTGGTTACTAGTAGTAATACAGAAACCTTGCAGTGGTTCCCCTTTCATTGGTATAAATGTCAGTTTTACTTAGGAGGCTTTATCAGAAGGCTTTAAAGTGAAGAAAGAAATTTTTTATATTTCCTTTTTAAAAAAAATGTTTATTTGGCTATGCCAGATCTTTAGTTGCAGCATATGAACTCTTAGTTGCAACTTGTGAGATCTACTTCCCTGACCAGGGATCGAACCCAGGCCTCCTGAACTGGGAATGTTGAGAGTTAGCCACTGGACCACCAGGGAAGTCCTGAAATTTCTTATATTTCTGATTTTAAAAAGCTGACATTAGTCTTGAGTATTCTTTTTAGGAAATTAAAGCCAATAGTGTTTATTCCTCATAGCATCTGTTTATGAAGTTAGATATTCATACATGTAAGCAAGGGTCTAAATAACCGTTAGTGCTAAAAATATTCATATGTAGCACATTTAAAGGGTTTGTTCTAAGATATATTATTTTAGCTTTTGCCCTACTGTGGGAAGAGGAAAATGGAAGTTGAAAGTATTAATATATTATCTTATCATTCTTAATTAATGGAGACAAGAGAGATAGGACAACTAAATAAAATATGTGACTCTTGATTAGATCCCACATAGAACAAAACAACATGGATAAAGGATATTTCTGGGTCAGCTGGAAAAATTTCTAAATGAAATAAATGTCATTAATTGTTCATATTATTAAAAAGCGTATTATCCTATACAATCAACTAGCCATCCACCTATTTATTTTTCACAGACGGACGGAAACCATTTCCGATTAACCACGGAGAGACTAGTGATGAAACGTTATTAGAGGTAACAGTGAAACCTGTTGGCCCACCTTCGGTTCATTAATATTCTTGTCATCTTTAAAACATCTCTAGAGAGAACTGGTGTAACTTTTCTCTGTGTATCTTCTTGTCCTGGCTTTCTGGAAAAAAATCCAAAAAGAAAAATTTGAACTAGTGTTAAAAATCTACAGCCAATGACAGAGGTTTGGAAAACTCTTGGTGTAAACAAGTATCAAGTTTGGAAAAAAACAAGAGTAGTATTGAAAGCATTGCACATCGTATCCCATGTTTCATTAAATCCAAGGTACCATCATTTGTTTCTTGATTTTAAAGATTTTAAAATTCATGAACAAATTGTATGGCTTAGAATCTATGAAACATGTAATTTGCAGGTTAAAAGCTTCTTAAAAGCCTTTTAAGAAGGAACACTTAGCATATCTCATACTTTTGTACTAAGCAAATTAGGCCACCAGCTATTCACTTTTCTGGTGTGCTCTGAGTTATTTTGCATTTGAGAGAAGTCTGCAGTATAAAATTACTATGAATTAGGAAGCTATGAAGCATTTTATTTATCATTTGTAAGTTAAACGCATGTTTTTAAACTGAAAGATTAAACTGTGTCCTTTTTCCCTCTAGGATGCCATAGAAGTTTGCAAGAAGTTTATGGAACGTGACCCTGATGAACTGAGATTCAATGCCATTGCTCTTTCTGCAGCATAGCCCATCCAGAATGGAAACACCAAATACTGTATTATTTGCAACAAAATTAAATTTCCTCTGCCAGACACTAACTCACAAATTTTGATATTTTCATTAACTTGACTGATTAAACTTTATGTGAACTAAACTTTGACTTAATCTGTGTTTTATATTATATTTTGCCCCAAATTAAAGCTGCAGTTCTTTTCTTCCCTTTCTTTCTTGTGAATGATTTGCCTTGTTGGATGACTAGCAATGTCTTTCTTATTCTCTTTGAATTTCATAGGAGAGTCTGTATTGGTACACAGGCACAGTTTCCATATGCACAGTACGAACATACATATTTATTTAACAGACATTATCCTCTATTTGTAATGAGCTGGATACTGTTCTGGGAGCTGGAGTTAACAGTGAACACTATAGCAAGTTCCAAGTCATGAAGCTTATGCTCCTGTGAGAACAGACAAATGATAAGCACATTAATGGGGCTTCCTTGGCTCAAGTAGTAAAGAACCCACCTGCTAACACAGGAGACGCAGGGCAAGAGATACGGATTCAGTCCCTGTGTTGGAAGGATCCACTGGAGGAGGAAATGGCAGCCCACTCCAGTATTCTTGTCTGGAAAATCCCATGGACAGAGGAGCCTGGCAGGCTACAGTTCATCGGGTTATCAAAAGTCAGACAATACTTTGCGACTGAACCTATACACACACACACACACACACACACAAAAATAAGATACATACCAATAAGAGCTATACAGAAAAAGTTGGATTTGTGTTAGTGATTGAGTGAATCCTTTAGGTTATTGTGGTTAGAGAAGGCTTCCGTGAGAGATAACTTTGAAGTTGAGATCTGAGCAGCTAAACATAGCTAGTCATAGAAAGATGGTGGGGAAGAGAAGAGGGACTGTTTACTGCAGAGTTCCTAAAGGAGGCAAGTCTTGCTGGGTTTTAGGACCGGGGGGAAAAAAAAGATTCATAAAACCAGAGCATTGAAAAGAAGGGGGAAAATCCAAGAGATGAGGTCAGAGTTGGAGAGCTTAGTGATACAGGAATACAGGAAAGGGCATTTGGACTTAGCACAGTTGTGAAGGTAAGCCATTGGAGAGTTTACACAGGAAGATGACCTGATTTGGTTTATAATTTTAGGTCATTGATTACTTTGTGGATAATAAGTTGGGGGTAAGGGGTAAGAAAAGGAGGACAGAGACTTGTGAGAAGCCCACTGCTTTAGTTCAGTAACAGATGGTGATGGCTAGGGACTTAAAATTAGTAATAATTTAGATTGAGATATCTGGGTAAATTTGGGTGTGTTTTTAATAAGGAACTTAAAGGATAGGGGGAAGGTGGAAAGGTATCTATAGAGTTAGATCAACACACAGAGTTGGTGTAATGGTCCATCTTTTTAGGAGAATATTGGTTACACTGGTATATACATTTAGCAAAACTTACTGAATTACTTAATTGTATATATATTTTACCCCCGAAAACAAAAATGGCAGAAACAAAAACAGAGATGAACTGGAATGAGAATAGCAAGTTAGGAAACAGATCAAATTGATCCAGAATAAAGTTCTGAACCCATAAAGTTGAAGGTAGATGTTTAGACATGCTTTACTGAGTTGGGGTGGATTCCTGAGGCTGTAACATGAGATAAGTGGTGTTTTAAAACTATGAAACAGAGGGGCTTCCCTAATGGTCCACTGGTAAGACTTTGTCCTCCCAAGGCAGGGTTCGGTCCCTGGTCTGGGAAACTAAGATCTTGCATGCTGCACAGCGCAGCCAAAAAAAGGGCTAAAAATGTGGATATGTGTATGCATATAATTGGTTCACTTTCCTGTACAGCAAAACCAATACAACATTGTAAACCAACTATATGCCAATTAATTTTAAAGGAAATTTTAAGTAACTTGATGCAGGTGTTAGCTAACACTATGGTAGTAGTGATTTTGCAATACATACGTTAAACAAATGGTACAACTTAGAAAAGTAATAGGGGCTTCCCCTGGTGGTTCAGTGGTTAAGAGTCCACCTTGCAATGGAGGAGACATGGGTTCAATCCTCGTTCAGGGAACTATGATCCCACATGGCACAAAACAGTTAAGACAAGGTGCCCAACTACTGAGCCTGCATGCCATGATTAGAAGCCAGTGGGCTGCAGTAAAAGATCCTGCCTGCTGCAACTAAGACCAGACACAACCAAAAAAAAGACACCCCTCCCCCCCTTTTTTTGAAGTAATAAGCGTGTTGAGTATATGGAATCTTTGTTATTCAAAGTGTGGCTACATCAACATTACCTGGGGAACTTGTGAGACTGAATCAGAACCAGTATTGTAAGATCCCTGCGTGAGTCATAAGAAGTTTGGGAAGCACCAGATTAGAAAAAAATAGACTATAAGTCATTTGGGGCCTGTCTATTATATGTACTAATCATGTATGCTGAAGAGGGCCTGAATGAAATGTTGGCAGTAAGGATGAAGAAAAAATCAGAAACAATTCTGTAAACGGATAGTATAGAGAGAGGATGCTTTGTCATGCCAATAACAACCAAGTGTTCTGGGGATTTTTTTGTTATACTGTTTGCATTTTGTACTCACATTTGTCTTGTATATCATCTTAAATATTTTAAACATTCCTAAGCAGTGTTCTGCCTGTTGCCTTGCTGGGTTTCTCCTATATAATTTCTTAGTTCTTAATGACATATTAGCAAAAATCTATGTAGTTTCTCAAAGTTTTCTAGGTTGAACACTAACTTTAAAAAATCTTAATTTTTTTTATTGTTATATTTGATTTACAGTATGTTTTAAGTGTATAGAGCTTCTCAAGTGGCTCAATGGTAAAAATCCTGCCAATGCAGGAGATGCCAGAAACATGGGTTTGATTCTTGAGTTGGGAAGATACTCTGGAATCGGAAATCGCACCCCACTCTCGTTTTCTTGCCTGGGAAATCCCGTGGACAGAGGAGCCTGGTGGGCTACAGTCCATGGAGTTGCAGAGTCAGACACGACTGAGCAACTGAGCATGCATGCATGTTTTAGGTATACAACATGATTCGAAATCATAGATTACACTCCATTTAAAGTTATCCTGAAATGTTTGTCATATTTCATGTGCTGTACAGTATATCCTTAAAGCTTATTTATTTTATACATGATAGTTTGTATCTTTTAATCCCTTATTCCTATCTCGCCCCTCCTCCCTTCCCTCTCCTACTCCCCACTGGTAACCACTAGTTTGTTTTGTGAATCTATTTCTGTTTTGTTATATTCATTCCTTTGTTTTATTTTTTTAGAGTCCACATACAAGTTATAACATAGAGCATTTGTTTTTCTCTGTCTGACATTTCACTAAACATAATACCTTCTAGGTCCATCCATGTTGTTGCAGATGGCAAAATCTAATTCTTTTTGGCTGAATAGTATTCTATTGTAAAGATACCACATCTTCTTTATCCATTCATCTGTTGATATGCACTTTGGTTGTTTCCATATCTTGGCAACTGTAAATAAAGCTGCTATGGATATTGGGGTGCATTTATCTTTTGACTTAGTGTTTTTGTTTTCTTCAGCTATATGTTCAGGAGTGGAGTTGCTGGATCATATGGCAATTCTATTTTTAGTTGTTTGAGGAACCTCCATACTGTTTTCCATATGCACATTCCAGACTACAACCAATTTATATTCCCACCAACAGTGTATGAGGGTTTCCTTTTCTCCACATCCTCACCAGCACTGGTCATTTGTGGTTCTTTTGATGGTAGCCACTCTGACAGACATGAGGTGATATCTTGCTGTGGTTTTGATTTGTATTTCCCTGGGCTTCCCAGGTGGCCTAATGGTGAAGAATCAGCCTGCCAGTGCAGGGGATGCAAAAGACACGAATTCAATCCCTGGGTCAGGAAGACCCCCTGGAGAAGGAAATAGCTACCCACTCCAGTACTTTTGCTTGGAAATTCCCATGGACAGAAGAGCCTGGGCTAAAGTCCCTTGGGTCACAAAGAGTAAGGTATGACAGCACAGCAGTACAAGCAATGTTGAGCACCTCTTCATGTGTCTGTTGACTGTATGTCTAGTTATGAGTCATTTCTGCATGTTGCTGTTAAGGACCATAATATGTTTTGGGGGAAGTGAGATTAAAATGAAATTTTAAATGTTTTTCTCAGTGGACATTTAAGAGCTGACTAAACATCACCTTTCACTAGGCATAGTGATTTGCTTTAAATTACTGAATCAGAGGAAATTTATGAACTCTACAAGGTTTAACTCCTAATATTTTGTGTTCATTTGTGACTAAAACAAAAGTTATCTGTATTCTACGGTGAATCAGACTTTGCGTGTGTGCATGCTCATTTGCTTCAGTCATGTCTGACTCTTGGTGACCCTAAGGACTGTAGCCCACCAGGCTCTGTGCATAGGATACTCCAGACAAGAATACTGCAGTGGGTTGCCTGCCATGCCCTCCTCCAGGGGATCTTCCTGACCTAAGGATTGAAACTGCTTATCCTGCATTTCCTGCATTGCAGATGGATTCTTTACCGCTTAGCCACAGGGGAAGCCCTTATATCTTAAATGAAAACCTTATATATTATATGTAATTAAATTATATCTTTAATTCAGTGTAAAAATTATTTAAACGAAATCTGATTTACATTTAATTTCCATCTTAGATTTGTGTACACACAGTGCTTGTTAGGTAAGCGTTATAGCTGGGCTGTGTGCAACAAACCTGCTTATTTCATTTAATGAAAATAATATAGTTTAAAAGAGATTTTTAGCCATTAATGTTTACTACTACTGTAGTTTTCAAAAGAAGCATCTATAGGCTTAAGAGGCATATGTTGATGCTTGTAGAAAATTGCAAAGAGGCATAGTTTAGTTACTTTTAAAAATACTTTTCTATTTATAGAAATTATTTCTTCTAGGGAAAGTTTATATGTATATGTATATAGGTGCATTTGCATGGGTGTATATAAATTATCTGGGAATTAACAAGTATATATGTGTATATATGGATGTATATATACACATATGTGCATGTATATATGTACATACACATTCATATCTTGAATAGGAAACTAACTTTGGTCTAAAATTCTCTGCACATTATGAAAATCCCTGACTGAAGTTAAAGTAAAACCACTCTGAAAAGTGTGTAATCATTGTAAAGGTTTTTAGAGCTAATTTAGATGGACTTGTACACATGTAAATGTTAGTAATGTTTTAATCTTATGAAATTCTCCAATAAAATCTTAGATTCCTTATGCTCTCAACAAGATTACTGCCAAAAACCAAATGTGGAATATACTGAGTTTTCAGACAGCAGAAAATAAGTTTTGTCATTTCTATTGTTTCTTTCTTTCTTTCTTTCTTTCTTTTAAATATTTATTTGTTTAGCTGAGTCAGGTCTTAGTTGTGACATACCAGCTTAGTAGTTGTGATAGCGTATGGGTCTAGTTGCCCAACAGCATGTGGGATCTTAGTTCCCCGACCAGGGATCAAACCTGTGTCTCCTGCATTACAAGGCAGATTTTAAACCACTGTACCATCAGGGAGGTCCCCCACTGTTTCTTTTGATTTCAAATTTTGACCCCTACATGCATTGCATGTGTACATTCTAAGTTGCTCAGTCATGTCTGACTCTTTGCGACCCTATGGACCATCGCCCACCAGGCTCCTCTGTTCATGGGAATCTCCAGGCAAGAGTACTGGAGTGGGTTGCCATGCCCTCCTCCAAGAGGTCTTCCATGCCCGGATATTATACAGGAGGCTTTGCAGACAACAAATGCTATAAGTTTTGAGCATTAATTTCCTGTCTAATTGATAGCATGTTTGAGAATCCTTGATTTAGAGACACTGAATGTACATAATCAATAATAAAAGCTATTTTGCAAAATGAATGATTTAATATTATGATTTTAATATGCATAGAAATATATAGTAAAGCCATTCTAATCTATAAAACAGATATGAGTGTAAATGAATTAAAATAAAAGCCCACATGTTCAAGAATAAGTCCCAAATGATATGAATGATACATTTTAGTTCATTTGAAATTATGCCTTTATGACATGTAAACATAGTTGATATTTAAATAACAGTTATGTTCAATAGTCTATTCTTTAAGAGCTAAAGGATAGGATAGGAGCTCTGTCCTGCACATGTTCAGTGAGGACAAGATGAAAACAAATTCCCTGAAGTTTATTTGTATCTTAAACATGAAAGAGATCAAACTGCCAGCATTCATTGAACCATAGAAAGCACAAGAGAATTCTGAAAAAATTCTGCTTCTTTGACTATGCTAAAGCCTTTGTGTGTATCACAACAAACTGTGGAAAATTCTTAAAGAGATGGAAATACCAGCCCACCTTACCTGCCTTCTAAGAAATCCATATGCAGGACAAGAAGCAACAGTTAGAACTGGAAATGGAACAACAGACTGGTTCCAAATAGGAAAAGGGGTACATCAAGGCTGTATATTGTCACCCTGCTTATTTAACTTCTATACAGAGTACATCATGTAAAATGCCAGGCTGGATGAAGCACAAGCTGGAATCAAGATTTTCGGGAGAAATATCAACAACCTCAGTTATGCAGATGACACCACCCTTATGGGAGAAAGAGAAAAAGAACTAAAGAGCCTCTTAATGAAAGTGAAAGAGGACAGTGAAAAAGCTAGCTTAAAATTCAACATTCCAAAAACAAAGATCATGGCATTTGGTCCCATCACTTCATGTCAAATAGATGGGGAAACAATGGAGACAGTGACAGACTTTCTTTCCTTGGGCTCCAAAATCATTGTTGACGGTGCCTGCAGCCATGAAATTAAGACACCTGCTCCTTGGAAGAAAAGCTATGACCAACCTAGACAGCACATTAAAAAGCAGAGACATTTCTTTGCCAACAAAGGTCTGTATAGTCAAAGCTATGGTTTTTCCAGTAGTTATGTATGGATGTGAGAATTGGAACATAAAGAAGGCTGAACACTGAAGAATTGCTTTCAAACTGTGGTATTGGAGACGAGTCTTGAGAGTCCCTTGTACTTTAAGGAGATCAAACCAGTCAATCCTAAAAGAAATCAATTTTGACTACTCATTGGAGGGACTGATGCTGAAGCTGAAGCTCCAATAATTTGGCCAACTGATGCAAAGAGCCAATTCATTGGAAAAGACCTTGATGCTGGGAAAGATTGAAGGCAGGAGGAGAAGGGGATGACAGAGGATGANGAACTGAACTGAACCTGGTTCTAAAACGGAATCCAGTTACTCTCAAACATTTCCATCTTAGAAGCCTTAACACTTAAAAATTTTGAGTAGCCCAGAGACTTTTTTTTTTAATCCACTGGCTGTCAACTCTTTATTATTTTTTCTTTTCTTTGTAGTTCTTAACCAGTTGGGCCCTCCACCACATCACTGTTGATGTCATCTATGATGTCGTGTGGGTGGCAACCATCAGCATTGCATTCCACAGACTGACCAGTTGCCAGGATCTCTTTAATGGTTCCAGAGAGTTCTCTGGGTAGAGATTGATGCCATATCTGCTGGGCAATGTTGATAATCTCATCAAAAGTGATGTTTCCACTGTGCTTGATGTTTTTCTGCTTCTGTCTCTTGGCGGTTCATTGAGGGCTTTGATGATAAGGGCAGAAGCATAAGGTATCACCTCAGCGTTGGCCTGTCTGTTCTGAATCATCATTTTCATTTTAATCCTCAGACCCTTCCAATCACCAGTTGCCATGGTGGTGTCACCATCAACCTCTTTTGGAAACAGACACAGGGGGCCGATCTTGGGGGCCAGGGCAGACATGGCACCAACTTCCCCACCGGTTTATCACAGGTGGGACTTTGACCTCATTGGGCTTGGTGGCTCAGTTGGAAAAAAAATCTGCATGCAATGCAGGAGACCTAAGTTCAAACCCTGGGTTGGGAAGATGCCCTGGAGAAGGGAATGGCAACTCACTCTGGTATTCTTGCTTGGAGAATTCCATGGTTAGAGGAGCCTGGCAGGCTACTGTCCAAGGGGTCGCAAAGAGTTGGACACGACTGAGTGACTAACACGTGCTTAGGGAGTATGGCGGAGGCAGCTGGTGTCAGGTGAACCCAGATTCCGAACTACCGAAGAAAGTTGCACCTTTGCCTCCTCTGAGCTGAAAGTCCAAAGCCCAGAGGAACTTTATATCTGTTGATTTGTAAGTCATAAATTTAAGTCATAATTTTAAGAATATTAATGTATTTTAAAATAAAAATAAACATCTTACAAGTTAACAGATAACATTTCGATTAAAATAGCTATTTCCTTTTTAAAAAATTGGTGAGAAGAGTAGTATTGTTTTGCATTTAACAAAATGCAAAATCTGCTTGATGTCTGACCTAGGAAGACAACTGGAGTCTCCTAAATAATGAAAGAAAAGTGCTTACTGAAAATTGGCAATTTAGGAAGTCGGTGGTGAACTGTGTCAAAACAATTTTGAAGATACTCATTCATAGGCAAAGACAGTGTTTCTTGCACATCATTTTATCCTGAGTCTGGTTCAGTGCTTCGCATGTAGTAGATGCCAGATGATATCCAGGAGATAATTGAACCATGCTGCAGTGGGTTGGGATATGAATAGAGGGTGAAAATACGGATTCAGGGGGCACAGACACCACCTTCGAGGCACTTGGTTGAGAAAAGGAGCAAAACAGGGTCATAGCTGGATTCAGGCAGGATCAGAGAGGGTTGTTTTTTGTTGCTTTTGTTTTTAAGAGTGTTTCTATGTGAGGAAACAAAAACAGCAGAGAGAAACTGACAACACAGCGTAGAAATGGGATGACTGGGAGATGGATGAAGGGTGGGGGAGGATAAGATGTGTATTATCCAGCAGAGCATTTCAGACTTTAATCAGTATATGAGAACCTGCTAATGCTGCTGCTGCTGCTAAGTCGCGTCCGACTCTGCGACCCCATAGACAGCAGCCCACCAGGCTAGATCTTCTTAAAGTGCAGATTCTGAAACTGTCTGTTTCTAAGGAGCACCTGGGCTGCTGGTCTGAGGACCTCACTGAGAAGGGAGATTCTAGAGCCCAGATGCAGAGGTGAACGTTGGAGGAGGAGCAGGGAGATCCGAACATCCCAGCTTATGGAACTTTTTTAAGAGAGATTTTTTTCCCTCTCTAACGTCCAGTTAGTACCCTTTCCTTTCTAAATTCCCTTTCTAATAATTTTGAATTTCAGTGTTCTCACAAAGTTTAATGGACAGCAAGATACTGAGGTTATGGCATAAAATGCAATGGTTCTACTATTTTTTAAGTGAGACTTTATTAGGATCACTAACAATTATCTAAATACCATTGCTTCATAAACAGAGCTCAGACTTTGGTGTTAGACATAGTTTGATTCTTGGCTCTGATTCTGAGTGGTTTTGGGCAAACTGTTAACATGTTAAGTAGGAGTACTTTCATGCAAGTTTTTTTCTTTTGTCTCTTTGTGAGAATTACATATATATCAATAATACATAAAGACCAGCACACAAGAAGTGGTGGCTATTATTATCACATCACTCCACAAGTGCATTAGGCTGCATTGAATATAATTTCAAAGTTGGCTTCGTAAATTATCAGATTCATCTAATTTTTCAAAGAATTTAAATAACAAGGTGGAATGAACAGATCAGACTTTGTTTCTATGCACAAGAGAACTGTGCATATTTCTTCTGTAACTCGAACATGGTTTAACTTAAAAAAAAAAATCTCAAAATAGCTCAAGTTATCAGGCATGCAATTTTAGCAAGGTTGATTGGAATTTTGGCCTTTCCTGTAAGACTAGGCATACTGCTCATTAGAAAACATTTTTATCTGAATCTTTTATTCTTAGGGGCCAAGAATGCTGTTTTTCTTTGATAGCTAGGTTTACAGAAGGTAAATCACCTTAATTAATTATTTCAACATTTCAAGTTATTATTATTATTCATTCTTCATTTACAGCTATTTGAATTTTGACAGATTTCAATATAGTGACAAAAATATATATATTCAATATAAGGTTATGATATAAACCTATTTTAATTTTAATTACAACCACTATGAAGAAAGGGTTTCCCTGGTGGCTCAGATAGGAAAGAACCTTCCTGCAATGCAGGAGACGTGGGTTTGATCTCCGGGTGGGGAAGATCTGCTAGAGAAGGGAATGGCAACCCACTCCAATATTCTTGCCTGGGAAATCCAAGGGACAGAGGAACCTGGTGGGCCATACATAGTCCATGGGGTCACAAAGTGTCAGACACGACTGAGACTAACACTTCTTAACTTTCTTACGAAGAAAATGTGGATAGACAATATTTCCACTTTTCACACTTGGACTTCATGTGCTGAGAACACAGTCCTAAGCTCTGGGAATTGGAAGGTGACTGATCATTGACCCAGGGCCAGGGCTGGGTCTGTATGGGCTGGCTGGATCTCAGGGAGGGAGCCAGAAGTACAGAAAGTAATAGTTTCTTTCTCTGTTGCTTTGAAAGCACCAAGAAGGAATGTCTCCATTTGTTTTATTTTGTTTTATTTTTAATGCTCAGTACTAGGCCTTAAAAATATATATATATATATATATTTAAATTACTTACTTAGCTGCACTGGGTTTTAGCTGCAGCATGCATGATCTTTGTTGTGTCATGCAGGATCTCTCATTGTGGTGCACGTGGGCTCAGTTGCCTTGTGGCTTGTGGGATCTTAGTTACCTCACCAGGGATCAAACCTGCATCCCCTGGATTCTTAACCACTGGACCTCCTGGAAAGTTCCTTCATTTGGTTTTCTTTAGGAAACACATGCAGAGGGCAAGGAGGAGGTTCATAGAAGGTTAAAAAAAATAAATAAATTGAGATTTATTGAGATAAATTTAAGTCAATTTTCCAGACTATTCCCAGGCACATTTTACCAGAACTTTTATTCTTAGTATTCACAACATCGTAAATATTTAGCTCTCCCTTATCAATCTTATAATCATCGTTGATCTCTTGCATTGGTAGAATATGCCCGGATGGTGGGAGATATTAATGTAGTACAATGAGTATTGAAGTTGGTAGCATGCTTTCATGTACAAGGTGATGAGAATATGCAGAAATGTCAGCCAAGCTACTTGACGCCAGTTTTAGTTGAGGTCTGTGGGCCCAATGTTATTAAGATCCTGCTTGACTTTACTTTGAAAAGTTTTTCTTGTTCTTTTTCTAAATCTTATAATTGTCTGTTAAGTACTACCTTCATAATTCACGCTCCTACTCTAATCATGCTTTTAAGAACTTTAAGAATTATAAGCCCAGGGATCTTTTCAAAAGGATCAGACTAGAAATGGATGTTTATGGTGGGTGTCATGTTAATTTACAACCACTGTTCTAACCTGACATTAGATCTATCCAACAGATACGGCAATAAACATGCAGGATACTGGTGTCTGATTAGAAAAATTTAGTTATTCACAAGAATTTATTTTCTCCACTGCGTTGGCCAAATATGTCAGGATAGCAATTAAAAGTAGATCTGAAAATTTATAGCTCCTGATCTTCTAATTTAGCATCCAGTAAACTTTTCTGTCAGTGGGGGCTTAAGAACAAAACACTTCATTGGCAAAGAATTTTTCTTGCGGGATTACATTGCAATTATTTTGCAAATGATGTGAATTTTCTAAAAGCGACTAGAAGAGCAGAAATAATCTTATCTCTAAAATTTGAATTAAAGTTAAAATACTCCTAGAATTTTATCAGGTTCATATTTGTGTTTGACTTTTGAGGGACCAGTGTTTATGTGTCTTGGTATCCCTGCTGCTGCTAATTATCTCTGCTAGCTAGCAACTCAATAAATATTTTTTGTTGCTCAATAAATATATGCTGATTAATTAAATTTCTTTTTTCACCCATGTTAATGTTTTAACTTTCCTAGTCATGAATTTTTGTGCAGTTATAAATTTGGAGATTAAAAGAAATTCTAGAAGGACAAATTCTATTAAGGTAAACTTTTTCTCTAATTTCTAAGGCAGAATCAGAAAAAGTTAACTCATTAACATAATTAAATTGGTAATTTATTGCATGTGTTGTCAAATAAAACTTTTCTTTCAAAACAGTGAAAAGTTTGGCTGTTGGAATTTATCAATTTAGATTTGTTTTTATATATGTTACAGGAAAATAAAAGTTATTGAAAATTTGGCCATGGCATAATGATTAATAAGATTTTAGAAAGTGAAGTGATAGGTAAATAACATTCTTCTGGCCTATTCCACCACTAGGAGAGTAAAATCAGTTCATAAATGCATATGATCCCCAGATATCTCTTGAAGTGAAGTTGCTCAATCGTGCCCGACTCTTTGTGACCCCATGGACAGTAGCCTGCACCAAGCTCCTCCATCCATGGGATTTTCTAGGTAAGAGTACTGGAGTGGTTGCCGTTTCCTTCTCCAGGGAATCTTCCTGACCCAGGGATCGAACGAACCCAGGGTTCCCGCATTGTAGACAGATGCTTTACCATCTGAGCCACCAGGGAAGATATCTCTTGAGTACTCCTAAATCTTTGATCTTTTGAAGTTACAGCAATGAGAAGCCTGCACACGGCAATGAAGAGTGGCCCCCACTCACTGCAGCTAGAGGCAGTCCATATGCAGTAACAAAGACCCAGTGCAGACAAAATACATATAAAAAAGACTTCTAAACATTTTTAAACAATTAAAGACACTTTTTAAAATATAGTTTGAATTTTTATCAGTTTCCTATAATAGAGGGCTGTTCCCTCCTGCAAAGATAAAATGAAATATTTTATATTTCAAAATATAAATGCAAATAGTTATGACAATTCTAAGTTAACAGTATAGTAAATGTCGTGCTTAATTTTTTCCTGCTTTTTAGCAGAACAAGCTGAACAAACCAAAAGGCTGTTCCTCTGATCAAGTAAACTTAATGAGAGGTCAGGTAGAACTTTCGTACCAAAACATAAAAACAAAAAGGCAAAAAGATGTTTCAGAGAAAACAGTGCTTGACTATTTTTAACTTTGACTATCGCTACTAAATATATCCCTTTAGGGAAAAACACAGAGTTCATTTTACTCATTCCACTAGGTTGCAGGAAAAGAAGTTTAGTAAACAGGCACGCTCTTCTTCTTTTTTCCCAGAAGCCCCAATAGTTTATTTTAAAGCTAATTCTAGGGTAAGTCCTTTTGATCTTACTGCTATCACTTAGAGAATTATAGTGCGGTTTTGCAAATCTGGCCAGAATGGAGGACCTTAACAACAACAACAAAAAAAGTCTTAGATTCTATGTTAAATACTTTGAGTTCAATGATAGGAAACTTTTGCAGATGCTGGAAAAAAAATAAAAAATTAAAAAAAACCCAAAGCCTTAAGATCTTTACAGTAGGAAGAAAATAACCAGTTACTCTTCAAATTATGGGGTTGGCCCCATGTTTTGAAAGCTACCATCTCTGCTGGTCTCCTAATGAGCTGTCTGTGCACACAGGGGAAAGTCAGTTAAGTACCAAGGGCTTCTCTCTAGTCTGTCCATCTCATCTGGCAGATTCAAAAGACATGTTTAGGACCCCTGCCTTCATCTACTGGGCAGAAGACTCATCATTATCAACATCTTATGTGATGAGGGTCCAGCTCAGTCACTTTGCTGACCTACAGGGGTAGGATGGAGGGGTGGAGGAGACTTAAGAGGGAGGAGATATATATCTATTTACATAGAGCGGATTCACTTTGTTCTATAGTAGAAACTAACACAGCATTGTAAAGCAATTACACTCCAGTTAAAATAAAAACTGTACTGAAGCCTTCCTCAATGTTCGTCTTCCTTTTGGAGGAGTGATATGAGGGTCACCTAGGGTTTTTTCTTTCTGCTGCCTGCACATCTATATTCCTCGCGCTTACCTTCATTTCTTAAACATTGTCTGTAGACCGTGTATACTTTTTTCTCACTGGCTCTCATTTCCAAATATAGAATGAAACCTACCTTTCTGAATACTATTATGGAAGTACTGACATCTGTAATCCTTTAATTACTGACACTGAAGGAGGTATTTTTATAGGTAAAGATGGGATACTTTATCATTATATATGTATATTTTTTCTCTTTACATGAACTTAATTTTTTCCCAGGTTTAATGAGATATAATTGACATATAACATTGTGTAAGCTTAAGGTGTACAACATAACGATATGATACACATGTAATCATGAAATGATTACCACCATAAGGTTAGTTAACACTTCCGTCACTTTATGTAATTACCATTTCTTCCTTTTTTGTGGTTATAACACTTAAGTTATATCTTCGTAACGTTCAAGCATATAATATTGCTAACTATAGTCACCATGTGAAAGTGTTAGTTGCTCAGTCATGTCCGACTTTTTGCAACCCCATGGGTTGTAGCCCACCAGGCTCCTCTGTCTAGGGAATTCTCCAGGCAAGAATGCTGAAGTGGGTAGCCATTTCTTTCTCCAGGAGATCTTCCCGACCTAGGGATCGAATCTAGGTCTCTTGCATTGTAGGCAAATTCTTTACTGTCTGAACCACCAGGGAAGCCCCATGCTGTACATCAAATCCCCAGAATTCATTCATCTTAAATCTGAAAGTCTTTATCCTTTGACCAACATCTGTCCATTTCCATCAGCCTCTGGCCTGGCAGTCACCATTCTGGTCTCTATTTCTATGAGTTTGGCTTTTTAAGATTATATGTATATTTTTTCTTCACCCACTTAACTGCCGATAGACACTTCAGTTGTTTCCATGTCTTGGCTATTGTGAATGATGCTGCCAGGAACATGGGATTACTCTTCAAGAGAATAATTTCATTTCCTGAAAATACACATTCAGAAGTGGAATTACTGGACTGTATGGTAGTTCTGTTTTGAATTTTTTGAGAAACCACCATACTATTTCTCACATGTAGCTGTATCAATTTACATTCCCGCCAACAGTGTAGAGGGTTCTCTTTCCCCGACATTCTTGCCAACACTTGTCTCGTCTTTTTGATAATGGCCATTTTAACAGGTGTAATGTCACTGTGATGTTGATATGCATTTCCTGAAGGTTAGTGATTATGAGTATCTTTTTGTGTGTCTGTTGGCCATTTGTCTTCTTCAGGAAACTCTTTTTTCTTTAAATCAGATTTTTGTGTGTGTGCTGTATGAATTCCTTATATATTTTGGATAGTAACCCCTTATCAAATAGATGGTTTGTCACTATTTTCCCTATTTTGTAGCTTAACTTTTAATTTTGCTGATAGTTTCCTTTGCTGTGCAGAAGCTTTTTAGTTTGATGTAGTCCCACTTGCTTATTTTCGCTTTTGTTGCCTGTATTTCTAGTGTCATCCAAAAATCATTGCCAAGACCAGTGTCAGGCAGCTTTCTCTCTATTTATTCTTCTAGGCATTTTATGGCTTTTGGTATTAAAATTCATTTATTTCCTGTTAATTTTTGTGAATAGTATAGAATAGGGGTCTGAGTTCATTCTTTAACATGTGAATATCTAGTTTTTCTGACACAATTTATTGAAGTGAGTCTACCTTCCCAATGAGTATTCTTGGCTCCCTTGTCAAATATTACTTGACTATATATTTGTGAGTTTATTTCAGGGCTATTGATTCTCTTCCATTGGCCTATGTATCTGTTTCTATGCTAGTAACATTCTATTTTAATGACTATAGCTTTGAAATAAAATTTGAAATCAGGAAGTGTGATACCTCCAGCTTTGCTCTTCTTTCTTGAGACTGCTTTGACTGTGAAGGATCTTTTGTGGTTCTGTACAAATTTTAGGATTGTTTTTTCTATCGCTGTGGAAAATGCCATTGCGATTTTAATAGGGATTGCACTGAATCTATATAGGTCACTTTGAGTAGTATTAACATTTAACAATATTAATTCTCTAATCCATGAGAAAGGCTATCCACTCCAATATTCTGGCCTAGAGAATTCCATGGACTGCATAGTCCATGGGGTTGCAAAGAGTTGGACATGACTGAGAGACTGTTACTTCAATCCATGATCATTGGATATCTTTTCATTTAGAATTTGTGTCTTCTCTAATTTATTTCATCAGTCTCTTGTAAATTTCAGTACAGAGATATTTTACCTCCTTGGCTAAATCTAAGTATGTTATTGTTTTATAAATAGGATTGTTTTCTTTCTTTTTCAGATAGTTTGTGGTTAGTGTATAGAAATGCAAATGATTTGTATATGTTGATTTTGTATCCAGCTTTACTGAATTATTTTATTAGGCCTGGTGTACTGTGATTCATGGGGTTGCAAAGAGTTGGACATGACTGAGTGACTGAACTGAACTGAAGTTTTTAGTGGATTTTTTAAGAATCGTCTCTATGTAAGAACGTATCATCTGCAAACAGAGATTTCATCATATTTAATATGTTTTTTTCATCTACCTTCCAGGAGTGATTCTTCCTGTTAACAAAAGTGTTTTATAAGCATGAGAAATATACCTGCAATTCGGATGTTGGCTATCTGAACCTGTAAGGGCTGACATCTTTATGAACCGTATCCAACCAGTATACAAAGCTCAGTTATTTTATAAGTGTTTCCACTGTACCTGTCTCTTCTTGCAATAATTTCCAGCCACAAGGTCCCTTCATTTTTATGATCTTTGCCCCAGGCATTGTTCAGCCCAGTGCTCCCCTGCCTCTTTTTCTTCCATAGTACAGAGTGACTCCCTCTTCTCCAGTTCATCTAAATCCTCTCTTGGAGGATTGAGTTACCCATCTACTGAACCAAAGGATTAACTGACAAAGTCAATCTCTCTCTGAGGAGCTGTGGTTCTCAGCTGGTGGAGGTTTCTCCCCAGGAGACATTTGACAATATCTGGAGATGTTTTTGATGGTCACATCTACAGAGGCACTACTAGCACCTCGTGGGTGGAGGCCAGGGATGCTGCTAATATACTATCATACACAAGACAATCCCTCATGACAAAGAATTAGCCAGCCCAGATTCTCAGTAGTACACCTGTTGAGAAATCCTACTGAAAAAAAAACAAACAAACAAACTTAGATACGCTTTAGTAATCATTGGTATTTTCTACTCTGCTCCTATTAATGTTTGATTACTTCTGTGCATTAAGAGTTATATCTTTTATACGCCCCCCTCCAACACACACACCAGTCAATAAACAATTGTTGAAAACCAGATACATGTCAGGCACTCCTAAGTTACTCACGGCTCTGTGAGGAAAACATGTGACATTTTTATGAAACATACCCAGCTGGAATACAAAGCTCAGTTATTTTGTTAGAAGAGTTTCCACTGTACCTGTCTCTTCTTGCAAGAATTTCCAGCCACAGAGTCCCTTCATTCTTACAATCTTTGCCCCAGGCATTGTTCAGTCCAGTGCTCTCCTGCTCCTCCCTTTTTCATAACGCAGAGTTACTTTCAACCTCGTGACTGAAGGGGCTATGATGACATAAAGAAGACGTACCTAATGTAGCCCAGGATGATCTGCAAGGATTTTTGGAAGGATTCTCAGAAGGAAGAGGTATGAATTGAGCCTGGAAGAATATGTAGGAGAAAGGCAGGAAAAGGAAGGGAGAAAGGCACATTTCTCACAAAGAGAAAAACATGGGTCAGGACACATGGTTAGAAAAGAGGGCCGTAGCAAGTCCTGAATGATGTCGACGTGATGGCAACCATCATGATGGCCCCTAAGCTGGCAACTGGGAGTCCTAGAAGGAGGAGTTAATTGGGTATGGCATGATAAGAGTGAATTTTAGAAAGGTCATATCATTGCTGAAAGCTAGCTGAGAGCTAATGAACTAAAGTGGAAATGAGAATGGGGAAGAGGGGCCAATTGGAGTGATATTGGGGAGACAGCAAGGACAGGAATGGGGATGGGGCAGACATGAAGGTGAGAGGTGAAGAAGTCCAGCATGACCTCCAGATTTCACGTATGGTACCATTTACAAGTCAGGGAAAGCAAGGGGAAGTCTGTGGGATGAGACAGAAAATCAATTTTGGAAAATCTTTGTGTCAGACAAATGTTTTCATTTATTAAAGTAGTTTACACGTCTCTACTGCTGAAGAATTGATGCTTTTGAACTGTGGTGTTGGAGAAGGCTCTTGAGAGTTCCTTGGACTGCAAGGAGATCAAACCAGTCAATCTCGAAGGAAATCAGTCCTGAATATTCATTGGAAGGACTCATGCTGAAGCTGAAGCTCCAATACTTTGGATGTGAAAAGTCGATTCATTAGGAAAGACCCTGATGAAGGCAGGAGGAGAAGGGGACAACAGAGTATAAGACGGTTGGATGGCATCACCGACGCAATGGACATGAGTTTGAGCAAGCTTCAGGAGCTGGTTAAGGACAGGGATGCCTGGTGTGCTGCAGTCCATGGAGTCACAAAGAGTCGGATATGACCGAGTGAGTGAGCAACAACATACATGAAGTGAAGTGAAGTGAAGTGAGCTCGCACAGTCATGTCTGACTCTTTGCGACCCCATGGACTGTAGCCCACCAGGCTCTTCCATCCATGGGATTCTCCAGGCNCCATGGAGTCACAAAGAGTCGGATATGACCGAGTGAGTGAGCAACAACATACATGAAGTGAAGTGAAGTGAAGTGAGCTCGCACAGTCATGTCTGACTCTTTGCGACCCCATGGACTGTAGCCCACCAGGCTCTTCCATCCATGGGATTCTCCAGGCAAGGATACTGGAGTGGCTTGCTGGATCTCAGTTCACTGACCAAGGATTGAACCTGGGTCACATCACTGAAAGCTGGCAATCCTAACCACTAGGCCATCAGGAAACTCCTATTTTTTGGGGGGTGAGGTTTCTTCCAAATTGTTCTGTGTAAAAAAATTGCACGCAGAATGCAATCACATAAGAAAACAGAAAGTCACAAAAGAAAATGCAATCACATAAGAAAACAGACTCTTATGTGAGTCATCTAAAGGTATGATTTCACTACCTTTAGACCATGAAATTTTTGCACCTGGTCTTAATCCCTGGATATGTTCCGTTGTCTACTAGTTTACAGTGTATGGGAGCTTGAATAGAATTTGTACCCTACTGTTCTGTGTAAATTGTATTAATCTCGTGTGTTAGTCATTTAGTCGTATCCAACTCTTTGTGACCCTGTGGATTGTAGCTCACCACGCTCCTCTGTCCATGGAATTCTTCAGGTAAGAATACTGGGGAGTGGGTTGCCATTTCCTTCTCCTGGGGATCTTCCCAACTCAGGGATCAAACCCGGGTCTCTTGCATTGCAGGCAGATTCTTTTAATTATATTGAATTGGTTCATAATGCTTTTCAGGTCTACTCTATCCTTCTACTTTTCTGTATATTCATTCTAATAAGTTTTGAGAGTTTGATAATGAAACTCCAACTAAAATTCTTAACTTCTCTACCTAAAAAATTGAAATTTATAGTGGAACTATATGTAATTTTCTTCTGTATTTTCCGAGTCTCCTAAAAATGTGTTATCATATTTTCATAATTTAAAAAATAAAAAAAGAGAAAAAAGAAAAATACAATCACAAATTTGATTATAGATGACTTTCCCCCCACTTTGTAATATATATATATTTCATAAGCATGTATTTCTTTTTCATTATTTATTTTATGCTGGAGTATAGCCAATTAACAATATTGTGATAGTTCCAGATGTACAGCAAAGTGACCCAGTCATACATATACATGTATCCTTTGTAACATATTTTTAAACATCTCTCTGTGTCATGGACTATCCTTTTACATTTTCACTGATTGCACAATATCTCATTCTATGGAAAATCCATAATTTATTCTACCATCCCTATTGTTTAGATTGCTTTGAGGATCTCATTTCTAACAAATCATGCATAATGCCATCACAGGTTGAGTCCTCCAGAGATGGACAGAAATGCCGTTTGAAGCATCAGATAGTTATCAGGGACTGATGCCAGGGAAGTGAAGAGGGAAGACACAGGAATGGGTGAGGGAGAAGTTGAACTCTGACACAGGCTGACAGCCTCAACAGACCTCACTTATATTAAAAGGGCCCATCAGAGTTGTCCCAGATTGGGTGGAAATGACCGGACTTTTTATAATTTCAAGTCCTAGGACCACTTTCACTGGGCATGGCCTCAGGTGAGGCTGTGCTCTGCTGCCGAGGTGGACTTCTAGAGAGAGATTTGGCTAGTGCCTCTATGTGTCCCCTGAGGATGCTCCTTTTATACATATATCTTTACCCATATCGTTAGTATAAATTCTCAGAAGTAGAATTGCTGTGTAGAGCAAGGGCATTTAAAAAATTTTAGTATTTATTGCCAAATTACTTTCCAAAAAGATGGTTACTTTCTCCTATCAACAGTTCATTTCACCACTAATATGTAAGAACAAGACAATTATACTGTTTTATGTTTTTATGTTTTATTTTACGTTTTATGTTTTTAAATATTGAAAGGTACTTCAAATTCTTTTGGAAAATAAATAATATTTATGATGTTTTGTCATTATGAATTTTAAGTCCTTTCTCTCTACTGCTGCTAAATTGCTTCAGTCGTGTCAGATGGCAAAGAATTGGATTTGGGTCTTCTGAGTTGCAAATTTGCAACACTAAAGAGACAGAAATGGCTGGTGCCTGAGCTGACTTGAAACAGAATTTGCAATACCCTATAGCTCTTTCCATGTGAGTATTTGAGCAAACAAATGAAATTCCCACTTATTAGGAAAAATTCATATTTGACACACTACTGACAGAGATGAATGGGAAATAATCATCATTTACTTATAACATCATAATTTTAATTCTCACAAGAAACATTTGAAGTAGTTATTCTCATCATATTTTTCAGGTGAGCAAATTGAAGCTCAGAGAATTTGGTAACTTGGTAACCTTAGTCATCCAGATTCCCAAGCCTCTGCACTTCTTGCCATCCTGGGCTGCTTCCCCCATCGCTGAAAGTCAACTGACATAGTAGCTGTAAATGGTATTATACACACACACACACACACACACACATATTTATATACATATATATGTATAATAACTGTAGTAATAGTAATTCTCATGAAGCTTGCAGAATGTCTGTCTTTCTATTGGTTTGGAAATCCACAGCATTCACTGTCTAAAATTTTTGTATCACTTATGATAAACAGCACATTGCATATATAAGGTGCTTGCTAAATATTTAATATTGGGTTGGCTAAAAGGTTCATTTGAGTTTTCCCATAAGATATTATGAAAAGCCCAAATGAAAATTTTGGTTAAGGTCTTAAGTAGCCAGAAAGACATTTCTTCCTAGGTTCTTTAATCCTTTCATCCTCGTTGGGTTTGTTCTGATCATGGTGTCCTCAGGAGGCAAGGGGATGATTCAGCCAATGGTCTTTCACTTTTGCAGAAACAACTGGTGAGGGCTTCTAAACAGACCCACTGATTACAGACAATGCCAGTGAAAAACAGGTTGGATGAAAGTAAACATAACAAACAAACCCCATCCTCTAGAAGTCACCCAAATCTGGAAGGATGCTGGTGAAATCTTTATTCAGAAGAGTAAATGAGTTTAATCTCAGCTTTAGGTATAATGTCTAGGTAACAGGAAATACTGAGGGAAGAGAAATATTGTGAAGACACTCGAAAAAGAGCCATCAGGCAAAACTAGAAGGCTGACTGGTTTCCTTAAGGCAATGTCCTTCTAAAACAGGGGGTAGATGGTGGAGTGGGAGAGGAGTAGAAAGCTATTCTAGGCTAAAGGTAACCAAAGGCAATATGTGGTTATTGTCTGGGTTCTGGTCTAAGTCAGCGGTAAAAAGACATTTTGGAATCCATTGGAGGAATTTGAGTCTGGACTGGGTGTAGATTAACACTAAGTGATTATGGCTAGCTTTAGTTAAGTGTGAAAATGATATTATGCAGAAAAGTGTTCTTTAAAGAACGAGATGTCTATTATGCTATCTATGGGTGAAATATAATTCTCTCTTTAAGTAGGCAATATAACTTCAGTAGAAAAGATGATGCAGTAAATAAGGCAAAAATAGATCCTAGTTATTCATTATGCTAGTCTCTTTGCTCTTTGACGTCATTTTTCATCATATAGAGTAAACGATCCACCAGGAAGAAAAATAAAAGGATTGCTTCCTCTACTGGAGTAAGAACTCGATCGTCTTCCAACCATGACACCGTCACTGTGTGGCTGGGATAGGGCAAGAGCTTGAAGCGAGGTTCCAGGGAGCCTAGACAGATAAGCAGGTTCCTTTCCGGAGATCTGATTTGAGTATGAAAAGAATCCACACACGCCAGCCTTTCAGCCCTCTACCTCCAGACCTACGCACCTACCCAGGGCCCCTGCGGATGGTGAATGACGCATCACCTTACTGCTCCGGGCGTGTTCCCAAACCACGCAGGATGGCGGGTTTGACCTCAGGGTGGGGATGACTTTCTTTCTCCTCGGACCCTTATCGGAGGGCCGGGACTGGAGTGGCAGGTACCTTCCTCCTTGCCCTCCTGGAAGCCGAGCGGAGCGGGGCGGGCCCGGGCTGGGGGCAACAGGCCGCACGTGCGTAGGGCCAGTACCCTCACCTGCCGCCAGGAGGGCCGGGGCCAGGGAAGGGGGCGGAGACCTGGGAGAGGCTGTCCGCACTTGGCGGCGGGGCGGGCGCGCCGCGGGCTCGGCCGGAGCGGGAGCAGGTGAGGGCGGCTAGCCGGGCCGAGCTCCATCGCGGGGGACGTTCTTGGCCGGGAAAGGTGCAATTGTGTGCAGCTATTCCTGGTATGTCAGGCGGGCCGGGCGGCCGCGAGCGGTGGGGGCGCCGCTTCCCGGGGCCCCGGGNTAGTACTGTGTGTCGGAGGGGAGGGCGGATGGAGGACCGTAAGACACCTGTGGCGCCCCTGGAGCGATGCTTTCTCCGAGGTAGCTTCCGGGGCCCACGTAGGCTTTCCTAAGTCGGCATTGATAAGACTAGGATCTCCTGAAATCACTCTGGGTGGTTATTTACCCAGCTATGCCTCAAGGAGATCTTCCACTCCAGTCTTTGCCTTTAAAAGGAGACGGTCTCCTGGAATATCCAGGATCAGCGCCTTAGGGTTATTTCTGTCTGTGAAAAGTTAACAATAGGACTTCTAGCCGTTATCTTTTTGGATGTCAAAGATGACTTTTATAATGATGCTGAAGAAGTTTTCCGAGCAGATGTAAATCAGGAACCACTGCTTGTTAGAGAAGTGTTGTCTTTACCAGCTTGGAAGTTATTTAGGGTTATTGAACCCAGCTGCTGAGCTATCCAACGTATTTAAATATTCAAATTAGGATTAAAGGTTTTTCCATGGGAAAGACAGCATATTCAAGAATCCCAAAGCAAACAGTACCTTAATTTATTTCTTCCTAAAGAATTAAATGTTGGTGCTTTAAATACTATGGTTTTCACACTAAAGGAAAGTGAATGTCTCACTACCACCTAGCCAGTCGGTGGAGGGCGTCTAAGAAATTAGCTTTGCCATCATTTCGTACTGAAACTTTGAGCTGGTTTGAAGGTGACCTAAAGTTGTGAGGCGAGGGCATGGGGAGGTTGGTGAAAGAATAAACACTGTATTCTGAATTGAAATGAGAGTGGAAAAATTCCAGCAATGTAGTTAAGAGAAATAACTTCCCCCATTCATAAACCTTGACAAGTCAAGCCTTTCAAAGGTAATTTTCCATTAGCAGTATGTGTACTGCATAATTTTAGAAGTTAAACTTGCCCTTCTGTGTTTTAGTGTTAGGGATGTAGAGAGGGAGAAGGGAAGAAATATGGGATACATTTTTGGCTAGACAGGGCTCCAATGTGGAGGTTGCACCTGCAAGTTCAGTGTTTGCTTGAGTGTGATTATTGATGATTTCACATCCTTTCCGTTTTTAGTATACAGATTTCGAGATCTCAACATTCCTGTTTTGGTGATAACTTGCTTGTAATTGGATAAGATTTCTGTGAGAAATTTGTAATAAATTTTGGGGTGATGTTTTGTGATAAAAGTTATCTCACGTACATGGTGAATGTGCTCATCTCCCCAATCCCCATCCCACTCCCCCAAAAGTGTTTGTCAGCAATGATTTGGTAACTTGGTAAAGTGTTTTGTTCCTCATTAGCAGAAAAATGAATGTTTCTAAAGGCTTTGCCTTATAATTTGAATGTGGTTAACTCTTCTGAAATTAAAATTGACTTCTTTTTCTAGGGCCCCAGGGAGCAAGGCAGTACAGTACATTCACTGAAGATATGTGAATAATTTACATATTCACCTATTCTTTTGGTGTACTTGGGACATTGAAGTGACAGCTTAGTGTTCGCTGCTAGGTTGATGTTATTTCTTCAGTTAGTGTCCGAATGTATCCCTCTTCTTAGCTTTGTCGTTACAACCAGAGCACATATTTTAAAATAGTGCTCTTGCCAAAAGAAGCAGGATGAATGACTGTCTCATTGCCATAACATCTTAACTCTGAAAACCCCTAATTTGAAAATAAAATATTGATTGCAAAGTATATAAAGTATTTTGGAAAGCGTGGACAATTATAGTGTCAATTTTTCTCCTGCTGACTAATATTCTTGCTCCATTTTTCCATTTATGTTACACATTACATACACTGAAGCATAAATGTTTCATTCATATATATGTGTGTTTATGTATATATTCATAATGTGCATATATGAACATATGTATTATGTAAATTATGTCATATATATGCATTTATGTATAGTGAAGTGAAGTCGCTCAGTTGTATTGGACTCTTCGCGACCCCATGGACTGCAGCCTACCGGGCTCCTACGTCCATGGGATTTTCCAGGCAAGAGTACTGGAGTAGGGTATGTACATATAAAACACAAATAAATATATCCTTCATATATGCTGTCATATATTGGGCTTCCCTGGTGGCTCAGTGATAAAGAATCTGCTGCTGGTGCATAAGACACATGTTCGATCCTCTGGAGAAGGAAATGGCAACCCACGCCAGTATTCTTGCCTGGGAAATTCCATGGACAAAGGAGCCTGGCGGACTGCAGTCCATGGGAAGTAGACAGAAGCAGAGTCAGAAGCAGAGTAGAAGCCGAAGAGTCAGACATGACTTAGCAGCTAAACAGCAACAACAGTACCATAATATACATATTATATGCATTGTACGTAATCTGACCTAATCAGCTACCTTTATTTTCAGCTGCAGCTTTGACTAGCCCAAGGTCAAAAGACTCCAATAACCTTGTAAATCTTTGAAAGATAACCAGAGTCCGTGCCGGTATGTCCTTGCTATTTCCGTGCTCCATCAGCGATTTTAAATAAATAATGTATTACTCCCGAAACCAAAATTAAAATCATTTTTTTGTTTTGGGAGGAAGAGGAGAAAGGGTAAGGTGAGGACTAGTGCTTCTTATTCTGCCAGTTATTGTCATTTTATGACTATTTATTTCAAATTGTTCTTTGCTATTTAAAAGTGTATATGTACTTCTGCTTAGTTTCATATTTGAAATAAAAACAAATGTGGGAACAGAACCTTCTAAGATAATTCAGCATCATGATATTGGATTATTATCTGATTGAAAATGCAGTTTGGAATATTAATAATGTAGTGAGCTAGTTTATGATTAAACAGTCATTGAAAGCCAAATAATGTAACGGTTTGGAGGTGATGGCATAGGGGAAGCTTGATTCGAGCACGGTCATGGAGTGGGAGAGGAAGTGGCAGAAAACGCACTCCAGACCTTCTAATTTTAGTCCTTTTCTGCAGCACCTTTTAATTTTCTGTACCAAACAGTTGCCTCTGTCTTTCTGTTTAGGGGGGAGCATTAAAAACCCTGTAATAAATAGACAAAATACCAATGAGATTGAAAACTGAACATTAATTGCTCACTGCATTGGTTGGTTACTCATTTCCAGTATGTGACTTTCATATTCCTATCTAGGTTGAGGTTTAAACACAGTAGTAATTTTTATGACTGGAGCAGAACAGGCTAGTTTAATTCCACACCTTCCCGCTCCCCTGCCAGTCCTGTTATCTCTGGGTTTGATATTTTCAGTATCACTGTCACCCTGTAGAAGGACCGAAGAGATGCCAGTTGAGCTCATTGTCATGCCTGGCACCAGAATATGAATCCTTCCCCAGTTACTTCCAGCTGGTCTGTTTCTCTACCTGCCCATTTCTGTCCTTTAGGGATCGTGTGCTGGTCATCACTTTTATTTGTATTTATTGCTAAATTTTTAAAGAATGGCACTCTGTGGGTCTCGCACCGATAGTTACATAATTCGCCTAAGTGATTTCCCTCTTTTTCTCTGTAAGCTGTTTCCCTTCTATTGGTGGTTTCTTCCCTGTGGTCTGGTGTGAAAGGATTTGCTGAGTACACTTGAGTCCTCAGTGCATAGTAGTGTTGTCTGCACACAAAACAAAGGTTCTCATGATTTGTACTGTTGCTTTTCAGATGGATGTAAAGTGATGTAAACATAAATTTGAAAATCTTAACTGAATTCATAGAAGCATTTCTGGTAATAGTATATGGTTTCAATGGACAGATATTAAACTTGAAAAGACTCTGATGATTAAAAAAATTTGTTTAAAATTTTAAATGTTAGAAAGCAGTTCTTATCGTAGCTGTTGAAACTGGAATTAGTTTTTCAGAACATAACTTGATTTTGATTTTTGTTTTCTGCAGAGGCATGAAAAGATTTTGAAGTCCCCATATGCATTAAGCTGTGAAATGTAGCTTCCACAGCCCTTTACAGTCTGGTCTGTGGCTTTATGTCTTTGTTTTTGCTCATTTTGTATGTTACTATTTACATAACCACCAGATAGCATAGAGATTAAAGGCACAGATTTATACATTTATCCCCAGAACTTATTTATCTTACAACTACAAGTTTGTACCTTTTGACCACTTTCATCCAGTTCAGGATAACTATAATTAGCATTGCTGTATAGCATATTTGAAAGTTGCTAAGAGAGTAAATCTTAATGTTTTTATCACAAGGAAAAGCTTTTCTGTAACTATTTGAAGAGATAGATGTTGACTAAGCTTACGGTGGTACTCATCTCACAATATATGTCAAATTGTTCAGGGATCCACCTTTCACCTATACAAAGCTGTATGTCAATTAAATCTCAATTGAAAAAAGAGAAAAAAAGCACCATTTTGCAATTAAATCTTTAAGACGTGGCTCAGCTTCTCAAATCCTGTAGGCCTCGATTTTCTTCTTTGAGCCTCCAGTGGTGATTATGCCAGCTGAATGAGGTGCTGACGGTATAGAAGTTGTGTGTTAGTTGTTCAGTCATGTCTGACTCTGCGACCCCATGGACCGTAGCCCCCAGGCTTCTCTCTCCATGGTATATTCCACGCAAGAATACTGAAGTGGGTAGCTATCCCCTTCTCCAGGGGATTTTACTGGCCCAGGGATCGAACCTGGGTCTCCTTCCTGCATTGTAGGCAGATTCTTTACCATCTGAGCCAATAGGGAAGCCCATTAAAAGTGTTCCCTAATCCTTGCTTGTGTTTCCCCTTGCTCAGGGTGCTGTTTTCTCACCTTCAGACTGTTGTGATTGGAGTACTCAGTACACCTCTTTAATCTCCCACACTTGGGGTCTACGGCTGACCTTTGTGTGAGGCCTTTTCTGGGCTACCAAGCCTCCACCCCACTCTATTCTTCCTCGTCTCTATTGCTCTATTGTGTAGACATCTCTTTCTGCACTCTGTGGTATAATTACATCCATTTTTCCATGTTAGACTATGTGTTAACTGAAGGCGGGAACAACATTTTATCTTGAAGATTTGGCTCAGTGCTGCATAAATGTTTGTTGAGTGAAAGTACAGTCTTAACGGCTGTGGCTTTAATTTTTTTTTCTTTTTTTGCCACTTTGCATGGCATGTGGGATCTTAGTTCTCTGACTGGGGGTTGAACCTGTGCCCCCTGCCTTGGAAGTGCAGAATCTTAACCACTGGACTGCCAGGGAATTCCCAAGGCTGTGGCTTTAACAAAACCTATGGACCAGACTTTATTGACTATGCCAAAGCCTTTGACTGTGTGGATCACAATAAACTGTGGAAAATTCTGAAAAAGATGGGAATACCAGACCACCTTACTTGCCTCCTGAGAAATCTGTATGCAGGTCAAGAAGCAACAGTTAGAACTGGACATGGAACAACACATTGGTTCCAAATTGGGAAAGGAGTACATCAAGGGTGTGTATTGTCACCCTGCTTATTTAACTTCTATGCAGAGTACGTCATGTGAAATGTCGGGCTGGATGTAGCACATGCTGGAATCAAGATTGCGGGGAGAAATATCAATAACCTCAGATATGCAGATGACACCACCCTTATGGCAGAAAGTGAAGAGGAACTAAAGAGCCTCTTGATGAAAGTGAAAGAGGAGAGTGAAAAAGCTGGCTTAAAACTCAACATTCAGAAAACTAAGATCATGCATCTGGTCCCATCACTTCACTGCAAATAGATGGGGAAACAATGGAAACTGTGACAGACTTTGTTTTATTGGGCTCCAAAATCATTGCAGATGGTGACTGCAGCCATAAAATTAAAAGACGCTTGCTCCTTGGAAGAAAAGCTATGACCAACCTAGACAGTATATTACTTTGCCATCAAAGGTCCATCTAGTCAAAGCTATGGTTTTTCCATTTCCCAAGTATGGATGTGAGAGTTGGACCATAAAAAAGCTGAACACCGAAGAATTGATGCTTTTGAACTGTAGTGTTGGAGAACACTTTTGAGAGTCCGTTGGACTTCAAGGAGATCAAACCAGTCAATCCTAAAGGGAATCAACCCTGAATATTCATTAGAAGAACTGATGCTGAAGCTACAATACTTTGGCCACTTGATGCAAAGAACTGACTCATTGGAAAAGACCCTGATGCTGAGAAATATGGAAGGCAGGAGGAGAAGGGGATGACAGAGGATGAGATAGTTGGATGGCATCACTAATTCAATGGACATGAGTTTGAGCAAGCTCTGGGAGTTAGTGATGGACAGGGAAGCCTTGTGTGCTGCAGTCCATGGAGTTGCAAAGAGTCGGACACAACTGAGCAACTGGACTGAGCTGAACTGAAGGACTGGGATTCTTCCTTCTCCGAGTGTCTGAAGCTGAACTCTTCGATTTGGCAGTTGGTTGGGAGCAGTTACACGATGTGCCTTCCTCTGGGTGCCAGTGTGTGCTTGCCTGTTTACTCAGTATTACCTTTTCTCCCCTGTTCCTGAGTGAGGTCACTCTGCTCCTGCCTTCTAGTTAATGGTTTCCCTCATGGGGACTTACATTCAGTCATTTTGTTATCCAAAAATACCCTTGATGTGCCTACTTTGTACCAGGTATTTGCTGGGCTGTGTATGCGTGTGTTAGTCACTCAGTCGTGTCTGACTCTTTTTAACCCTGTGCATGTAGCCCACCAGGCTCCTCTGTCCATGGAATTCTCCAGGCAAGAATACTGGAGTGGGTTGTCGTGCCCTCCTCCAAAGTCTTCTGAATTGGCTGGCAGTCTCTTTACCACTGGCACCACCTGGGAAGCCCAGAGTTGCAGAGTCTACGTTTGGTCAAATGTATAGGTCCATGCCCAGCAACTTAATAATGTTATCAAGTATTTTTATAGCTCAGGAAGGTTTCCTTGCAGAAGGGCACATCAGTCTTTATCATTCCACTCTTCTGATTTCTAGCATCATAGATGGCTCAGGGCAGTTGTGAGCAGCCAAGAGGTGTCTTGATGTCAATTTGTTTTTTTATTCTTTATGCAGCATTTTACTGTTTCTTGAACACACACCTTTATTTAGCAAATAAGGAGGAGTCTTAGGGCAACAGGGGTGGAAGAGATGAGGGCGTTCACAAAATTCTGTTGGGAAGGAACTGATTCACACAAATAGGAACCAGGGTAGAGATGCTGTTAGAATCGCTTGATTCCGGAAAGTGTAAACACATATGACAAGGTATTTCCTGAGGAACTGGGAGGATTCTGGCAGTGTCAGTCATCCTGATTCCTTTCAAGGTACCGGTATACTGAAAACTAGAAATGGACCTCTTCTTAAAGTGGAGAAAAATACCAGGAACTTACACCTTTCATAAAAAGAGTGCTCTTGAGCCAGCTAGAGAAATGAACTCGCTGGGCCAAAGGCAATGAATGATTTTTTGATTCTTGATAATGTAGGAGTCCTGGGTTTAAACCCTGGGTCAGGAAGATCCCTTGGAGAAGGGAATGGCAGTCCACTCCAGTATTCTTGCCTGGAGAATTCCGTGGATGGAGGAGCCTGATGGCCTATAGTCCACAGGGTTGCAAAGAGACAGACATGACCCTCTGAAAGCTCTGTGCTAATTTGCAGCCATGAGCAGGGGTAGGGGGCCCCAACCTCTCATTATCCTGACCAGAATTTAAGTTGTTATTTGCATTTTCTGTCTAAGTAAATAGATGAAAGATATATGTTCTGCTTTTTGTCAGATTGCTAATGATATTTATCTAACCAGTAATGAAAAAGTGAAGGCGTTAGTCACTCAGTCATGTCCGACTCTTTGTGACCCTATGGACTGTAGCCCACCAGACTCCTCAGTCCATGGAATTCTCCAGGCAAGAATACTAGAGTGGGTTGCCATTCCCTTCTCCAGGGAATCTTCCTGACCCAGGGATTGAACCCTGGTCTCCTGCATTGCATACAGACTTTTTACCATCTGAGCTACAAGGGAAGTCTCATCTAACAGATAATTCACTGGGTTTCTTCTGGTGAGGAAGGGTGAAGCTGAAGCAAGGAGGGTTCTGTCTTCTCTAAAGGAGGTCACAAGAGGCTCACAGGGCCCCTGGCCTCCTGAAGTGAGTCTCTCGGGTCATGGGCATGGTAGGGCCATCGAGGAAGTATCTCCTGATGGTCTCACTTTGCTTTTGGTTGTTTGGAGAGACCTTTCGAGTTCTCCATCTCATCTCCAGTTATGAGATGAAAATTGGAACAGTTTGTCATTGTGAGGAAGCAGGGCACCTTGATATTGCTTCAGCCATTTGCAAAGCACAGAAAATCTTAAAGCTTCTCTGAGGATGAGAGAGGAGAATGTCTGGAGTGTGTGGCAGGGAGTATGCAATTCATTCAACCCACTGGGGCAGCACTCGCCCGCTCGCTCTCTGGATGCCAAGGGTGCTTCGGGTGGTCAAGGGTTTCTCTTGAGACTAATTGACTCCTTTTACTGCCTCCTTCCTTGTAAAATCTCTTCTCACGTGGCAGCCTGGATGGGAGGGGAGAAAGGATACATAAGGATACATGTATATGCATGGCTGAGTCCCTTTGGTGTCCACTTGAAACTCACAACATTGTTAATTGGCTATACTCCAATACAAAATAAACAGTTAAAAAAAATCACTTCTCAACAGCATGTGAGTTTTAGAAAAGCACTGTTTTTGAGAATGTTAGTTAAGAAAAACCAAGCAACATCAACATAATTACCTTTTAGTTAGACTGTTTTAGTTCAGAGAAAACAGAGTGTAGGTTATCCTTCTCATGGCCTCCACTCCTGGACAGAAAGCTCTCAAGAGCTTGTTGAACAAATGAAAATTTGCATCCAATCAAAGGGTTGACTGATTTAATTGATGTCTGGAGATCTCCTTAAACCTGTCAACTGTCAGTAATGTATTTGAGCTGAAGGAAATGATGAATTATGTGTACCTGTGTTTACTCTTGCTGAAGGTAATTGTTGGGTATGTTTCTTTAAAAACACTCTCGGTGTACCCAAAGCTCTTAGTAAGGATAATAGCTGTCGTCTCTGCACAGCTTTGAAACAGAGGTTGAGCACACTCACTCTGCCACTTACAGATGAATTGCCACATGGCCCCATTTAACAGCTTTTTTCAGAAAGTGTAAAATCCTCCCCAGTTGCCTTCTCAAAACCTGGTTCTAATTCCTGAGTACGGGATGCTCAACTTGATGCGTATGTGCATTTAGATAGTGGTGCACAGCTATAGACATCACATCTGTCTCTGAGTACATGGAGGATTGTCTTAGGGAGAGAGATTAGGAAAGTTTCCTTTGGGCTCAGAGAGCCAGGTGGTGCAATGGTAAAGAATCCGCCTGCCACTGAAAGAGACACAAGAGATGTGAGTTCAATCCCTGGGTTGGGGAGATCCTTTGGAGTAGGAAATGGCAACCCACTCGAGTATTTTTGTCCAGAAAATCCACTGGACAGAGGAGCCTGGTGGGCTACAGTCCCTGGGGTCGCAAAGAGTTGGATATGACTGAGCACGCACACAGAGGGCAGAACTGGTAATACTAATTGGGCACAGTGAGACTTTCAGCGCAAGTGTTTTGAAGACCTATAAATAAAGAGCAGTCCTACACCAGAATGGACTGAATTGAATGTGGGTTGCCTCCTAGTGAAGGTTTTACAAGAGTAGGTGAGTAACTGACCATTGAAGCAACTGCTATTTTTTTTCTTTTCTTGAATCATGTGAAAGACATGTGGCTAGAGCATTATACTTACATGGTCTTATAATGAAGGACTGTTATTTCCCAAAGGTGTGTGTGTGTTTTCAGATGAGAAAGAAGGATGAAAGGTAAAATAATTTGCTCAAGGAAACACTGCTGCTGCTGCTGCTGCTGCTAAGTCGCTTCAATCGTGTCCGACTCTGTGCGGCCCCATAGACGACAGCCTACCAAGCTCTCCCGTCCCTGGGATTCTCCAGGCAAGAACACTGGAGTGGGTTGCCATTTCCTTCTCCAATGCATGAAAATGAAAAGTGAAAGTGAGGTCGCTGAGTCGTGTCCGACTCTTCACAATCCCATGGACTGTAGCCTACCAGGCTCCTCTGTCCATGGGATTCTCCAGGCAAGAGTACTGGAGTGGGATGCCCATTAGTAAATGGTGATTGGAGATTTGAAACCAGGCAGTCTGACTCTTGATCAGTATACCATATTGTTCACGAGGCCACTGGTCAGTAAATCGTGGTGAAGGATTTAGAAATCAGGAAGGGAATGGGCTGTTGGTCTTCATTCCATCTAAAGCTGTGAGATTAGCTGCTTTCTGTTTCTGACAAGTCCTGTACACACAACAGGTTCTGTCTTGTGATGTTAGTGCCTGGAAAACTCATGATCAAATATTATTTAAGCCACAGCATTGCTGATAGACACTCTTGAGTAACTGCAGACTTTAGATTTGTATGTTCTAGTGTATGTTATTTGTTGTTCAGTTGTGTCCAACTCTTGCAATCCCATGAACTATAGCCCACCAGGCCTCTGTCCATGGGATTTCCAGACAAGAACACTGGAGTGGGTTGCCATTTCCTCCTCCAAGGGATCTTCCTGGACCAGGGATTGAACCTGTGTCTCTTGTGTTGGCAGGCAGATTCTTTACCCCTGAGTCACCAGGGAAGCCCTCTGGTGTATATAGATGCTTCATAAGCCCTTTAAAGTGTTAAAAAGGTAAAGATTTTTATGTCATGACATGAAGTTATACTTTAAGTTAGAGTAGGAGATAAATGATATCTAACTAGTTTCTTCTCTAAACAATTTACAAAAGTCTCAATTTTTTCTTTTATAATACCTGATTTTAAGTAGCCCATGGTATAGCAACAATTGTTCAGGCTGTTACTATATAGTGCTTTGAGATACATGTCATGGTTTTTGATGAGCATGTGTGTGTGCGCTCATTTGCTTCAGTTGTGTATGACTCTCTGCGCTTTGAGGGACAGTGGCCCACCAGGCTCCTCTGTTCATGGGATTCTTCAGGCAAGAATACTGAGTGGGTTGCCATGCCCTCCTCCAGGGGCTCTTTCTGACCCAGGGATCAAACCTGTGTCTCCTGCGTCTGCTTCATTGCAGGCAGATTCTTGACCCACTGAGCTACCTGGGAAGCCCTTTGATGAGGGCACTTTCTAGTTAATGTTTTAGACTTGAAAGGACTGATGCACACATCATGATAAAAGATTCCACAGTTTTGACTAGATTTAAATTTGACTTAGGGGTCTAAGCTGGGAAGGGAATACCTGATTTATTTTATTATAACACCATTTCATAATATTGAAAGGAAGGGCAGTTGTTACCAACCTTGTAACAAAGTTTGATTCTGGAATCCTTCTTCATTTTAAAGTCTCTCATTCTCCCCGAGGAAGGAGAAAATAAGCATTTTTGCCTTTCCTTTTTGAGTGCTGTTTTTAGATCAACTTGGAATTTTACCCTGTTGCCTGTAAAAATATCGTCCATCTATCAGTAGCATCAGACATAGTTGACCACAGCTTGCTTCTTGCAACATTTTCTGCAATTGCCCTCTGGGTTTTTCTCCCATTTTACTTGATATTTCTGGGTTTCCTTTGTAGACTTCTAATTCGTTGAGTGAATATTAGACTATCCTGGGGTTCATTCATCTTACCGTGTCATGTCTTCTTTGTCTACAACCTCTCCCTTGCAGGTGTTATCAGATCCATAGCTGTGTATAGCCACTGTGTGCTGATAGCCTCCACATATATATTCTTGACTTTGACATTGTCTCTAACACCCACCTCATACATGTATGTGTATATATACACACACACACACACTCACACACACTCAAGGTTTCCATTTGTAGGTCAAATAGGCACATCACACTTGGTTCAAAACAAAATTCTCAATTTCTCTCCCTTCCAGCCACTGCCTTCTCATCCCCCTCAGTGTTTCCCATTTTAGTAAACAACACCACTGGTCACCCGCTTGCTCAGGTGACCAACTTCACATCTCCCAACTTCAGAGTCATTGCTGATGCTCATTTTGATCACACCCCACATCCAGGCTGACAAGAAATCCAAGTGGCTCATATCATCAAAACATCCAGAAATTGCCCACCTCATTGCCTGCTTTTTCCAAAGTAACAGCCAGGTTCCTCCTGAAAAATGTGAACCAGAGAATTTTTCATTCATCTCTTCCCTCTCTGCCCTCCATAGTGGATACCGTTACGTAGAGAACAAAATCTGAATTTGTAACCCGTGTTCTCTGGGGCCCCACGAGACCTATTCCCTTTGTGCCTATCTCGTCTCTGCTCCCTCTCTCCATCTTGCTTGCCATGCCCCAGTCATCCTGGCTTTCCTGCTATTCCTCAAATGTGCAGAGGTTTTTTTTTTTTTTTTTTAAATTATAGGACATTCGCATTGCTGTTCCTTCTGCATTAGTATATTTCCCTCACCTAAATCTCAGTTTAAATGACACCACCACCTCCTCGTCTCCCTCTCTCTACAGTAACCACGCTTGTGACTCCATACTCTTGTACTTCATAGCACTTGTCATCACTTGCTGTTATATGATATATATTTTGACTTGACTGTTACTCCTATAATATGAGTATTTTATTTAGTAGGCAGTCAATAAATGGAAAAATAAGTGGATGAATGAACAAGTGTCTTAATTCTTTATATTTTCTAACTCTGATATAACTGGCTTTCTGGCAGTTCTTCACCAATAAGACAGGTTGATTTTATATTAAGGATTTTTTTGGTTTTGTTTTTCTTTTTTAAGTTCAGTTCTAGATTGAGCAAGTTCAAAGCGTGTTTTTAAAATGCAAGTTTCGACCATGAGAAATTGAGTTTGCTCAACCAATTTTAAAGATACCCAAAGGTAAGCAAGTATCATAAGGTAATAAACATCCTAGAAAATTGTCAGGTAAGCCTCCTCAGCTGAATATCCTGCCCTGGGGACAATGCATCATCATGAAACTATAGGTATTGGTCATGAAAAAGTCTTACAACTCCCTGACTGGTGTCCTCTTGCCTGGGCATGGACTGTCTGCAGGAATGAACTGGAGACAGGCTGAAAGTAGCTTTACCTTGTTGGGAAACAAGAGAAAATAGTTACAAATTTGAGAATGAGAACACTTTTTCTTTTGGCCCAGTTTCAAACGTCAGTCTACTTCATACTTCCCAAGTGCTGCACTTAATACCAATTTTTTAGGAATCACTCTGCAATGGCACATAAAGCTGAGGAGTGCAGGCTTCCAAAGAACTGCATTCACACATGAGGGCAAAAGGGAAGCTAAAATTTTCTGTCTGTTGGATGCAAACTGACTTTCTCTTAATGTACTTAAAAAAATTATTCCTCCTAGCTGTCTTGTGAATTCAATGATAGTGCTTTATTTTATATGATTTTGATGCAATTGTTTCAAGTGGACAGCATAATAATTCTACCTTTGTATACACTACGACGTGGTCACCACCACAAGTCTAGTGACCAGCTGTTAAATATAATTTTTTTTTTTCAGTTGAGAAAAGAATGGCTCAAAGAAGTTAAGTTTCTTTCCCAGCACGTCTGGGACTGATAGAACCAGTGTTTGAAGTTAGATTTTTCTAACAGAAAAACCTGTTTCATTCATCTTCCTCTGTTTCTTTCCCTCTTTTGTAGTTGGACCTAATGTTATGGCATGTACATGCTGTTGTACTGTTATGTATGTCTGCCTCTGTCTCGTGTTTTTCTGATTTCACAGTTAAAAAGCATAAGAAAGTGCTCAGACTTAATAAATGGAGCGTGAATTAACACTGAGATGTGAATAGGTACCGTTGAGTAACTTCCTGTGTTGAGATGAGACGGCCTTAGAGACAGTGTGTATGCATTGAGGAAGGAGGGTACGGGGCACTGACTTTAGTGGTACTTCTTGGAGCTCATCCTGGCAGCTAAGAGACAGTTCCAGGGCAGCATGGGGATAAATGCCTGCGTGTTGTATAGCATATCTCTGGGGAGATGGGAGAACAATTTAGAAGCTCTTAGAGAAGGTCCTTGAGTTGGGCCAGAGAGATGATGGGAGGAACATGGTGTACAGGGGAGTTAAGTTGGGTTATAGTGGCTCTGGAGAAGGCAATGGCACCCCACTCCAGTACTCTTGCCTGGAGGATCCCATGGACGGAGGAGCCTGGTGGGCTGCAGTCCATGGGGTCGCACAGAGTCGGACATGACTGAAACGACTTAGCAGCAGCAGCAGCAGTGGCTCTGGCATGGGCAAGGTCCCCTTGGATTGTTCTGTTGGCAGGACAGTGAAGCTTGTAGTCTTCTCAGCATGGAAGGTGCTTATTTGAAGGTAGTGAGAATGTCAAGCCCAAACTGTGGATAAAGAATTAACATTTTGTAATATAATGCCACAGAATTGAATATAAATTCTGTCCCCTGGGTTCCAAATTATGTTGGAATGAACCAGAAGCAGGGAAGGACCATATCACCTAGAAGATCAAGGTGTGTATCACCTAGAAGATCAATGTGTGGCAGTAAATGTCTTCTGTTCAGAGGAAAGGAAGAGGAAAGAGAGGTTGTGGTCAAAATGCTGGGCAGAAAACCAGGAGTGTATTAGGCATCCTAAGGGAAGTGTTGGTTCCATGAAAGATAGAAAGAAGAGAATTAGCAGCCAGGTTCAGGACTAAAAGAAGTGATCAGGGGAAAAGAAAATGGAACAAGGCTGTTGAATTTGGCAAGAGAAGTCTCTCACTTGTTGAAAATAGAGCTTCAGCATGTTAGTGTGGGAGCCAAATGAAGCTTCAGGAAATCTTTCTGGAAAGTCTTGGTATGGGGGCAGGCATGCCTGGAAGCAGAGGTAGGAAGGGCTATCCCGGAAATCTATATTCTCTTCATTCGTGTTAACAAAATTGTTCCCTACCCCCCAGCTTACGTATACCAGAGGTACAAACCGTTCACACTTAAGGGAGTACACTCTAGGACAGCAGGTCTGAAGGCATTATCATGATCTCCCTATAAAGTACCAAAGTTGAAGTACACAGCTGTCTTTTAGAAGTCTGTGCCCTTGATGTGCTGGAGATCATCTGGAAGCCATTTTAATCTTCTTCTGAATTTATTTCCTCTTTCCTAAACAGGCAAAATATCTCTCTTCTCCCTCGGGTTTTGAGCTGATATTAATTTGGTGAAGATACTTTGTTTATAGTATTTAGAAATAAATATATCTTAATAGTTTTGATTTAGTGACTCTAAGAAGTGATATTAATCAGAAACAGATGGTAGTAAAAGAAATAAAGCTTCTTTAAGCTTTTGGAGATGCACATTGTTGCCATGAAGGTGTACATTTGTGGCAGGTTGGGGTTTGTTCCTTTGTTGCATTTAGCTTGCTGTAGTGACCAGAGGGGCAGGGTTTGGGATAATACTGCCCAGGCATACCTCATACATGGCAGGTCCAGATAAAATGTGTGACCACGGACAGGATGCGTAGCACCCCTAGGGCTGAGTTCTCCTACTACAAAATGAGGATTGCAGGGTGGCATCAGATTTAGAAAAAAAGGGAAACAAAGATATGTAGGTACTCAACAGATAATAAGTGTCCTTGTTCTAATTTTTTCTGAAACAGTGGGAAAGAATCTGCCTCCCAGTGTAGGAGATGCAGGAGACACAGGTTTGATCCTTGGGTTGGGAAGATCCCCTGGAGAAGGGAATGGCTACTTCCTCCAGCATTCTTGCCTGGAGAATTCCATGGACAGAGGAGCCTGGTGGGCTATAGTCCACGTGGTCACAAAGAGTCAGATGCAACTGAGTGATTGTGCACACATACATGCACATCTGTATATAGTTAAAAATTAGGTGATTAATTGATACCTTTTTTTGTTGTTTCCTAGAATGGCTAATTTTTACAGATAGGTGTGTGCACCTGAGCACATGGATGCCTGTGTGTGTGAATCCCACAATGCATTTAGATAGCTTGCTGTGTATTCTGACCTTTGATTTTCAAATTTGAGTCTTTATTAAGTCCCTTCTGTAGTGTTCTTAAGCTGTGATAAAAATCATTTCGTTTATAAGGACTTGAAGTTAGAATGAACAAATGCCTTACAAGTAATAGTTGTGTTTTGTTTTACCTTTTATTTTGGGCTGTGCCGCTCAGCACTTGGGATCCCAGTTCCCCACCCAGGGATTGAACCCAGGCCCTCGGCGGTGAAAGTACAGAGTCCCAGCCACTGGACCACAGGGAATTTCCTAAATTCTGTTTCTTGATGATGCTCTGTCATCTTTTTCTTTCTAGGGACTCTGTACATTTTAGCACTTGTTTGCTTCTGATTCTTTCCTGTCAGTGGACTTAGAGTATAAATCTAAGGCTAATCAATTTGCCTGAGACCTTTTAAGAAAGAGATTCTATATTAATTGAGCTGTTGAAGACACTGCCCTGATTTCTGTTCTCACTACTGTTTTCTGTTCAGCTTCTAGTTTCAGATCAGAGAGTAGGTTATGTAGATTACTTGCATTAAGCTTCTTTTCATAAAAGTTATTTTTTCAAGTTTCTATATATGAAGTGGGAGTGGGACAGGGACCAGTGCATGCTCAGTTATGCCCGACTCTTTGTGACCCCATAGACTGTAGCGCTCCAGGCTCCTCTGTGCATGGAATTGTCCAGGCAAGGATACTGCAATGGTTGCTATTTCCTACTCCAAGGAATCTTCCCAACCCAAGAATAGAACGCGTGTCTCTTGCATCTCCTGCATTGGCAGGCAGGTTCTTTATCATTGGCACCACCTCTATACGTCACTGTTATTTCAATTATTCTTTGTTTTTCATGCATCTTTTTAATCCTTCAAGTTACTTTTTATGTTTTGTGTGTGTGTCTTTGAGTCATGTCATTAATTTTGCTTTTCTGTCATGTTCAATTGTAAGATTCTTCCAATAAAGGCATTTTTTTTTGATGTCTTCCTAAAAAGGAGCCTAAGGAGCTATTTTAGAAAAGAGAAGCTTTTATAGTTTTCATGAAGTAAGGAAATGCATTTTAGGTGTTACATTCAGATGATAACTTTATGCAACTGATTGTTTTTAAGCCAATTTGCCAACATTTTTAGACTTGGAAAATGCTTATAAGTCCTGAAAGGTATCACTTGCCAAATAGCTGATACTTTTGAAATTTGGCCTTAGTTCTGGTAAAAGAATGTGGTTGACAACCACACTGTAATTTACAGTAATCCTTTTTGTGTAAGGAAATGAATCTTCTTGGCTTAATAAACTCCAGATGAGTTTCTGGCTTCTTGATGATTACCAAGTCATTTAAAATTAAGGTTTCATTATTCAGTTTAGGTACAGCCACCCTCTCTGTGCTTGTAATGGCTGATGTGATGTTAAATCCTTTGTGCAACTAGAGCATTTGGGGGGAAAAAATTACATTTGGGTGGGTCATTTTGGAGCACAAGTTTATGATGTGCCTTAAGGAGATCACGTGGAAGACCCATAGGAAGTTCTGCTAGTGTCATAAAACAGAATTTTCTTAGAAGCTGACCTAAATATTTCTACTTTTTATTAGTTACCTTTATCTTTTCTTTCAGTTCAGTTGCTCAGTCGTGTCCGACTCTTTGCAACCCCATGAATCGCAGCACGCAAGGCCTCCCTGTCCATCACCAACTCCCGGAGTTCACTCAGATTCACGTCTATTGAGTCCATGATACCCATCCAGCCATCTCATCCTCGGTTGTCTCCTTCCCCTCCTGCCCTCAATCCCTCTCAGCATCAGGGTCTTTTCCAATGAGTCAACTCTTCGCATGAGGTGGCCAAAGTACTGGAGTTTCAGCTTTAGCATCATTCCTTCCAAAGATATCCCAGGGCTGATCTCCTTTAGAATGGACTGGTTGGATCTTCTTGCAGTCCGAGGGACTCTCAAGAGTCTTCTCCAATACCACAGTTCAAAAAGCATCAATTCTTCAGCACTCAGCTTTCTTCATAGTCCAGCTCCCACATCCATACATGACCACAGGAAAAACCATAGCCTTGACTAGACGGACCTTAGTCGGCAAAGTAATATCTCTGCTTTTCAATATCCTATCTAGGTTGGTCATAACTTTTCTTCCAAGGAGTAAGCGTCTTAATTTCATGGCTGCAGTCACCATCTGCAGTGATTTTGGAGCCCCCCAAAATAAGGTCTGACACTGTTTCCGCTGTTTCCCCATCTATTTCCCATGAAGTGATGGGACCAGATGCCTAACCTTTATCTGTAGAAGAGTCTAAAAATGTAGATGGACACATAACTGCTTCCAATAATTTGGGGGTTTCATTACTAAGGAAGAAGAGACAGTGAAATCTCTGTCACACCTATTTTCTGATTGTTCCTTTCTTGTATTGTTTTTGCTTTATTATTCCTGCAGTCTAGTGTCCTAGCTCTCTGAAGATGCTATATCATAGTTTTATTTCCCCTTACTCCCTGTGTTATCTGTTTCTTGCGGTTTTGTGCTCAGATGCTCAGTCGTGTCTGACTCTGCAACCACATGGACTGTAACCTGCCAGAATCCCAGTGTTTTTAAGGGATTCTCTTAGCAAGAATACTAGAGTGGGTTACCATTTCCTCCTGCAGGGGATCTTACCAACTCAGGGATCTAACCTGAGTCTCTTCAGTCTCCCGCATTGGGGATTCTTTAGCATTAACACCTCCTTTGATCTCCTTTAAATTGAAAGTTTCTCACTGTCTAACTGCTGCCTAGATTTTCTGTCAATTTCTGTATGTGGACCCTCCCTACCCAAAGGACCTATTGCCTGCAGACTCTGAGTCTTTTTCTGGAGGAACTTGACTGCTTTGATTCTGCGCTATGACCTTCGCATATCCTGCAGTTGGAATCTCCTCCATTCTGTTTGGTTGATTACCACCCTTCCTACTTTCTGTGTCCAAATGTTGATTCAAAGTTTCCCTCTGCTGTTGCCTCTTTTTGAATTCCCTTTGTTTTTGTGGGTTAATGCTTTATATTTCTGTGCTGTCATTTTGGTGAGGTTTTGGGAGCCAATGGAGAGAAACATGTAACCACTTCATTATGTTCAAGCAGAAGTTGTGTGTGTGTGTGTGTGTGTGTGTGTATCATAGAATAAAAGAGTAAAAAAACATGGATTGAATGAAGATTGCAATGATTGCCTAGGTGAATTTCCTCCATTCTTTTTCTGAGATCCTAGATCATCTTCACTATCACTATTCTGAATTCTTTTCTCTGGAAGATTTTCTGTCTCCACTTAATTTGCTAATTTTTTTTCTGGTGTTTTATCTTGTCCCTTCATCTGGGGCAAAATCCTCTGCTTTTTCATCCTGGTTAACTTTCTTTGATGTGGTTTTGGTTCTAGCCTCTGGTTTTAGAAAAGGCAGAGGAACAAGAGATCAAATTGCCAACATCCGCTGGATCATGGAAAAAGCAAGAGAGTTCCAGAAAAACATCTACTTTTGCTTTATTGACTATGCCAAAGCTTTGACTGTGTGTATCACAATAAACTGCGAAAAATTCTGAAAGAGATAGGAATACCAGACCACCTAACCTGCCTCTTGAGAAATCTGTATACAGGTCAGGAAGCAACAGTTAGAACTGGACATGGAACAACAGACTGGTTCCAAATAGGAAAAGGAGTACGTCAAGGCTGTATACTGTCACCCTGTTTATTTAACTTCTATGTAGAGTACATCATGAGAAACGCTGGACTTGAAGAAACACAAGCTGGAANATCCCTCCCAGCATCAGAGTCTTTTCCAATGAATCAACTCTTTGCATGAGGTGTCCAAAGTCTGTCTCTTATACACATCTAGCCGGGGACTGGTAGTTTCTGCGACGTCGTATCACATCACTCAAGGGGGAGCCTCTCAAGCAGATGCCATACTTGGATCCCAGTGTTGGTGGAGAAGACTCTTGAGAGTCCCTTGGACTGCAAGGGGATCCAACCAGTCCATTCTGAAGGAGATCAGCCCTGGGATATCTTTGGAAGGAATGATGCTAAAGCTGAAACTCCAGTACTTTGGCCACCTCATGCGAAGAGTTGACTCATTGGAAAAGTCTCTGATGCTGGGAAGGATTGGGGGCAGGAGGAGAAGGGGGCGACAGAGGATGAGATGGCTGGATGGCATCACGGACTCGATGAACATGAGTCTGAGTGAACTCTGGGAGTTGGTGATGGACAGGGAGGCCTGGTGTGATGCGATTCATGGGGTCACGAAGAGTCAGACACGACTGAGCGACTGAACTGAACTGAACTGGTTCTAGCCTCTGAGATTGTGGTTCTTCTTGCTTCTTCTGTCTGCCCTCTGGTGGATGAGGCTAAGAGGCTTGTAAATAAGCTTCCTGATGGGAGGCACTGGTGGTGGGAAAAACTAGGTCTTGTTCTGGTGGGCAGGGCCATGCTCAGTAAAACTTTGATCCAATCCTCTGCTGATGGATGGGGTTGCACTCCCTCCCTTAAATTGTTTGAAATGAGGGGACCCAGCCCTGGGGACTGTGGGCTCTATGGTAGGGTTGATGGTGATCTCCAAGTGGACTTGTGCCAAGCGGCCCCTTCCAGTGCCATCCTCCCCATGGTGAGCCGTTGTTGACTCATACCCCCACAGGAGATCCTCCAACACTCGCAAGTAGGTCTGGTTCAGTCTCCTGGAAGATCACTGCTCCATCCCCCTGGGTCTTGGTGTACACAAGGTTCTGTCTGAGCCCGGAGTGGAGTCTCTGTTTCCCCCAGTCCTATGGAAGTCCTGTAATCAAATCCCACTGACCTTCAAAGTCACATTCTCTGGGGATCTCCAGTTCTTTTGCTAAATCCCCATGCTAGGAAGCCTGACATGAGGTTCAGAACCTTCACAACAGTGGGAGAACTTCTTTGGTATTATTATTCTCCAGATTTTGGGTTGCCCACCTGGTGGGTATAGGATTTGATTTTATCACAATTGCACCCCTCCTACCATCTCCTTGCAGCTTCTTCTTTGTCTTTGAACATGGGGTTTCTTTTTTTTTTGGTGCATTCCAGTGGGGATTCCCTTGTAGCTCAGTCGGTAAAGGATCTGCCTGCAGTGCAGGAGACCCGGGTTCGATCCCTGGGTTGGGAAGATCCCCTGGAGAAGGAAATGGCGACCCACTCCAGTATCCTTGCCTGGAAAATCTCATGGACAGAGGAACCTAGTGGACTGCAGTCCATGAGGTCGCAGAGAGTCCGACCCGACTGAGTGACTAACACACTGGTGTCCTTCTGTCGATAGTTGTTCAACAGCTAGTTGTGATTTTGATGCTCTTGCAGGAGGAGATGAACACATGTCCTTCTACACAACCATCCTGAATTGGAAACCTGCCTAGATGAATTTCATACCCATAAAATAGATGTCATTTTACATAAATTAAAAAAAAAACCCACCTCTATACATACACTGTAATGAGACAAAATTTAAATCACAATTAAAGGGGTAGTGAATGTGGGACAAGCAGAAAATGCGCATAAGAAAGATAAACTAAAGCCACAGATGAGTTGCAGTTTCTGCTGTGTGTTCCATTATCTGCAATCATAATAGTTGATAAGCTTCATCTTTCTAGCAGTCAGTTCAGAGACAGAATCATGGCCCCATCTGTGCCTTCCACAGCCCCAGCTTTTATGCACACTCTTTCATTCACCTCTGAAAAACTTTGGCCCTTCAAGGGAAAAAAAGGAAGTTGACAGATATTGAGTACTAGGTTCCAGTCAAACAACTGCATCCTGCAAATAAGAGAACTGAAGATCAGAGAGCCCGAGTAACGTGCCCAGAGAAGAGCCAGATTTCCTGGCTGCTGTCCTCCTGTCTGCAATATCACAGTTTCTTCCAGGGACACTCCTCACGTGAAGGTTTCCCAAAATGAGAACAGCCTTTCACTCGTTATAATTAGTTGGCTGTCTTTGCTGCAAGCTAATATAGATTGAATATTTAATTTTCCCCAGATATATTGAGGTATAATTACCATAACTTTGTATTAGTTTAAAGGATACAATGCAACAGTTTTTTATATGGGTATTTTATGAAATGATCAACACACTAAGTTTAGTGAACAACCATCCCCTCACATAGGTACAGGTATTTTTTCTTGCAAGGAGAACTTTTCAGATCTACTCACTTAGGGATTTATTTCCCTGGTGGCAGAGTGGTTGGTTAAGACTTCACCTTCCAGTGTGGGTTTGATCCCTGGTCTGGGAGCTAAAATCCTATGTGCTTTGCAGCCAAAAAACCAAAATATAAAACAGAAGCAATATTGTAACAGATTCAATAAGGACTTTAAACACGGTCCTTGTAAAAAAAAATCTTTTTTAGGAAATCTACTCTGTTAGCAACTTTCAAATATACAACACAGTGTCGTTAATTATGGCCTCCATGCTGTGCACCATGAGGTAAGCTTCTTGAGGAGTTGCCAAACCACGTAGGTCCAAGCACAGTGCCTGGACCTGTAATGATGGCTCAGTAGAACTTTTTTGAAAGAAGAAAATGTTGAACAAATTGAGTGCTTTACACACAGTACTGTACTATAAATTCTTACTTAACGAGACCTGAGACTTGGCGACTTAGCTGGGTAACTTCTGGTGGAAAGAAATGCTGAGTAAGAGCAGGGAAGCCATCAGTACAATTGGAAACAGTGTGTAATGGTGCTGGTATTTTGTGGTTAAAGGGAGTGTACTTCAAGTCTCTGATGACAGAGTCCAGTAAATAGTTTTCTGTTATTTCAGTGAATCTAGACCTGTAATTCTGGCATCATTAGTCGATAAATAATTCACTAGTTGACATTAGGAATGCTAGAGATGTTTATATTATACTCAAATGTAAACTTTAGGTTAGATTTTACTAATCATATAATGCAGAATGATCTTAGCGTGCATTTGTGCTAAGTTGCTTCAGTTGTGTCCGACTCTTTGCCGCCCCATGGACTGTAACCTGCCAGGCTCCTCTGTCCATGGGATTCTCCAGATAAGAATACCGGAGTGGGTTGCCATGCCCTTCTCCAGAGGATCTTTTCAACCCAGGGGTTGAACCCTAATTCCTTAAGTCTCTTGAATTTGCAGGTGGGTTCTTTACTACTAGCGTGACCTGAGAAGCCCTCTTAAAATAAGCAAATCATTAAAATTCATTTTGTATTTTTCTTTTTCTTTGCAGCCACAGTAGTCTCTTTATGGTGAATGTAGTGGAATCATAACACAACATTGGCTTTCGTGTTTGTTTTTTTTTTAATATGAAAAATACCCCTTTCTTATTTTCATCATTGGTATAGTATCCTACCCTTTCTCCAAATAAGAAATTTAGAATGTATATCAGGATTCTAGTACAAAACAGATCACAATTCCCACAATTCAAATGAAGAGCTTTTAAAGAAGGCAAGTTCTTACAAATGTGTAGGAAGAGGTAGGGGAACCAGTTAAAGGTGTCAAGGAACAGAAGGCAGCAAAGGTGGATGAAAAGGTTAGAGAAGGAAATATTGCTGCTAGAAATCACTAAAACAAATCTGGGGCCATTGAGGAGGGCAGGCATATTTGCATTTTAGTTGTGAAGCTTCCTGAGAGGCTGTGGGAGGGAATAGGGAAAAAAAATAACCCTGATCTTTCTGTTATCATTTGTCTCCTTCATCTGATAATTCCATTGGACAAATGCAATGAGACCAGTTGGCTCAGTAGCCAAGATGATGCTGTTCTTGGGGACAGGAGGCAGGTGTAATCAGACTGGGGGGAGCAGGAGTATAGATTGGGGTGGGAGTGAGAGCAAACAAACTAACCAGCATCGATTTCATTTACCCCCTCATCCTCTGTCGTCCCCTTCTCTTCCTGCTTTCAGGCTTTCCCAGCATCAGTGTCTTTTCCAACTGAGTCAGCTGTTCAAATCAGGAGACCATAGTATTGGAGCTTCAGCATGAGTCCTTCCAGTGAATGTTCAGGATTAATTTCCTTTAGGATTGACTGGTTTGATCTCCCTGCAGACCATGGGACTTTCAAGAGTCTTCTCCAGCAACACAGTTTGAAAGCGTCAATTTTTGTATGGAAGCTGATTATATATTTTTTCTAGTAATATTTGATCAGAAAATATCATATTCAGCTCATTGAAACTTTATTCCTTATGTATAATTATCATACTTATCTCTATGTATTTGATACGCTACCACCTCCACTCTATTTAAAACTGTCTCAGGCTTTCTGTAGATGCACTATTAATGTTTATCAGGTTTTGGCCATCTATTAAGCAATTCTGAGCAGTTATTCCTCTGTACAGTAGGTTTAAAAGTTTTTAAACTTCAGCATATTTCAGCACATAAAGATGTTTTTGCATTTCAAAATCTGGACTGTAACATTTTCTCTCAAATTATGACTTTGAATTAAATGCAGGCAGATTTCGTATACTAAGTGGTTGTCATAGTTCTGGTTTCTGAGATGCCATGTTTAGCTTGTGGTTAGTAGACTATAGGACATTTATAATCAGTGGAGAGAAATCCTAGCCAACAATTTTCATTTGGTTGTAAAATATGTGGCTCTTGGAAAAGTTACCTCAATTCTTTTGGCTGTGGGAAAGCTTAGTTCAGGTCTGGCACACTGGCAGCCTAAGGACTACCGTATGAAGAAGATTAGACTTCAGGATCCTTCTTTTTTTTTTTTTCCCCTTCTTGAGTCAATATTCCAGGAGTCAGGCATCCCTCTTTAATATTACACTGCTCTGTGTTGACTTGGGACCAGAATGGTCATCCCATTCTTCTGGAGTTACTGATTTTCAGCTGGGGGTGATTTTGCCCTCTACGTAACATTTGGGCATGTCTGGAGACAGTTTTGGCTGTCACTGGGGTGGGGATGCTACTGACTTCTAATGGGCTGAGGACAGATGCTATTAAACATCCTAAATCCACAAGTCAGTCCCCACACCAGATGCCAGCAGTATGGGCGTCAAGAAATCCTGTTCTAGAGTATAGTCTCCCCTCTCTAATGTTTTTTGTCATTGTGTAATTTTTAAAACCTGTAATTACACTTAGCCCTTAAAAATTTATGCTTAGCTGTTATTTTTCTTATTTCTTTCCCTACAGAGAGCTGTGTGTTTGGAAGTTAGAGTTGGGATAGTGTTATCGCAAATTGAGCAGCACATGTTGTAAGCAGCTTGATGTTCTGGGCACCGTTGGGGGAACAGAGTGAGGAGGGTATAGTCTATTTCAAAGGCAATAGGTGTGTCTGGTAGTATAATTACCTAGAAATATTCTCCAAGAGTCAAAGGAAAGAGTGAGATTGGCTCACATTTGAAATCCTGCTTGATTCCCTAGCCTTGTCTTCTTGTATAAACCAGCTCACTATTGATGAGCCAGCATCTCTCTCTCTCTCTTTTTTTTTTTGGTTTAAAGTATATTTGCATTCGACATTTTTAATGATTTTTTGGAAATTAAACCACAGGAAACCAATGCTCCAAGCCTTGCCTTCAACCACCAAATAGGGTAAACAGGGTAAATATTTTAGGCTTTGCAAACCATACGATCTCTGTCACAACTACTCAACTCAGATTTCAGAAACAGCTATAAATGATATATATGTTTATAAATTGTATAAATATGTCTATATATTATAAAAATTATATATGTTATGAAACAAATGTATGAGTATGACTGTGTTCCAATAAAACCTTCAGTTCAGTTCAGTTCAGTCGCTCAGTTGTGTCCGACTCTTCGCGACCTTATGAATCGCAGCACGCCAGGCCTCCCTGTCCATCGCCATCTCCCGGAGCTCACTCAGACTCAAGTTCATTGAGCCCGTGATGCCATCCAGCCATCTCATTTTTTGTCATCCCCTTCTCCTCCTGCCCCTAATCCTTCCCAGCATCAGAGTCTTTTCCAATGAGTCAACTCTTCTCATGAGGTGGCCAAAGTACTGGAGTTTCAGCTTTAGCATCATTCCTTCCAAAGAAATCCCAGGGCTGATCTCCTTCAGAATGGACTGGTTGGATCTCCTTGCAGTCCAAGGGACTCTCAAGAGTCTTCTCCGACACCACAGTTCAAACGCATCAATTCTTTGGCGCTCAGCCAAAACCTTACTTATGTACATGAAATTTTGAATTTTATATTATTTTTAAATGGCATGAAGTATTCTTTTTTGCTTTCTTCTTTTATTTTTTGTAATTAATTTTAATTGGAGGATAATTTCTTTACAGTATTGTGGTGGTTTTTGCCATACATTGACATGAATCACACATGGATGACCCAGCATCTCTATGGTGAGGTTAAGTGTATTATCAGGAGAGGGAAATGCATTAATTGATGATATGCATATTACCCCAAAGAAATATATTAGGGACATTTGATGTATTGTTTCAAATACCTCTTCTATCACCTTTTGTGAGAAAAACAAACTTGTCCTCTGATGATTTAAAATACTATTGGTAGGCAGGTGTAATTACATATACACACACACATAACATTTTAAAAGAATTTTATATTTTAAGAAAAAGTAAAATTAATATCCATTTGATAGGTGCTCATCATTGTTTGGGAATAGAAATTATTACTAAAGTTTTTGTCACCCACAGGTAACCTTGATTAGTATCATTTAAAAATAAGCTTTAGTGCGTTTCAANAGCATCAGAGTCTTTTCCAATGAGTCAACTCTTCTCATGAGGTGGCCAAAGTACTGGAGTTTCAGCTTTAGCATCATTCCTTCCAAAGAAATCCCAGGGCTGATCTCCTTCAGAATGGACTGGTTGGATCTCCTTGCAGTCCAAGGGACTCTCAAGAGTCTTCTCCGACACCACAGTTCAAACGCATCAATTCTTTGGCGCTCAGCCAAAACCTTACTTATGTACATGAAATTTTGAATTTTATATTATTTTTAAATGGCATGAAGTATTCTTTTTTGCTTTCTTCTTTTATTTTTTGTAATTAATTTTAATTGGAGGATAATTTCTTTACAGTATTGTGGTGGTTTTTGCCATACATTGACATGAATCACACATGGATGACCCAGCATCTCTATGGTGAGGTTAAGTGTATTATCAGGAGAGGGAAATGCATTAATTGATGATATGCATATTACCCCAAAGAAATATATTAGGGACATTTGATGTATTGTTTCAAATACCTCTTCTATCACCTTTTGTGAGAAAAACAAACTTGTCCTCTGATGATTTAAAATACTATTGGTAGGCAGGTGTAATTACATATACACACACACATAACATTTTAAAAGAATTTTATATTTTAAGAAAAAGTAAAATTAATATCCATTTGATAGGTGCTCATCATTGTTTGGGAATAGAAATTATTACTAAAGTTTTTGTCACCCACAGGTAACCTTGATTAGTATCATTTAAAAATAAGCTTTAGTGCGTTTCAAGTTTATCTTAAATTTTTCATGATCATTATATTTTGTTTCTTTAATACATTTTTCTGTCCTATTTTGGACCATTTAAGAAATGGTACATTTCAGGGAGGAACTGATTAAAAATCCATTTCTTGCATTTTATTTTGGCATTTCATAAGATTTCAGGAAACTATCAATTCTCTTTAGATTTTCACATTGTAATTAATAGTTTCCAATTTATAATACTCATTTAAAAACTTTGTGTATTCCCTGAAAAAAAAAGTTTATTGAGCACTGACTATATTCCATCTGATATAATTAATGGGAAATAGCAACAAGCAGGTTGCTAGTCGTAAAGAACCTATCTACCAGTACAGGAGACGCAAGAGACGCAGGTTTGATCTCTGGGGTCAGGAAGATCCTCTAGAGGAGGGCATGTCAACCCACTCCAGTATTCTTGCCTGGGGAATCCCATGGACAAAGGAGCCTGGTGGGCTACAGTCCATAGAGTCTCAAAGGGTTGGGCATGACTGAAGTGACTTAGATGCCTGGATGCACAGGAGTGTGTATGTGAATTCAGTTTATTCTTTACATGCTTTCCTGATGGCTTAGTCAGTAAAGAATTTGCCTGCAGTGCAGGAGACCATTTGTAATGCAGGAGACCATTTGTAATGCAGGAGACCATTTGTAATGCAGGAGACCAGAGTGTGATCCCTGGGTAGGGAAGATCCCCTGGAGAAGGAAATGACAACCCATTCCAATGTTCCTGCTTGGAAAAGTCCATGGACATAGGAGCCTGGCAGGCTACAGTCCATTGAGTCCCAAGAGTCAGACACAACTTAGCGACTCAACCATCATAGCGACAAAAAAGTAGGTGTAAGTCATGAGCCCGTGGGGCTTACTGACATTTTGGTGGGGAGAGGTAAAAAGTGAACAAGCTGACATTATATTAGATTTTTGTTTGTCACCCTACTTGAGTCTGTCTTTTGGATATTGTAGTTTATCTTTTTTAGATAAAATGAAATGTTCCAAAACCAAAAAGAGAAAAATTCCACCACACTATCCAGTGGTATGTGTATCTTATTGGTCATTTCCAAAAACCAATTTTGGTTTTATTTACTTCTATTTTTGGTATGTTTGCAGGGGATAGGATTTCCATTTCATTGTTTCTACCCTTCTCTTTAATAGCAATCTTCTTGTTTCTTGGCTTGTACACTTGCTTTTCCCAACTTCTTAAATTGCCAGCTCTTGGGGCGCGGTGCCTTTAGTTGTTGCCCTGGGAGACTCGGTGTCTCTTGCCCCTTCTCTAGTCCCTACTTTTGCCTTTCTTTGGAGACCTCTGCTTGCCAGGGAAGGAGGGGCATTTGGGTCTCTGGAGGTTGTCGAACTGGCCACGTGCCATGAGAAGAAGGTACCTTGGTTTCCTAAATACTGTTCCATTAGTTTGTAGTGACTTCCACCTTTAGAAACCCATTCCCTGGAGTTTTTGAGGTTTTGTCTCCCTCCTGAGTGGTAAGAAGAGATGCCTTGTCAGGAGTTGCAGGTGAGGAGCAAGCTTGGCTGATAACAGGTACTTTGTCAATAGAATTGAGAATGTCAGTAAGGGCGTGTGGTGTCCCCATGAGTGGAGTCAGAGTTGCAAACTTGTATTTCAGTGTTTAATCTTCTTTTTCCTTCTGATTCCTTATTCTAAGAAGTATTGATTTTTTTTTTCTCCAACAGTAATTCTTCCTCCTACATGTTATTCTCCTGTGTGCCTGCTCCATCGGATTTCAGATTCTTTTCCCTTATAGTTTTACAAAATGTTGAGTATAGTTCCCTGTGCTATAGCATGTACTCCTTGGTTATCTCTTTTATATATAGTAGTGTGCATGTGTGCTAAGTCACTTCAGTCGTGTCTGACTCTGCAACCCCATAGATTGTAGCCCACCGGGCTCCTCTGTCCATGGGATTCTCCAGGCAAGAATCCTGGAGTGGGTTGCCATATCCTCTTGCAGGGGATCTTTCCCACCCAAAAATCGAACCCGCATCATCTCTTACGTCTTCTGCGTGATCTCAGTTTTTTGAATGTTGAGTTTGAAGCCAGCTTTTTCTCTCCCCTCTTTCATCCTCATCAAGAGGCTCTTTAGTTCCTCTTCACTTTCTGCAGTTAGGGGGATGTTATCTGCATATCTCAGGTTGTTGATATTTCTCTGTGCAGTCTTGATTCCAGCTTGTAATTCATCCAGCCCAGCATTTCACATGATGTACTCTGCACATAAATAAACAGAGTGATGATATACAACCTCATCTTACTCCTTTTCCAATTTTGAACCAATCCGTTGTTCCATGTAAGGTTCTAACTGTTGCTTCCTGACTTGCATACAGGCTTTTCAGGAGACAAGTAAAGTGGTCTGGTAGTCCCATCTCTTTAAGAATTTTCCACAGTTTGTTGTGATCCACACAGTCAAAGAGTTCCATGTAGTCAATGAAACAAAAGTAGATGTTTCTTTGGAATTCCACTGTTTTTCCTATGATTCAGTGAATGTTGGCAATTTGGTCTCTGGTTCCTCTACCTTTCCAGAACCCAGGTTGTACATCTGGAAGTTCTTAGTACATAAACTGCTGAAGCCTAGCTTGAAGGATTTTGAGCATAACCTTGCTAGCATGTGAAATGAGTGTAATTGTATTGTAATTTGAGCATTCTTTAGCATTGCTCTTCTTTGGGATTGAAAAGAAAACTGAACTCTCTCTCCTGTGGCCACTGCTGAGTTTTCCAAGTTTAGTGATGTATTAAGTGCAGCACTTGAACAGCATTATCTTTTAGGATTTTAAATAGCTCAAGTGGAATTTCATCACTTCCACTAGCTTTGTTTATAGTAAACTTCCTATGGTCCACTTGACTTCCCACTCCAGGATGCCTGGCTCTAGGTGAGTGACCACACCATCGTGGTTATCTGGGTCATTCTCTTTTAAAATAGTGATTTTTGCTTGACTTCCACTCCCATCCTAATGTGGGAACTTGAAGGGCTGAGACCCTGTTTCACCTTTGTATTTCCCATAGTACTGTGTGTGTATATATATATATATGATATGTACCAAAAAGTTTGAGATATTAAATATTGTGCTGTGCTTAGTTGTGTCCAACTCTTTGCGACCCCATGGACTGTAGCCTGTCAGGTTCCTCTGTCCCTGGAGTTCTCCAGGCAAGAATGCTGGAGTGGGTTGCTCTTTCCTCCTTCAGGGGATCTTCTCAACCCAGGGATTGAACCCAGGTCTTGTGCATTGCAGGCAGATTCTTTACCAGCTGAGCTACCAGGAAAGCCCTATTAAACATTGTCACATAACTAATTTTAGACAGAAAAGGTAGCTTCTTGACAGTGGAGGGCCAAGAATAAAATTCACATGTATGAACTTTACATGGGCTTTTATTTTTTTTTAATTTTATTATTATTATTTTTTTACTTTATTTTACTTTACAATACTCTACATGTGCTTTTAAACTGCTTAAGTGAGACCATGAGAAAGTGACTGAACTCTGGGCTTTAGTTTTATTGTAAAACAATAGTCAGACGGGCTTCATAGGGTTTGGAGGATGAAATGATTCAGCAGAGAGCTATTTCAACGGTAGTTTCTATGGAATGCGGAAGATGTGGACACCAGGAGTAAGGAAAAGGGCGAAATTCCAGAAAGGGTAACTGAGATGCTAGGAGCACACAAATGGATAAGCAGTGACTCGGAACCTGGGCCGACTTCCAGTCACCGCTTCCAGTCTCTCTTTTCTCTTGTCCCCTTGTTGGGAAGCTCAGGAGGCATAAAAGAAGCTGCTATGCCAGGATGTCATGTTCAGAGTGCATCTGTGCCCTGTCTCCTTCTACGCTTTGCTCTATTTTAGCAACTTTTATATGAGGTTTTAATTTTATATCCCATAAAATCCTGTGCTTTATTAAAGATTCTTAAGCATCCCCTCTACACTGTGAAATTGTCATAATTACATAGGGTTATACCTTATAGCTGAACAATCTTTTTTTTTTTTTGAATGGGTGTGCTTTACTACTAGAAATTGTAAATTACAGACATTTTCTATATGGAATTTATAGCCTCAGATTATTTACCTGGCAATTTAAGTTTTCTTCTTTGGGCTTTCAGGTTCTTTTTTACGTGACACGTGATGCTTGTAACTGAATGGCTACTCAAGCCCAACCTTGACTCACCTTTAACCATGTGTTAAACTAAATTTCTTAATGTTCCCAGCATTCTTCTCTGTAGTACTGATGGTATTTTTAGAAACTGATCATTTCACAAGGACTGTAATTTTCAGCTGCTTTTTGTCTTTCTCATTTATCTTTACATTCTTCAAGTATTAGATAGTTTTTTTTTAATAGTTACACTATTAAAGGAGGAGATAATGATTAACTCCTGAAAGATGATGATGAGAGCAAAAATGTTGATTTAAGTGTCCCAGGCTCACATGTCTTATATGGATGCTGGTGCTCTGAAGCTTACCAGTCCTCATCTGATCCCTTTCTGTTAGGACTGGCAGATGAAGTTTCCATTTTACAGGTGAGGACACTGAACTCACTTAAGAACTTATACATAGCTTCTGAAGGGTGGAGCTGAGGGCCTCTGATTTTAATCCTAATATCATTTATGGATTGAGAATATCTTCCTATGGGTTAGTCTAGTCATTAATTAAAAGTTGAAGTAAAGTTTTTAAATATTCAATTTTAACTCAGTGAGTATTATTGATTTCCTGATGTGTACTTGGAGAAAAGAAGACATATATATCCCTGTGAGGAAAGGCGCTGGCTTCAGGGAATAAAACCAAGCCCTGGCCCTGTTCATGAAGGAGAGGACTTCTTTTTAATTCCTTTTAAACTATCCCTCTAATCTCCCCTCCTCCCCCATTTGGACGTTTTTTTACTCTGTTTAATGCTGAGAGTTTAAAGGAGCACTTGTAGCATCCTTAAGCTAAATAATGTCTTTCAGGGGACCAACACACGAGTTTTTCATTTGCTAATACTGATGATAGATGACTTGTTTTGTATGGGGCAAGAGTGTTGACGATTGCTAATAAGCTTTTGAGATGTCCTTCATGATCGTGTATACAGTTTACCTGATCATAGCAAAGGCCTTAAACTGTCTTAATTGCTAAGTATTAGACTTCTGTATCTAAGGAGTTTCTCTGCAATATCCATCAGGGAAGCCCATCTATGGATTTTCTCTGAGGTATCTATATTTTAAATTTAGATTTACACAAAATATTGATCCATAATTTTTTTCAAAATTCAGGCATAATTTTTATTCCTTTTCATATTACATGCTTCTTTAATCCAACATGATTTAAAATAGAGTTTTTAATTAAGATTTTGAAATTTTAATGTTTTAAACTAGCAACTTAAGAAATATGAATTTAAAATAGTATACATAATAATACTGAAGTTACTAAAATAAAGTGCAAATATTTTTAAATTTCCTCTCTTGGTTAATATTTTGGTAGAGCTAGTCCTGCCAGTTTTAGCTCATTTGGGGTCAAATGCTAATTGTAAGCTCTAATAGGTTTAGATTTACCTTTAATTGTCTTTCAGCTAATTATTTACAAATTATTATGGTGAGGAACACAGAATAAGGACATTGTATTCTGTTGAAAGGTAAAAGCTACAACAAAAACTTTTCTTCCTGCCTGCTGCTGCTGCTAAATCACTACAGTCATGTCTGACTCTGTGCAACCCCATAGACAGCAGCCCACCAGGCACCCCCGTCCCTGGGATTCTCTAGGCAAGAACACTGGAGTGGCTTGCCATTTCCTTCTCCAACGCACGAAAGTGAAAAGCGAAAGTGAATCCGCTCAGTCGTGTCTGACTCTTAGTGACCCCATGGACTGCAGCCTACCAGGGTCCTCCATCCATGGGATTTCCCAGGCAAGAATATTGGAGTGGGGTGCCATTGCCTTCTCTACTTCTTCCTGGAGTACAATGCAAAAAAGTGACATAAAATTCAATGTTGTAACTATTGCTTTTGTCTTTAAGAATCAAAACAGGACTTATAAATGTTTAAGTAAAAACTTCTAAAGTTTCAAAATCAACACTGATGGTGAATACTGGTGTACTTTAGTTTGGGGACCATTTTCGGTTTTTATATCAAATGTTTAAGATCAAAATACTTATGTATCGCTTCTCATAAAATTGGAAACATTTACATGAATTTTTTTTTACATAAAATCAAGTAATATGATAACTCAGAAATAATATCTTTTTCTTCATGTGTCAATCTAGAGCTTAACATTTACCAATGAAAAGCAAGGTACATGTGGAATCCAATGACAAGATTGATTTTCATTTAGATAACTTCTGGTCCTTTAAAATATTTCTAAATATCTTTGGAAGGTAACAATAGATAAATGTGTTTCTGCTGATAGTGTTTTGAGAAAAATTTATGTTTCACGATTGAAATTGATAGCTGAAAAATATTGCTTTCAATAGAAAAACAATTTATTTACCTGGTTTTAGTTATTATACAAATTTGAAAGTAATTTATGACTTAATTCTTATTGAATTAGACACAACTAATTAGAGTAAAACGTGATTTATTTACTCTGAAAATATTTATTTTTTAGGGTTGACAATTCTCTACACATTTTTAGAGTTTTTTTTTTAACTTTTTATTTTGTATTGGGGTATAGCTGATTAACAATGTTGTAGTAGTTTCCGATAAACAGCAAAGAGACCGAGCCATACACATACATGTATCCATTTTCCCCCAAAGTCTCCTCCCATCCAGGCTGCCATATAACACTGAGTCGAGTTCCATCTGCTATACAGTAGGTCCTTATTGGTTATCCACTGTAAATATAGTGGTGTGTACACTTCCGTCCCAAATTCCCTAACTTTCCCTTCTCCACATCCTTCCCCCTGGGGAACCTTAAGTTTATTCTCTGAGAGTCTCTTTCTGTTTTGTAAGTAAGTTCATTTGTATTATTTCTTTTAAGATTCCACATATAAAGGATGTCATATGATATTTATCCTTCTCTGTCTGACTTACTTCACTCAGTATGACAATCTCTGGGTCCATCCATGTTGCTACAAATTGTATTGTTCCATTCTTTTTAATGGCTGAGTAATTGTCCATTGTATATATATGTACCACATCTTAGGGATGTCGTATGACCCTGCAGTCTTACTCCTGGACATGTATCTGGAGAAAAACAATGCAGAAAGATAATGCCCCCTAATGTTCATTGCAGCACTGTTTACAATAGCCAAGGTATACAAGCAACCAGAATGTCCATTGACAGAAGAATGGATGAAAGCATTTAATATTGTTGATCAGCTGGAATGGTGTAGAGTTGCTGCATCCCTGGGGCCTCACTGTGTTCCTAAGATCACCCAGCCTTCCACAGGGATGGAAAGGCAGTGCACTGGTTCTTTCATTCTCTCCTCATATTCACGTCTATTCAGTTATGAATAGAAATTACTGAACAGTCCTAGGCTGTTAAGAGAGGTCATTTAATTTATAGGTCATTTAATTTACCAGGCCTGGGAACTGTACCTCTCTGCATCTGCCCTCCTTGACAAGCAAGGGTGTGTTACAGATTGGTTTTACTCCCTGCCCAAACCCCAGGTTTCTCCCCAGCTACCACTTCCCCCCACCCCAAAAATCTACACACGCTTAAATGACTTGCATAAAGTCTCCTGGTACAGTCCACCCTTCATGTCCTTGGGTTCCCCATCAGTGGATAAGGACTGGCTATACTTGTCACTCTGTTGCTGGTCCCTCTCATATTTTCTTCCCTCTTCAACATTTTTCATTGTTTATTTTGTAAACTTTATCTGAAAAACATAGAGTGCTTTTTTATTTCTCTGTGACAGCTAGACCATCTTAGCTCTTCATCTATCACCTTAGAATTTTTTCCTGGTGGCCCAGTGTGATTAACTAGGCATTTTGAGGGTTGTTTCTCCATCATCAGAAATGATTCCTGTTACCCATCACATCTATCCCCAAATTCTGAGGTACTGAAATATCAGTAACCTCAGATATGCAGGTGACACCACCCTTATGGCAGAAAGTGAAAAGGAACTAAAAAGCCTCTTGATGAAAGTGAAAGAGAAGAGTGAAAAAGCTGGCTTAAAGCTCAACATTCAAAAAAGTCAAACTGCAGGGGAGAGATTAGGAAATGCTTTAGAAACAGGCTGTACTTAGTCCCAGTCCATGGGTAGGTGTTAGTTGGGAAATGTGGAACTCAAAGCCTTTTCTTCTAAGGAGAGGGAACAGGGTGAGCAGAACATGAGAGAGTGGTGTACTCAGGGAATTCCTAGAAGGTTGGTTTAGCTGAAGCTTTCAGGGACATCTGGACACCAGAGGGAACCCTTTGAAGCAGCAGTTCTCAAGGTGTGGGTTGAGAGCCCCTGCAGGTCCCTGAGACTCTTTTGTGGAGGATTTACAAGTACAAAACTACTAAAACATGAACTATAAAAAAATAAACTATAAAACAGTAGTAAGATTTTATTTGCCCCTTTCACCCTAATTCTCTCAAGAGTATGCTAAGAATTTTCTAGATGCTACCCAGTGCAGAAGATGTAAGAGACATGGGTTTGATCCCTGGGTTGGGAAGATCCCCTGCAGGAAGGAATGGCAACCCACTTCAGTACTCTTGCCTGGAAAACCCCATGGACAGAGGTGCCTGGAAAACCCCATGGACAGAGGAGCCTGGAAGGCTGCAGTCCATGGGGTTGCGAAGAATCAGACACGACTGAGCGACTTCACTTTCACTTTTCACTTTTCATTGGAGAAGGAAATGACAACCCACTCCAGTGTTCTTGCCTGGAGAATCCCAGGGACAGGGGAGCCTGGTGGGCTGCCGTCTACGGGGTCACACAGAGTCGGACACAACTGAAGTGACTTAGCAGTAGCAGCAGCAAAGGAGGTAGAATCAGTGGTCCTGAGAGGGTTTGGGGATGAGGAAGAAAGTCCAGCTCATTCCTGGGTGTCTGATGTGGGGTGCTGGTAGCCAGGGATATTATTATCTGAGTGGACAGGCTTAAAAATTTTTTTTTTTCTTCTTTCAGCTTTCTATAGATCTGTTTCACTGTTTTCTGGCTTCTGTTGACGTTGATGAGAAGTAAACTGTAATTCGAATCATTGTAGTCCTGGAAGCACTGTCTCACTTCTCTCAGCTTGCTTTCAGGATTTTCTGATTATACTTAGGTTTTAGCACTTTGTTTCTGATGTGCCAAGGTATTGTCTTATTTATATTTATCCTGCTTGGTATCTGCTTATCTTCTTGAATCACCAAACTTATTTCTTCATTTTTGAGGAAATTTTGGCCTTTTATCAGGTATATATATATTTTTTTTCTTGTTCCATTCATTCTCTTTTTCTGGAGCACAGATTAATAATGTTCCTTAGGTTCCTAAAATCAGTTTTTTTCAAGCTTTTATCTTTCTGTTCTTCAGATTGAATCATTTCCATTGCTTGTCTTCAGCATATCTCCAGTAGGTTCACTGACTCTTCTGTCATCTTGCATCAGTGCATCTTTATTTTTCATTTCAATTTCTCTTTAATTGTCATGATTATTTGATTGTATAGATTGTTGTTCATTATTATTAGCATTTTCCCTCTCTATTCCTGAGGATTAGACCTAAAATATTTGCTTGCTCTTTAGCATATCTGAAGCATCTTAGAATCTCGCATGATTGTCTTTTCCTTCGGGAATGAGAGCCTCTTTCCTGGTGCTTTTCTTTTTTTAAAATATGTATTTTTGGCTGCGCTGGCTCTTTGTTGCTGTGCAGGTTTTCCTCTAGTTGCAGGTGGCGGGGGCTCCTCTCCGGCTGCAGTACCTGGGCTTCTCATTGTGGTGGCTGCTTTTGTTGAAGAGCGTGGGCTCTAGGGTGTGCTGCCTTTGGTGTTTGTGGCCCCCAGGCTCTAGATCACAGGCTTGGTATTTGTAGTGCACAGGCTTCATTCCTCTGGGGCACTTGGGATGCTCCCGGACCAGGGATCGAACCCACGTCCCCTGCACCGGCAGGTGGACTCCCCACCACTGGGGAAGCCCCCTTGGTGCTTTTCAGTCAACTAATTTGGACAGCATCCTGGATGTTATAAATGATAAGCTGAGGGAATTCACAGTTCTCTTACATGTTTTCCAAGAAATGGTGTTTTTATTTTATTCTCTTCTACTTTTATGCTTAAAGCAGGTACTTCATTGGTCTTCCAGGTGGCTCAGTGGTAAAGAATCTGCCTGCCAATGCAGGCGAAACAGGAGACTCGGGTTTTGATCCCTGGGTTGGGGAGAGCTCTTGGAATAGGAAATGGCAACACACTGCAGTATTCTTGCTTGGTAAACCCTATAGACAGAGGAGCCTGGTGGGTTACAGTCCATGGCGTCGCAAAGAGTCAGACATGACTAAGCATGAGCAAGCACTCAGGTACTTCATTGCCCTGGACTCAGACTCTAAATTCTGTTTTACTTATGGTGGTGGGAACTTAAGTCTCAGTTCAGCTCCTTTCCCCTTAGTCTGTAAGCTTGGGCTCTCCCCGCACATCTGTGGTTGGGGGGCCTCCAGGGCTTTGGGGGGCGGTATTCATGCTTCCTTTCTCTAGCTCTCTATGGCCTGGAATTTTCCTCTCATCTTCTAGGGACTGTGGTTGTTCTAGGCTGTGTCCTCTAGTGCTGAAGCCCAGTGAGACTGTGGATTTTCCACCGGAATTTACGTGCTTGCAGGGCACAGACTTGGGCCTCTCCCCATCTAGTGTAGTTCATTCATTCTTTCGCATGTCAACTCACTGCCAGTAATTGCTTGTTTTCATTTCTTCTCCAGAACATTAAAAAAAAATGCATCCGTCCTAGGTTTCTAGTTCTTTTCTCTGGGAGAGTTGATCTGATAGGAGCTCCTGGGCTGTTTCAGAAATGGAATTGTGATAATGTATTGGTATTATTTACTGAGAAAGAGAGATTATAGAAAGACAGCCTGATTAAGTGGGAGGTGGGGAAGTGAGGGGAGGATGATGAATTTGATTCTGGTCACACCGAGTATGATGTTAACCAGAGGAGAGTTATTTACCAAGTGGTAGTTATGGAAGTGTGACTCTTAGAGGAGTGGCTTGGGCTGGAGATACAGGTGTAGGACTTCTAAAGCTGCCAGTGATGACTGAGATCGAGAGAGTGATTGAACAAGTAGGAGTGTTCTGAATGAGAAGATCGACCATAATTCATGACTCTGGGAAATAATCAGAAGATTCAAAGTGTAAGTGGAATACAGTGGACCCTTGAATGATCTGGGTTTGAATTGCACGGGTTCACTTATACATGAATTTTTTCATTAAATTTTCACTAGAGTACTAGATGGCCCTTGAGCCATTGGTTGAATCTGTGAACGTGTAACTGTGGATACAGAGGGTCAACTATAAAGTTACACTCAGATTTTCAGCTGCTGAGTTGTTCAAAAGTCAACTGTAATTTGTAAGGAAAAATTGTTACAGAAACCAAGCTAGTGGTCACGTGTTCTCAACCTGGGATCTCTTGACCCATTTGGTCCAAGATTAAGTTTCAGGTTGTTTCTGGACTCTCTGCAGTGTGTGTATGTGTAGGATTTTTCTGGGAAGAGGGTTCATAACATTCATCAGATTTCCAGGAAGGTGTGTGACCCGCAAGTAGTAAAATGTTGAACAATATCAAAGCAGACAACTCAATCAAAAAAGGGGGAGAAGACCTAAATAGACACTTCTTCAAAGATTTACAGATGGCCAATAGGCATATGAAAAGATGCTCAACATCAGTAATTATTAGAGAAACACAAATCAAAACTACAATGAGGTACCACCTCATACTTGTCAGAATGGCCATCATCAAAAAGTCTAAACAATAAGGGCTGGAGAGGGTGTGGAGAAAAGGGGACTGTTGGTGGGAGTTGGTAAGTTGGTGCAACTACTATGGCAAACAGTATGGGGGTTCCTCAGAAAACTAAAATAGAATTACCATATGATCCATCAGTCTCACTCCTGGGCATATATCCAGACAAGGCTGTAATTCAAAAAGATACCTGCACCCCTATTGTTCATAGCAACACTATTCATAATAGCCAAGACATGGAGACAACCTCAATGTCCATTGACAGATGAATGGGTAAAGAAGATGTGGCACATATATACAATGGAATGCTATTCAGCCATAAAAAGGATGACATAATGCCACTTGCAGCAACATGAATGGACCTAGAGATGATCATATTCAGTGAAGTAAGACAGAGAAAGGAGATACCACAATATCACCTGTACATGGAATCTAAAATATATGACACAAATGAGCTTATCTATGAAGCAAACAGTCTCATAGACATTGAGAAGAATCTTGTGGTTGCCGAGGAGGAAGAGAGGTGGGGGAAGGACGGACTGGGAGGTTGAGGTGAGTTGATGCCAACTATTACATATAGAATGGATAAAAACACAGTCCTGCTGATAGCACAGGCAACTATATTCAGTGTCCTGAGATAAACCATAATAGGAAAGAATATAAAAATGAATGTATATATGTACAACAGTGTCACCTTGCTGTGTATCAGAAATAAACACAGCATTGGACATTAACTGTAGTTCAATAAAAATAAAGAGGAAGCAGTGTCAAATTGAAGTTCAGGGAAATGACTGAAGAATGACTATTTAATCTACAAATTTGGAGCTCACTAGGGATTTAGAGCGATTTCAGAGCGCAGGTGGAAGACACATCGGAGTTCACTGAGAAGTGAATCGGAGATGGAGAGGCAGAAGTAAGGACGGGAGTATAGAGTTCTCTTGCTGGAAATCTGGATGATAAGGTGAGGAGAGATTGCCTGACAGAGGGGAGCAAGGTTAAGAAAAGCATAGCAATGCCCCGCCTGGCGTCATCTGTTGCAGGCCCCTTGCCACACTATCCGCTTCGTGCTTATGTCCTGAGATGTTTCCAGTTTGTAAAAGCTGCTCTGCTGTCCAGCCTTTGAGACTGCTTGTGTAGGCTGGCATACATACGTTCATAGCTTGTGACCCCAAAGAGATTATGGGCTCCATGACAACCAGGACTTCCTTTTCTCTTTAGTTTGGTGTTCTTTCCCTGTCACCCCCTTTTATTATGCTCTGCATATAGTTAATGGCACTGGCATCGATTTCAGGATACAGGATAGGACCACGATCCAGTGGAAACAGTGGTCAAAGTGCCAAGGGTGTCGAGAGCATCTCTGCGCCCGGTTTCCCTTACAGCTCTCCTTGGATGCTCTCGGGTCCCTGGGGGGATTCCAGGTTGCTCTGTGCCATAGGCTTGGCTTCCTAAGGTTTTCCCCTTTGTAAGCCCCTAGAATAGGGAAAGGCCCTCAAAAATCTGTCCAGGAGAAAAACAGAAGTATGGAATAGATACCCGCTGCCCACGCTCCCCTCCTCCCACTTCTGGGCTTCTTTTCTTAATCGGACAGAAGATTGATTAGATGGGAGGGACACCAGGCTGAACCACTGTGGAATCAGAAAAGTCAGCTGGGACTTCCCTGGTGGCCCAGTGCTTAAGCAACCCCCTACCAATGCAGGGGACACAGGTCCCATCCCTGGTCCGGGAAGATCCCACATGCCGCAGGGCAACGGAGCCCGGGTACCGCAACTACTGAGCCTGCGCTCTAGAGCCCATGCGCCGCAACAAGAGAAGCCACTGCTGGCCGCATCTAGAGAAAGCCCTCACACAGCAGCAAAGACCCGGTGTAACCAGTAATAAAAAAAAAATTAAAAAAGAGAAAGATCAGCTGAAGTATGGAAGTTGAGATTCTGCAGCTTTGTGAATTCATCTGGATATCCTTCAGTTAAACCTGCAAAGTAGCTTTTATGGTTCATTCCTACAGTTTCTTTTAATGTTCTGTCCTGAGAAGTAGAATATTTTCCTGCCTCCCAGGGTGCCCTCCTCACCCAAGACAGCTGCCTTCACATGAATTCTTCCTGTTCCCTCCAGCCCTGCTGAAGCCATCCAGTGTCACTGTACTTCTAATATCAAATAAGGGTGAAAAGAGTTGATCAAAGATTAAATGGGAGTTAATTCTCCACCAGGGAAGCCCAGTGTGCTGTAGGCAGTCCATGGGGTCGCAAAGAGTCAGACACGAATGAGCGACTGAACAACAACAAATTCTCCACCAATAATCAATTCTTATTAGAACATTCAGTTCTTAACTAGAAACTTGTTAAGAAATGAATCTACAATTTGTTTTAAGTTTGGAGTAACAACATTTTGGACCCTTCCCTTCCCAGACTCTTTTAGCCAAGGAGTAAAATAAATCAGCTTAGAAGCTTCAGGTCCAGAGCGAGCCCACCGCCTTTCTCACCTCTGAGGAAACTGCATATCACCTTGAGTGGTCACTGCCTGGTGAGAAAGTGGAAAAAATATTCACATGACTTCTGAGAAGCCTGAATGCTTTGGATAATCTCTGTACATGCTTCATTCCTACAAGTTAAATGGAAGCATAGTATACACATACTTTGTTCCATGATTTTGGTGCTTAACGGAATAGCCTGACTGCTCTTACATATTGGAACCTGTGCATGTGTATGCTCGGTGGCTCACTTCTGTCCAACTCTTTGCCTCAACATGGACTGTAGTCTGCCAGACTCCTCTGTCCATGGGGTTTCCCAGGCAAGAATACTGGAGTGGGTTACCATGCTGTCCTCTAGGGGACCTTCCCGACCCAAGCATCCAACTTGGATCCCTTGCACTGGCAGGCAGATTTTTTACTGCTGCACCATCTGGGGAAGCCCATATTGGCACATAAAGGGCTTTAAAAACTTTTTTTGATAGTTGCAAAATCTGATATTTTTAATTATAGTATTTTATTGACCAGATGACTAGAATTTATTTAGCTTGTCTCCTTTTGATAGATACTTAATTTTTTCCTGATTTTTTTTTGTAATTATAAACAGGGCTTCTGTGAATGATATTGGGCATATGTCACTTTGCATGTATGTGGTTATAACTGTAGGATGGTTCCCAGCCATGAATTTTTGGTTTTCCTCCCTGGAGGCGTCTGCCAATTTACACTTCCACTAGTCAGGCAGGAAAGGGTCAGTTTCCACTATTCTTATTCTTGTTAGTTAGAAAGATGAAGATGGCATCTTGCAGTTTTGATTTTGCTTTAATCTGATGAGAACGACCATCTCTTCATATTAAGAGCAATTTGTGGCTTTTTAAATTAAGTCTTTATAGTTCTTTTTGTAAGAACTCTTTATTCAGGAAATTGGCTCTCTGTAGGATGAGTTGCAGGTGTTTTTATTGTGTGTATGCGCTCAGGCTGGCTTGTGTTTTGATGGTTTTTCTATGATTAAGCTAAATCTGTACATAGTTGAGTTTGTTAATCTTTTTTGGTTTTGTATCATAGGCACTTTTCTCATTCCTAGAGTACAGAAATCTCCTAGTTTCTTTAGGTTATTCTGTAGATCTTTTAGACTTTACCATCATTGATCTAGGCCTGAGCTATAGATCTAACTTTCTTTTTCCCTCAGATAGCTACCTAGGTGAATTCACTTTTTAAAATGTGATCTACCTATGGCAAATATTACAAGTTGTCTATCTGATATCCTTTCTTCTCTTGTCACACTTTGAACGGTGATATTTGTGAGAATGTTAGTAAATCCAGATGAAAAGATTCATCTTCTCAGACACCCTTGTGCTTAGAGTGTCGCTGTGTCACAGGTGACTTTAGGGCAGAGCTTCCAGGAGAGCTATGCCCTTGGGGGTAAAGAAGGACAGGCTGATAAACTAACCTTTTGGTTTTACTATTTCTCTTTTCCTGCTTGGGTGAGGGTATAAAGTGCAGGTGTCCAGCATTTGTAGGCCATCGGGGAAATGATTGTGGATTATACTTTGAGGATGGATACTGTGGGGTGCCATTGCCTTCTCCGACCGTGAACTTTACAGAGAAATATAACTGAAATAAAACACTTGAAAAAATTCCTATCTCTGGCAGCAGAGGTCAGAGTGCCTCCGTGTATGTTGGCAACCTTAAAGCAGAGCGTGAAATACAGTGGAAGAATGCAACTAAACAGAAGGGCTGAATTCTTAGTTTTTATTCCTAATATATTGGCCTTCCCCAAATTGGACATGGCAGTTGGGTATTCAGAGATCTACGCTGAAATATCAAGTCATCTCAAATCAATATTAATATGTCCATTTGCTTGCTAGGTTGTACCCTGGGTTTTGAAAGGCAGAGAAAATCCCCTCAAAGGATTGATCTATTTGGTTTCAGCTGACAAACAATATCCTGATTAGCGTAATGAAATAAATAGTAGCCCATATTTAAAAAGTAAAGGTTGAATTATTAAGAAAATGCAAGTAATCATTTACCAAAATTACTGGATGGAATCTGCCAGCAGCAGCAAATAGTTGTGGTGAATATATGGTTTCAACTCCCTTTCTCTGCTGTTTATAATTTTATCTTCAAGTTAGATTATAACAGAAGAATGTTCAAACCTGTTTGTGGACTTCCCTGGTGGCACAGTGGATAGGAATCTATCTGCCAGTGCAGGGAACACAGGTTCGATCCCTGGTCTGGAAGATTCTACATGTTATGGGGCAACTAAGTCCATGCCCTGCAACTACTGACCCTGCATTCTAGAGCCTGTGCTCTACACCAAGAGAAACCACCACAGTGAGAAACCCAAGCATGGCAGCTAAGAGTAGCCCCCACTCACTACAACTAGAGAAAAGCCCAGGCAGCCAGCAAGAAAGACTCAAGTGCAATCAAAAGTAAATACAAAAATAAATAAATAAATAAATAAATAAAATGTTAAAAAATCTGTATCCTGTATTTTCTTTCAGTTAAAGTCTTTTGTAAACTGGTTTACCTTAGGTCCCATGGCTATAAAACACATGCTTTCATAAAGCAATATTTAAATCAACTTGTTTACGAAGTCAGGCTCTTTTTTAGGTTGATATATCCTTTCCCCTCTCCTAATCTTAGCATTCATTTTTGTTCCAAAGATAAACTTAAACACGCTCTTTGGAATATATTCTCTCCTCTGTGGTGTTGATGGAAGTCTGAACCAACTAGACAAATCCGAAGACATCTTTGTTGCTAGAGGCAAACTCAGGAGCTGGTAGGTGAGCTTTCTAAGAGAGAGAGCTCTGTGTCTAAATGTTACCCAGCCATTCATTGCTGGAATGCTGTTCTTCAAACAAAGAATGACTTATTTACTTAGTTGAAGAAAGTGGTCAATGAGACATGAGGCTTGTAACAGAAAATGGAAGAAAATTTTATAAATTGGCCTCTCTCTTCATCAATTTCTCCTTGTAAAACACACACAGATGTCATTTATACAGTTTTTCTTGGAAGAAGCAAAGTAATAAACAAAATGTAGGGGAAAATATAGGAAGTTTCCCCTAAAACTGCACATATTTTTCTCTCTTTTCACTTGTTCAGTTGTGTCTGACTCTTTGCAATTCCTTGAACTGTAGCCTACCAGGCTTCTCTGTCCATGGGATTTTTCAGACCAGAATACTGGAGTGAGTTGCCATTTCCTCCTCTGGGGGATCTTCTCAACCCAGGGCTTGACTATGCATCTCTTGCATCTCCTGCATTGGCAGGTGAATTCTTTTACCCTCTGAGCCATGGGGAAGCGCCCCCCACCCCGCCCCCCGCCACATGTTTTTAGAAGGTCACATGTACAGGGTGTAGTCACATTTTTGTTAAAAGCATCCTACCCGGAGCAGAGGAGACCATCCATAAATATTAATGGAATGGATGAGTAGTATTATGCTGTCAAGTACAGCATATTAAGTTTTAAGTATGTGACTTACTCGAGACTGAATATTTGACTGACTAGATGGAACAGTGATTGTTCCTAGTCACTGATCTCTCTGATGGCAAATGGAATTATAGTTAACAGAAATAGATTTTTCAGTGCTTGCCCTGCTCTATCTGAGTTTTACAGAGAGGAGCCAAGCACTGGAAGCTGGTTTCCTTACATTAACATGGATACCTTCTCTGCATCTTTGACTGCAGGGGGAGAGTGAACTTTAGATGCAGTGTAGCAGGTAATGTAACACCAGGTCAGGGAGCAAGAATTTGTGAGGTGTTGATTCTCCTGAATTCCGTGAATGGTGCTCCCTTTGTATCAATCCACACCTGAAGATTAGGTTTTTCTCCTTTGGATAAAACATTCCTTATTTAATGCATTCCACAGCAGCTACCCACTGAATGTGAAACTTAAACCGTGTTTCCCTAGCTAACAAAGATGAGAACACTTTGCATTATTAAAGCTTTTAGCCGCCAAGAGGGGTGTTAGGTACAGAGGTTGAGGACAGCCCCTCCCCCACTATTGTTTTTAAAACAAAAAACAACTATTCGAGGGTAATAGTTTTTTTGTAATAAGGTGGCCATTCTTTGTGATTACCCATAGGCCTTTTTCAAGGGCTTTTAACCTATTAGATGGTTAACATTGTAAATTGGACTTACTACTTTTAGTCTATAATTGAAGATTTTGATATGAAAGCTATCAAGTTTTGCTTTTGGATCAGATCCTGGTTGTTCAGTATTTATTTTGTGTCCAAGATAAAAGCAACTTATCTTTCTTTTTAGAAAAGGCTTTTAAGGCTTTGTCTATGGTATAGAATGAACCCATGTGTTTTTTTTTTTTTTTCCTGGATTGTTTTCTGTGATTTTGTTAATGCAGAAGTGACATGGCTAGTCACATATACCTTAAACACTAATAAAGACTTGCATGTTGGGAGTAATGGCATGGACATTAGTGGGAGGTACAGACCTCAGAAAGTCCATTCTACAAAAATCTATTCTAAAACTTTTGGTTAATTAGAGATTCATTTAGTTAATGTTTCTTTAAAACTGAAGTTATTTTTTGGGAGGATTAACCATTATCATTCAGTTTTACTAGCATCTGCAATTAAAATTTGACTACATTGGGGATATGGTTTGTATTGAGATTTATAAGCTGCTTTTTGTTTAAATATTCATTCAGTAAGTAGAAGTACCTACTATGGGCTAGTGACCTTTGTAGGTGCTTGAGATATGTTAGTGAATAAACCAAACAAACATACAGAATAACATAAATATTAAGTTTATTACTTAATGATATTAATATTTAATATTATCTGCTTACCTGATAATATTTATCTAATAATATTTATCAGTATTATCTCCTCCTAAATGTTTACACTTAATATTATTCAGCCAAATTTACTGAATTTGCTGAAACGCTTAAGTAGAAGTTAGCTAGATTTGTGTGTCCTAATAGAAGTCCTAATTCCTTAGTTTTTAAGGAATATTTTCTTTTTTCATATAAACTTATTTAATTTTGGCTGTGCTGGGTTTTATGGTTTTGTCATTTTGAGAATATCTCATAAATGGAATCATACTTCTCTCAGCATAATGCATCTGAGACTCATTCATGTTGTTTGTATCAGTATTTCATTTCTTTTCATGGCTGAGTGGTTTTCCTGGGACACATGTACTGTAGTTTATCGATTCCAATTTGAAGGAAATTTTGGCTGTTTCTAGTTTTTGGCAGTTATAAAACCATAGTGAACATTCATGACAGGCTTTTTGTTTTCCTTGAGTAAATGCTGAGGCATGGCATTGATGGGTCCTCTTGTAACTGTATGTTAACTTTATCAGAAATTGACATACTGTTTTCCACAGTGAATCTTTCTCTTTATTACATTGATGATGTTGAGCATTTTTTGTGTGCTTAGTTGCCATTGATACATAAAACAAACACTTTGATAGGGTGTTCAGACTTGCCCATCTTTTAAACTGAGTTTGTCGGGGGAGTGTGTAATTTCCTCAGTTCTGTCTTGCTGCAGCAAAAATTTGAAGCAATGTATGGACCAGTGCTACAGCTTGGTGTTAAAGCTCAGTTTTATTGGGCAAGCAAAGGAAAATTCATCTTCGAGGCACGAGAGTGGGTTGACCCAAAAGAAGCGAAGTGAAGAGAAGCGAAGCGAGAGGCTCAATTTTGGCTCCTCTTTCACCTGAGGTTCTCACTCTGGTCCTCGGACCTTCCTTTGTTCTATTTTCTTGAGCTTTTCCCTTTCTTTGTCTTTTAGCTGCTGCTATTTTGGACTCCTTTTTCCTATTCAAACTACCTAACAGATTGATTTCTAGCATTTTATAATCTGGGCTTCCCAGGTGGTACTAGTGGGAAAGAATCCTCCTGCCAATGCAGGAGATGCAAGCAACTCAGGTTCGATCCCTGGGTCAGGAAGATCCCCTGGAACAGGAAATGGCACCCCACTTTAGTATACTTGCCTGGAAAATTCTGTGGGCAGAGGAGCCTGGCAGGCTGTTGTCTGTGGGGCTGCAAAGAGTTGGACATGACTGAGCATACCTGCATTCTATATTCTATATATAATTCCTTTATCAGTTGTGTCTTGTAAAAATTCTCCCAGTGAGTTGATTTTTTTTTTTTTGTATCTTTCCAAGAATAGAATTTATATCACAACACTAATTATCGTCGTCCTTTTATTTAATGTGATCATANCATTCTATATTCTATATATAATTCCTTTATCAGTTGTGTCTTGTAAAAATTCTCCCAGTGAGTTGATTTTTTTTTTTTTTGTATCTTTCCAAGAATAGAATTTATGTCACAACACTAATTATCGTCGTCCTTTTATTTAATGTGATCATATACTTCTATTTTTCTGAATAGATTCCTATTCATCTATTCCATTCTTTTCCAGTTCTTTTAAATCCACTGATGTATCAAATATATCTATTAGTACTATGAAGTAGTGTTAAAGAATATTTTCTAGGTATCCAAATTTAGTAGTTTTTTTTTTTTTTTCTTAAAAAATTTTTTACCATTGAAGGCGGAAAGTCTTACAGGAAGAATAGCAGTTGGCCCTCCTTCTTATGAAAATTTGATTCAGTAAGAGAAAAAATAGAGACTTATCTATTCCATAACTTAGCTAGAGAGTGGCAGAGCCTGAATGGGACAACAGGCGTCTGACTGAAAGCCTGTACTTATTACTATATACTGTCCATTCTTCACTAACCATTTTACTTNATGAAAATTTGATTCAGTAAGAGAAAAAATAGAGACTTATCTATTCCATAACTTAGCTAGAGAGTGGCAGAGCCTGAATGGGACAACAGGCGTCTGACTGAAAGCCTGTACTTATTACTATATACTGTCCATTCTTCACTAACCATTTTACTTTTCTTTCTCTCTTTCAGTGAAGAGCCTTAGTTTTATCCTCATATATATAGTGATTTATAATTTACAAAGAGCTTTGGTTGTCAGTTATTAGGAAATCTTAGCCACTCCTTCAAGGTTTGATCATCTATGAAATTGTGATTTATTGGATCAATTCTAGTAAATTCTACTTGTCTCAGCTATTTGTAAGTTATTGTGTAAAAGTAGTGATCATTGGAAAATTTAAGTGCATTTTCTGTAACTTTTCAATCTGTTATTCCACAGGTAATTTTCCTAGAATTTGTTAGATTACAGGAAAGATCTTTGCCTCTGAGTACCCTTTGGTTTAGATTTTCCATGGAATTTGCCTCCATTTCATTTTTCATAGACTTAGTGAATATCCTATAAAGGCAAATTTGAACTTGGAGTAACCTGGGTATGCAGTTTCTGTGAACCCTGTTGACCCCTGGGAACCAGGCTGTCAGATCACAGATTTGAGTATTCTTATCCCTTTTGGCCAGGTGGCTCAGTGGTAAAAACCCAGCTGCCAAGGCAGGAGGCGGAGGTTCACGAGGATTTGATCCCTGAGTTGGGAAGATCCCCTGGAGGAGGAAATGGCAACCCATTCCAGCATTCTTGCCTCGAAAATCTGAGAGAGGAGCCTGGGGGGCTACGGTCCATGGGTTCCTAAAGAGTTGGATGTGATTTAGCGACTAAGCTAGCAGGCACGCAGCACTTATGGCTGTAGTTAACTCGTGTTTGTGTAAAGAGGAAGGAAACTAAAGCCTCATCCCACACTGTTGTCTTCCAAAAGCAAGGCAGAGAAAGAGACCAATTAAAAGATGAAAGCCTGGCAGTGCATTTTGATCTTCTCGTCTGCCCACTCTGAGCGGCCTCCAGGCCCTGTCAAGGACAGGAAGCAGCAGAGCCTTGGAATACTTACTGGATTTGTCCTGTGGAAACTCACTCAGAACTCAGCTGTTCATGGTTTGTACCAGAATGGCTCATGAAGCACATGTTGAAATGAAAGCCATGCTTCCTGGCTCACCTTTGAGTGCATTAACTCTCTGTGGCCTGTGGCGGTGGCTGACAGACTCAAATGTTCATCAGCGAGAGAAATCGGAGGAAGCTTTTAATAGCCTGGATATAGAGGAAGTGTCTGTGAGTTGTGACATATGACAAAAAATAATACAATTTAGTATCACGTTTGATATCTTTATTCAAGGGAAGGTAATCCATGGATTGGGGGAGTACAAGGCCCCACAAGGAGTAGAGTGCTGTTCCTGAGCATTTGGGCAAGAGTTCCTGGTGGCTCAGACAGTAAAGAATCTGCTTGCAAGGCTGGAGACCCAGGTTCAATCTATGGGTTGGGAAGATCACCTGGAGAGGAAATGTCAACTCACTCCAGTATTCCTGCCTGGAAAGTGCGTTGGCAGAGGAGCTGGTGGACTACAGTCCGTGGGGTCGCAAAGAGTCAGACGTGACTGAGCGACTAACAGTCGTGAGAACCTTACAGGCAGCAGCTTGGAGCGTGAGTGACNTGACTTTCTGGTGGCTCAGATGGTAAAGAATCTGTAATGGAGGAGACCCAGCTTCAATCCTTGGGTCGGGAAGATCCCCTGGAAAAGGGAATGGCTACCAACTCCAGTATTTTTGTCTGGAGAATTCCATGGGCAAGCAGTCTGGCAGGCTACAATCCAAGGTTGCAAGAGTTGTACATGACTGAGCAGCTAACACTTTCACTTTTCAGTAAATTAAGTTAATAAGTTATCTTATCTCTCATGTTGTTTTAACATAGTACTAAGTAGATTCATAAAGTACATTGATTTTGTTCAATGTACTTATTTCTAGTGGCTGAATAATAATTATAGCTAGTTTTTCTGATAACGCTTCAATGAAGTTCTCAGAATATGTGAAGGATCATCTATATGTAGTATTTATAAATATTTAAAGTTAAAAACTGGAGATTTGATGTTAATAAATGAAAAGTTTTGACAAGTCCATTTGGAATGTACCTGTTAAAACTGGAAAGTTTTTCTAAACCAAGCTGTGACTGAGAAGAATGTTTTTAAAAAGCTTTAAAAAATTAGTTTTGCTTCAGGTAATGTGAATATAGCCAAAATATCTCTCTGTTTATAGACCAGTGACTTCATGTTTGAAATATTATTCATGCCATCAATCTTCTGGGTGTGTGTTAAATAGAGGATGTTTGTTCAGTGTAGTTTCAAAATGCAGGATGGTTTATCATAAGAAAAAAATGGCAGGATCTGTATGGCCCTGGCCTGACTTAGGGTCACGAGTTACTTACTCTTAAATGTAACACGGAAATGTTTAGTATCACACTGAGGTCTTCCCTACAGCCAACTGAGCTCGTATGTCTTTTTTTAGACCTTTGTACGACCAAGATGAAGGGGCTTCGGTCATGGCGCCCAAAGCTTGTCTTCTTGGTCCGGTGCCCTGCTCCCTCCCAGACTTTTCCACTCTGTCTCCTGGAGCAATTTTAAGGTGAACCTGCCAAATATTTACCCCACCCCTAAACCCTCCCTTTACCTCTGTACCATAAAAGGAACCCAGGCCTCTCTTTTTCAGTAGCTTTTCTCAGTGGAGTTTGCCATCTCTCCCACACCTCAGGGCTGGAAGAGGTGGCCACTTTCAGATGGTTAGGCTGAAATGCTCACATGAAATATCTGTACCTTAGACTGTCCCGTATCTTTCCTGCTGCTTACTGGTTGACCTCTGGCCTTTCACTTGCTCCTTTTTATTCAGTGGAGACTTGAGCACCTGACTCATGCTTCCCTCATGTCCTGACCTGCCATCATGCTGGGTAAAACAATGTAGACTGGGAGGGCGCATCAGCTTCCCTCACTTGCCCAGCCCACAACTTCGATTTCTACTCCAGCCACTTTCTTTGATGTCCTTTCCTGGGAGGGCTGCACTTTCGTGTTATTACATCCCTGCATCTTACTCCACAGCTTGTCCAACATCTTACCTTACAGCTGCAACTAAACCTGTTGATTTGAAAACAGGTTTTCAACTTCAAACCCCTTTTTTCCTTCTTACCAGCTGCCTGTCTCTGCTTCCCTCCCCTGCTTAGTGTAGTTTGCATGGGAGATTGTCTTCAGACTTGCTTTCTTGTCCTTTCACATCTACATGGGAAAACCACAGCCCACTCAAATAGTCTTGACCTGGACACACTCCAGGTTGCCCAGCTAGTTTCTGAATCGTTAGTTCTGTTAGTGTCTCTTTCTCTCTCTCTCTCTGCACGGCATGTGGGATCTTAGTTTCCTGACCAGGGGTCGAACCTGAATTGGAAGCACCGAGTCTTAACCGCTGGACCCCCAGGGAAGTGCATTACTCAGTGTCTCTTAATTAGAGGTTATTTACCCAGGACCTGCAGGAGGGCTGATTTTCCCTCAATTCTTTTCCAGTTACCTCTGGATCCTGCACACGTGTATACCTACTCAGTGTTCCTTCTGGGTTTGCCAATCAAGTTTTAGGTCTTTCGACCTGGAACATCACTTCACACCAGTTATCACATAGCTGTGCCTTTTTCCACAATATCTTCCCGGAAAAAAAAACCTCTCCAGATTTGACTAATTTCATCAAGGCTTTTATTGATAGCAGGCAAGACCAGTGACCTCCAGCCTTATTTTGACTTTAGACTTCGACTGGATGCAATTCAGAAGCATTTTGCCTTGCTTAGACAAGCTAGAGTTTGTCAGGCATTGTGCATACTCTTGTACGTTGGTCTGCTCACGTTGAGGATTCAGAGTATGTGTGTCTTTACAGAAGCTGTAACTTGACTTGATTTCTCAGGTAGAGATGCTAGAAAGTGGCGTGGAGGAGTATGTGTGCTGTGCTGAGTCTCTTCAGTTGCGTCCAACTCTTTGTGACCCCACGGACTGTAGGCTGCCAGGCTCCTCTGTCTTTGGGATTCTCCAGGCAAGAATACTGGAGTGAGTTTCCATGCCCCCCTCCAGGGGATCTTCTTGACCCAGGGATCCAACCCACATCTTTTGGATCAAGTGTGTGGATAGCTCTATGACTTCGTCTTTTGTGGTCATACAATCATCACAGTGGCCTGGAGCATCAGCTTAGGCTTCAAAAAAGAAGCAGGATTTGTGTCATAAGCAGTGACCATTCTCATCCATGAAAGCACTTATTAAACAACCACATTTTGAAAAATGTCCAAATATAGATGAGTAAATAATGCAGGCGATTCTAGTCTTTTTGTTACACTCTGACATTTGTTCTATTCTTAGCCTCTTTCTGGAATATGGGCTTTCATGGTGTGGCCATGAAGGAATTCATCAAAATTTCATGCGGCCTGCGTGGGTCTCCATTGTCCGTGGCTGCCATCTGGCTCAACCTCGGGCTGGGCTGATCATTATTTCATGCGCTCTCCCGCCCCCGTCCCTGCCGACACTGAATCTGTTTTCCTTCTGCTCCAGCTTTTCCATCTTCCGATTCCGTTCTCTGTTCCAAGATGTATGATGACTGTCATTATTCTCTGTTAGGGGAGGAAGATCTTAGTGAACGCTGGCTTTTGGCTTTTCCATTTCCCCTCAAGACATTAGGCTCTCGTGTGCTGCCAGAAACTCTCACGTATTTTTCCCCAGTGTAGCTACCATCTGTCTGAACTGGTACTCTGGTTTCTGGATCGTGGCCTGANATCTTAGTGAACGCTGGCTTTTGGCTTTTCCATTTCCCCTCAAGACATTAGGCTCTCGTGTGCTGCCAGAAACTCTCACGTATTTTTCCCCAGTGTAGCTACCATCTGTCTGAACTGGTACTCTGGTTTCTGGATCGTGGCCTGAGAGGCAGGGAGGCTCATCGGCTCTCCCGTCTCCTCCCACTTTCCACGGCTGCCTGGTAGTGAGTGCCCTTATCTTTCTCTCATTACACCTATTTAAAAAAAATTTTCCCAGAAAGTCAGAATCATTTTTGGCTGAGCTGTGATCTCTGAATCTGAACTAAACGTTCTCTGTGTACCTCACACAGCAGTTTCTCTTTACTTTTCTCCTTTTCACCTTTTGTTGTGGTGGTGGTTGTTTAGTCGCTCAGTCGTGTCTGACTCTTCGAGACCCTGTGGACTGCAGCATGCCAGGCCTGCCTGTCCTTCACTATTTTCCAGAGTTTGCTTAGATTCATGTCTGTTGAGTCAGTGATGCTATCTAACCGTCTGATCCTCTGCCGCTTCCTTCTCTTTTTGCCTTCAATCTTTCCCAGCATCAGGGTCTTTTCGGGTAAGTTGGCCCTTCTTATCAGGTGGCCAAAGTATTGGAGCTTCAGCATCTAGCCTTCCAATGAATATTCAGTTTGGACCTTTAGAGAAATGAATTGAGATTTTTTTTTCTGTTGTGCACGTCACACAGTGGGGGTCATGTGTATCCTGGATGGAGGTTCTTGACCTCCATAAAGTTTCAGTCTATGGCAGAAGAGAGATGACTACGTGATGGTGACACGAGGCAGAACAGGCTAACTCCTGAATTAGTGGCTCAGAAAATTGACCTCCCAGAAGAGTAGAGAGAAGGAAAATTTCTGGCGTAGTGGTGTTTGGAGAAGACAGTGGAGGAGCATACTCTCAGTTGTTGAGATGGAGGGATGAAAGCATTAAAGGATGCTGATTTCCTGTGTTTAGGTAGAATCAAGGATTAAGCGTCAATCCTAAAGGAAATCAGTCCGGAATATTCATTGAAATGATTGATGCTGAAGCTGAAACTCCAATACTTTGGCCACCTGGTGCAAAGAGCTGACTCATTAGAAAAGAGCCTGATGCTGGGAAAGATTTAGGGCAGGAGAAGGGGATGACAGAGCAAGAGATGGTTGGATGACATCACTGATTCAATGGACGTGAATTTGAGCACGCTTCACGGAGAAGGCAATGGCACCCCACTCCAGTACTCTTGCCTGGCAAATCCCATGGACGGAGGAGCCTGGTGGGCTGCAGTCCATGGGGTCGCTGAGGGTCAGACATGACTGAGCGACTTCACTTTCACGCATTGCAGAAGGAAATGGCAACCCACTCCAGTGTTCTTGCCTGGAGAATCCCAGGGACGGGAGAGCTTAGTGGGCTGCTGTCTATGGGGTTGCACAGAGTCAGACACGACTGAAGTGACTTAGCAGCAGCAGCAGCAGCAGCAGGCGATGGTTAAGGACAGGGAGGCCTGGCCTGCTGCAGCCCATGGAGTTGCATGGAGTCGGACACGATTGAGTGACTGAACAACAGAATCAAGGACTCATGTGTGAGAATCCAGGGTTGAAAGACCTGGACGGAGAGATGGTGGGCTTAGTCTACAGGTCAAATGGACCTTTGGAAGATTCTGAGCAGTGGTTTTTTGGGTGATCAAGCCTTTTTTGATTTTTAAGGAATGATAGGTAGGTAGCCCTTGAAGTACAGAGCAGAGAAAGGGCAGATTAAGTCAGGGTGATCAGTCGGTTGTTGAGATGCTACATCTGCCAGAGGAGAAGCCCAGAACTGGGGTGGAGGGAATGATGTGGGTTTGAGGGACAGGAAGGTTCATGCAAAGAGTTGACTTATTGGAAAAGACTCTGATGCTGGGAGAGATTGGGGGCAAGAGGAAGAGGGGATGACAGAGGATGAGACGGCTGGATGGCATCACCAACTCGATGGACGTGAGTTTGAGTGAACTCCGGGAGTTGGTGACGGACAGAGAGACCTGGCGTGCTGTGATTCATGGGGTCGCAAAGAGTCGGACACGACTGAGCAACTGAACTGAACTGAAGGTTCATGCCTGTGTTTTGAGTCTGGTCAGCTGGGCATCCTGGTATCAGGATTTCAGTAGAAGTGGGTTGTGGCTGTTCAGTTCTGGGTGAAAGGGAGGTCTGCTTTCCGTGTAGGCTGTGTGGTGTTGTAAGTAAGGGCTCTCAGGAGGAAAGGCAAAGGAGATGTGAAAGTGAGGCTGGAGGTGTGCTTGGGGGAAGGACAGGACTACCTGCTTGGTGTTTGTAATTGAATGAGCAGAATTTAGGGGGTGGAGGAAGAACACTGAGCAGATGACCTGAAGAATTTGGAGGGAGTGGTTGGCAGATCAGGCCTCACAGTTTCGAGGAGGTGAAGTAATCAAGATGGAGAAGTTTTCCAGATTAACCCTCTCACCTCCCACACATTCTGTCACGCCCAGCTGCCCTCTGCCAGGAACCCTGCTCAGTTTTGTCTAAACATTCAGGCATTTGGTTTTGCCGGAACATTCAGGCATTTGGATTTGTTCAGTTTGTTACGCCTGCTTTTTAAATGAGCAGGGTGACAGTATATGGCCTTGGCATACTCCTTTGCCAGTTTTGAACCAGTCCTTTGTTTCATGTCCAGTTCTTGTTGCTTCTTGACCTGCACACAGGTTTCTCAGACATATTGAGGTACAATTGACAAATCAGACTGTAAGATATTTATCTTTTTTTGTTTTCACCAAATGTAGCTTGGTGTTATATTTTTAAGCTATTTTGTTGAATTTCTTTAAAAAATGTACTTGGATCTAGCCATTAAAAATAGAAAACAAATCCCCTAAGTGCAGTTTTGGAGAAGGACATGGCAACCCACTCCAGTATTCTTGCCTGGAAAATCCCATGGATGGAGGAGCCCGGTAGGCTACAGTCCATGTGGTCGCAAAGAGTCAGACACGACTGAGCGACTTCACTTAAGTGGTTTATGCCTCTGCAGTACCAGAAACTCGCCAGCAGGTGGTAGAAGAGAACAGGAACGGATTTCCTGCTTGGTTTCCAAATTCTTTAAGCGAATCAAGACTTGCTAGAACTCGAGATACGTAATGCTCAAGCGGTATTTATTAGAGAGCATTCTTAGCAAGACTCAGTTATGGTGCTTCTGAAAATTGGATTGCCAGATGTCTGTCCGGACTGTTTGAAGTGGGATCCCTGATGGCTGAGTTGGTAAAGAATCTGACTGCAGTGCAGGAGACTGCCTGCAATGCAAGAAACTGTCTGCCGTACAGGAGACCTGAGTTCGATCCCTGGGTCAAGAAGTTCCCCTGGAGAAGGAAATGGCTACCCACTCCAGTATTCTTGCCTGGAAAATTCCATGGGCATAGGAGCTGGGTGGACTGCAGCCCATAGGGTCCCAAAGAGTGGGACATCACTGATCATCTGAACCATCACCCCTTAGAGAAAGTCCTAAGACCCCTATTGTTTTTCAGGCTGCAAGTGATTCTTCCACACACCAAATTGAGTCAGCAAATGAGAGTCCTTCCTACAGGGCAGGAGTTATGCTGGGCCTTGAGGATACAATGAATAAACTCCATATATTTTCAAAACTGACATGCCTGTGGGGCCAGCCAGGTGGTGAGTGGAGCGAGGAAGGGTGGGCATAACAGATGGGAGGGTAGAGTCTGTGGCTGTCTGCAGAGTGTTCCCTCCCAGGCTGCCTGTCATTAACTCAGGGCAGCTAGCTGTGGCTATGAGTTAATGCATGCCCCGTGGGGCCAGATCATTTCTTCTTGGAGAGAAGCTGGTAAGGCAGATCTTTGCTTCCTGTTTCCCAACTTCAACATTCTGTGTGGGCCAAACAAAACATGTGTTCAGGTTGGAGCCAGCCTTTCGGCTGTCATATCTCCTATAGGGACTTAGGCCAGTAGGGGAGCCACAGAGGCAAATATGCACTTGCTTGCAGTGGTGTGAATGTCTTGGGCAGCCAGGAGGAGAAGGTGCAGTGGCGGAAGGGGGAGTCTTCAGCACGGTGTGAGGGGGTCAGGCATGCTTCCTGACACTGAGCTCTCAATGTCGCCCATATTGTTTTTGAGAAAGACAATCTCGTTCATTGGTGCAGGCAGAGTCTCTGTTATCCTATCCAGGGACATTCCTATCAGTCTTCTTACATGTCATTAATACCAGAATACAGTTGTCCTTTGGTAACTGTGGGGGATTGGTTCTTGGATCCCTTGGTGATACCAAAATACAGGGATGCTCAAGTCCCACATATATTGATAAAACGCCCTAGTACAGCCGGCCCTTTGTATTCGTGCATTCCACATTCCCACCCCGTGGTGCAGAGGGCCAGCTGTTGTCATTCGGTCCTAAGTCATGTCAGACTCTTTGCAACCTCATGAATTGCAGCACGCCAGCCTTCCCTGTCCTTCACTGTCTCCCAGGGTTTCCTGGGCCAATTGTAGTGTTAAAGAAATTATTCTCAGTGCTTCAATTTTTGTAGTCTTGAATGATTCCAATAAAAAATTAAAGTTATTACTTAGCCACGGATATGGTAACTGATCATTAGACATGTTACAGAACCCTGAGCAAGATCTAGTTTTGAGATAATCTGAAAGCTTTGTTACTACGAGTTGTTTAAAGAAAACTGATTTCTGAACCTTCTATTGTGGAGAGGGAGTAATTAATTCACAACAGGAGCCAATTTGGAGGTGCTGTGGCCCTCTTTGTCACACCTTACATATATTTTCTGTTTTGAAATTACTTAAGTAAAGCGAACTATATATTAAAAAAAAAGGCCATAAATGCACTTAAGAAAACTTAGTGTTGTGAAATTGTTTAGCGATACTGCAAAGATGACACATTTAAAAATAGGTGCAGATATATAAAATGAAATACCATAGTTAAAACATTTCTGTATGTGAGGTAGTAAGATGAAAATTTCGCTTTGCAAATTTACACCTTTTCCTATGAAATTATGTATAGCTATTTTTTTAAGGTGGGTAAACATTTAGGAAGATAGTAAACAAGTTAATAGTTAACTTAGATTGAACTTTCTTTGTGTATGTGGTGTAAGATGGTGTTGAAAGCCTTTTAAAAAGCTATCTTTATTAAACTTGAATAAAGTGCACTAATTTTTAAGTGTACAGTTCATTAAGCTTTTTAAGAACATATTTATTGAGATATAATTCATGTACCATACAGTTCACTCTCTTGTTAATTGGTTTTTAATGTATTCAAGGAATTGTGCAACCCTCACCACTGCCTAATTTCAGAACATTTTCATCACCCCCCCACCCCCCAAGGACACCCTACACCCATTAGCACTCACCCCCATTCTTCCCTTTGCTTAATCCCTGGTAACCACTAATGTACTCTGTGTTTCCGTGGATTTGCCTACCCTGGACATGTCATGTAAATGGAATTTAACAATATGTGGTCTTTTGTGTCTGGTTTCCTTCATTTAGCTTCATATATTTTCCAGGTTTGTCCATGGTGTAGATATGTCAGTTCTTCATTCTATTTCATGGCTGAATGATATTTTATTGTATGGTTTATACCACATTTCTATTTATACATTCATCAGTTAATGAATTGGGTTATTTTCATTTTGGGGGCTAACACGAATAATTCTGCTATGAACATTTGTATACAAGTTCCTTGTGTGGACATGTGTTTTTATTTTCTCTTAAGTATGTACCTAAGAATAGGATTGTAATTATCTCTTTCTTCTTAGAAATTCATTGTTAAGTGGAAGGAAGGCTGACGATTGGGTACCAGAAGGCCGATGTTGTTAGCTTGCAATAGGAATCCATTGAGAATCATCTAGACAATTCCTGTGTCCCAGTCACCTCAAGTTCATCCCTTCATGCCAAACGTACACTGGAGAGTAAAGCATGTCCTGGGTCCCAGGGGTGTAACTACCCATTTGAAGTTCATGTAAAATAAGCAGTGACTCTTACCTGTAATACAGACACACTGTTTCCCAGAATGAATGTTTCCCACAGTCGTGATTCTCATAATAATTCACCAGGAGATAAGCAGGTAATTGTTGAGACTTGCTAATGTGTGTGAGACATTTCTACACAAAACAATGATGTCTCTTGACTCTTGAGAACCCATGATTATATTAGGCATTTGAACTCTTCTTAAAATATCCTGTTAGTGGATATTCACATCTCCATGTACCTTTTGTGCTATTTATTCAAAAACTCATTGATCTAGGAGAAAAAAATAATTCATGCCCCAGACTAGGCTTTTGGTAAACTTTTTTTCTCTTGCGGTATTTTCCGTGTTGTCTGCCACAGCATAAATTTGGAGTATAAACTAGTATTTATAGACAAATGTATTTTATTCTCTAGAAGTAGCTTTTGTGATAGTTAACAGGACAAAGTATGGCTGTAAAACTTGAGCACATTTTTGTGTGTAATGTTTTTGGTGACTTTAACTAGCTGCTAATAGGGCTCAGATTGTCTTGGATTTCGTATCTAGATGAAACCTGGCTCATAAATTGTCAGCCCTGGAGTAAACTTTCTTCCCTTGGTTTTATTTAGTTCTTTCCAGTTGTTTTCCATTTGTGGTTTATTAATACTTCTGGTTTAGCAAAAATATTTGGAGACTGTAAGCTGAAAGTTAGTAATGGTATTGGTAAGTGGCCACTTCTCCTGGACCAGAAATTATGGCTAAACTCATTCTTTTTTTTTGCCCTCCCCACCCCTAGAATCTGAGTGTAGTTGTCATTTGGCCTAATGATGATCGAGTGAGAATTTGGAGTGTTTATGAAGATGGTTGGCTTTTAATTATCCAGGATCACACCAGGAGCTGTGTACTTGCTGTTCATCTTCCCCTTCTGACTGCTTGAAGACTTGGGGAGCTTCTGAGGAGAAGTGGGGTAGAGAGGTGTAATTTACAGTAGCTGCTGAGACCAAGGGCTTACTGTGGGCAGTGGGGCAGAAAATGTTTAGATGTTTAGATTTTCTACCGCTGTGAGCCTTTTGGGTTCCATTTAGAATTCTGTGATCTGTGCAATTCTCATGCCCAGTACCTTGGAAGACGGTGAGCCAGCTTTAGTTTTGCTATCAAGTAATATTAGCATTGGTAAAAAGAGTCCTAGTATATGTCAGGATACTGTGTAGAACAATGCCAGATCTTAAGAGAGGCCAGTGACTTGAGAATTATGTCACTTAAAGCAGTGCTGAATATACAATATAAGCTAACCAAGAACTTGCTATAATTCAAAGGGTTAACCACATTTTAGAGAGATGCCTAGGCTTAAAATACCACTTTCACCACATATTTCAAAACAGAGTTAGACTTTTAAAGAAGAATTTCCAGAATTGCTTTATCTGTTTATATCCCCAGTGCCAAGCACCAGACCAGGTATGTGCCTAGCCATTGTCATTACATGGTTTTTGAATGAGTGACTAACCAAATACTTTCTTAGCATTTTAGTTAAAATTAAGAAAGATTACTTAAATGGAAAGCTGAATTCTAATGTATTCTTTAGTCTGGAAAAATTTTATGTAGCAAATCAGTGGTGAACAGCTCTCAACACTGAGGTTTTCATTTAAGAATATTCCTTTTTAAAAACGTGTATCACTTGTGATATGCTTCTATAGACTCTTTCATGTGTTTGTTCTTGAGCTACTGCTGAAACTAGGGTGAATGATTGTGGGAACTGAGGCAAGTTCTTCTAAAACACAGCCATTCCCTACCCCGCTATCCCGCAGACACTTGAAGTTTAACCATCAGTTATGCTTTTTGGGGGGTCTTGTTCTTCCTTGCCTAAAATATTTGTAGTGTGAATATTCACTGCAAGAGTAATTAGATTTAACATAAGTAACTAGTATGTGTAAGCTGTATTTCAACCAGTGAGAAGTTGAAAGAGTCCTACCCTTGAGAGTGTGCAGAGTAGGCTGGGTGGGCCTGGTAGGTTCCTAATTACGCTGTGAAATTCACTCAGTGCTTACATAGACACTCAAAGGATGCTCCCTGCCTGTTACGTAAGGACCAGCCTAGGTCTCAGCGTAAGCATTCTTGCTGTGTGCGTGATCGGTTGTGTCTAACTCTTCGCACCCCCACAAATTGTAGCCCGCCAGGCTCCTCTGTCCATCGGATTTCCCAGGCAAAGATACTGGAGTGGATTGCTATTTCCTTCTCCAGGGATTTTTTTTCTGGACCCAGGGATCAAACCCGAGTCTTTTGCACGGGCAGGCAGACTGTTTACCACTAGTGCCACCTGGGACGACCCTACCATAGTGTAACTCAACTTATTCATGTCAAGATGGGGTAAAAGCATTCACCACGTTGGGTTGCTGTGGAGACTAAGGGAGATTGTGCACAAAGTAAACAGAGTAAATGTTGACTGTTGTAATCCTAGCACCTCGCTTGTAGCTGAGAAGACTGAGGCCTGAGGAAATTGGGAGACTTTATTTATTTCCGTGAAGAGAGTCTGACTCCCATCTCAGCTTCTCTGACTTCAAATTTTTATTCAGTCAGTTCAGTTGCTAAGTCATGTCTGACTCTTTGCGACCCCACGGACTGTAGCACACTAGGCTTCCCTGTCCTTCACTATCTCTTGGAGTTTGCTCAAATTCACTTCCACTGAGTCGGTGATGCCATCCAACATCTCATCCTCTGTCGTCCCCTTCTCCTCCTGCTTTCGATCTTTCCCAGCATCAGGGTCTTTTCCATTGAGTCGGCTCTTCTCATCACGTGGCCAAAGTATTGGAGTTCAGCATCAGTCCTTCCAATGAATATTCAGGGTTGATTTCCTTTAGGATTGACTGGTTTGGTCTCCTTGCAGTCCAAGGGCCTCTCAAGAGTCTTCTCCAACACCACAGTTTGAAGTCAGCTTCTCAGACTTCAAATTTTTATTAGGGTAGTTTAAAAAGGGCTCAGCCCAGACTCACAGATACTGAAAACGAGTTTATGGTTATCAAAGGGGAAATGTGTGGCAGAGGAAGAGATAAAATCAGGAGTGTGGGATGAGCATACACATACTACAATATATAAAACAGGTAACCAGCAAGGACCTACTGTATAGCACAGGGATCTCTACTCAATATTTTGTAGTAACCTGTATGGGAAAAAAGTCTGAAAAAGAATGAATATATGCATGTGTATAACTGAATCACTTTGCTGTACACTTGGATCAAACTAACACTGTAAGTCACCTATACTCCAATAAAATAAAAAGAATAAAAAGGACAGAGCCCTTCTTTTGGGAAGAATTGGCTTCTCTAAAATTGTGAATAACCTTTTCAATAATTTTACTCTGGGCAAGGAAAGAGCTAGGAGGTAGACACTTTTATCTATTTATATTATGTTTAGTTTTTTCCTAATATTTTCAGCTGTGTGCCATCCTTGCATTTATAGGTTTTTAGCATGACAATGAGGTTTGTCAAAGTTATTGAGTCATAAGTAATATGTACGTCTCATGGAATTCATTGTAAAAATTGGACCTGTTTTGTGGTGTCATGGGGATTATATAATGGTTATATTATGAATGAAGTTTGATGGGAAAAGGAGGGAAGGGTGTTTTTATCTCTTTGGCAGCTTCTCAGACTGAAAACAGCAGCTTCTTGATGTGTGCTGGCCTGGGGCGTGTCTCTGGAAACCACAACCTGTAAGGGCGCTCTCACTGGAAGGTAGATGCTAGATTCTGTCCCTAATGGAACAATTAATGGACCCACTGTTTGTGAATTGTTCCATAATGTGGTTCCTGTGATCCACTGTAGCTTCGGATGCTGTGTTCCTTGAGTTTTTGTTGTTTGTTTTTTGGCATGATGTACACGAATATGGTTGGCTGATGATGATCATATGTGTGTATCTCTTGATCTAATAGATGACCAGTTAATTAGTAAGTAACACCTTGGAATCAACTGTGAGCCCAGCTGAAGCTCATCAGCTGGTTTTTGTCAGCAAACATCCTTTCCCCTCTTTTAAAACAACCTCCAATGGGCACTGTGTTTTTGCACTGCGATTCACACAAAAACGGTCTAGAGTGCTTTGGGGATTCTAAACGTCTTTTAAATGGCTACTTAAAAGGAACTGAAGAATTTAAAGGAGGCGAGTGCCTGCTGAGTTGTGTTAAAGAGTATTTTGCTGATAACCAGTCTGGTATGAAGTAGTCTTTGAGAAGTTCCCAGAATGTTTGGGATTTAAGACATCTGGATTTCATGGTCAGAACCAGAACTGAGAAGTGAAGCTGTAGAGAAGCTTGGTGGTTATATATTGGTGGGCAATCTCATCCAGCAAGAAGATTAAAATAAAGCCCCAAACAAAACAGTAAAGGGTATGAAGATCATTCCCATTGGTTTATCAAATATATTTCTTAGCAAAAGAAATGGCTTTTTTGACATTTGCCAACTCGGCACTTACTGAGGATGTATTTGGTTGGTAGGTATTTTCTTCCACAACATATGCCCTTTAGAAATTTCCTATCAGGACTTCCCCTGGTGGCCCAGTGGTTAAGAATCTTCCTTCCGATGGAGGGGACGCAGGTTTGATCTCTGGTCAGGGGGCTAAGATCCCACGTGCTGTGACCAAGACCAACCCAGTCAAATAAATAAATAAATACCTAAAAAACAAAAAAGACTTCCTATCAAGGGTTTCTTTGGAGGCCACAGGTGGTAGGACAGGTTTGGCTGTGGTGTTTGTGCAGAGTGAGCTTTCTGCCACACTGTTCTGCCCTTAACATGCCTAGGGGAAGTAATTATAACTTCACAGGAAACATCTTAGCCGAGAACCTCAGACTTGGCCCTGTCACTTCTCAGCTGCTTTCCAGCAGGCTCGCCATTCAGCCCACAGGGACACATGGCTGCAAGATGCACTGGCCTCGACTATAGTATGCAGTCCTTTTTCTCCCCCTTTTCCTTTGGAAGGGGTCAAATATTTTCACATATCATTTGTAGGCTCTAAGATAGGTATGGCAAACACATCTTTCTGTTTGAAAATTGCAGGACTGAGCAATAACTTATTAGAAGTGTGTGGTGTGAGATGGATCCAGGATTGAATCCTAGATGAAATCTGCCGTGTGTTTTCGCTTATTTCAAGTGGTAATGATTTTGTTTTAACTTCTTTAGGAAAATAGGGAAAGGGACAAGGAAGAGGGAAGAAAACAAGTTTTTATAGAAGAGAAGGTGTGGCCGTTTGGTGACATAGTGATTACTCCTGTTTGTGTTGACTTTTGATAGCTCACTGGGAAACAGGTGGTCTCTATTTAGTCCTATGAATCACAGCCTCGTTACATAAAATGTATCACACCTCAAATAGCTTGCTAATGAGTGTGGTTCAAAATTACTGAAAAACACAATGAGTAATTGTTGGATTGGAACTACCAATTTATCTTTCAAGATTTTGTAACTGCTTTTAGCATACTGAATTCTTCAAATATAGATGGGTTCACATTTTTGAAGTATGATTTCATTTTTTGGAGGGAGGGGAACCCCCAAAACTGCCTTGACTCTATTTTGAGGTCCTTTCTAGATCTCTGTATTTTTTAAAAAAATAGTTTGCAGGATATAGAAGGTAGTCTGCTAAGTCACTTCAGTCGTGTCTGACTCTGTGCGACCCCAGAGATGGCAGCCCACCAGGCTCCCCCATCCCTGGGATTCTCTAGGCGAGAACACTGGAGTGGGTTGCCATTTCCTTCTCCAGTGCATGAAAGTGAAAAGTCAAAGTGAAGTCGCTCAGTCGTGTCCGACTGAGCTACTCCATGGACTGCAGCCTACCAGGCTCCTCCGTCCGTGGGATTTTCCAGGCAAGAGTACTGGAGTGGGGTGCCATTGTCTAGTGGAGGTTTATAATGTGGTAAATCAGTTTCGTACTTTGAAGTAAAGGATGTTACTTCTGGCAACATGGACTTTTTCTTTGTTTGCTATGATGAAACTTTTTATCTTCATTCTACAGATTCATTGTAATAGCTAGTTGTACTAACATTGGTGAATGCTCTTCCTGAATTGGGCAAGTGCTGAGGGCTGCATAACAATAATCCATTTAATTCTCTGTGCAACCCTGTGACCTAGGTACTTTGTACTGCATCTGTGAGAAAACAAAGAGGTTAAGCACCCTGGTCCAGGGTTACCGGTAGGAAGTAGTGGTGGTGGTGGGGCTTCACGAGCTCCAGGGCTCTGCCCTGGCCTCACCTGGCCATGGTAGGGGCCTCTCTGTGTGTTTTTAAGGAGCGTGATCCAGGCAGCTGCTGTAGACGGAAAAATCCCTTCTATGAATTTCTCTTTTCAGTTTAAAGCTCTTGGAAGAACTTTTTGTTTTCTTAGAAGAGGTCTTGATATGTTTATATGGATATGTAAACTGCTAATGAAAAATTTTACTTTACAGTGTTCAGATGTTTTTCATTGTTGAGGCTGAGATAGATAATATATACAGTATGAGCATTTTATCATGTTCATGAAAATGTCAGGAGAAATGCTGAAGCCATTTACAGATAACTTTTCATTTTATTAACATTTAGAGTACATTTTCTCTCTCTTTCATACACACACACACACACAAACACATATGCACAATCGTTATGTGTTCAGACACAAGTCTCTTATTTTCAGGAACATTGAAAAAATTAATTCAACATTTTTTGTTTACTGAGTTAACTTTTTCATACCCTTAACAGTGGATGATTATTTTTGAAGTCACACAGATGGAAGACAACTTTAATTTGTTTTAGTTTAGAAATACTCTGTGTCTGATGCAGTTGAGACATTCTCTTACTGAGCGCTTGTAAAATACTGTTAGTTTTTGGTGTCTGTTTCATGTGGATGGTTCTGTAACTTTCTAGAAAGTTAGACTTTCTGAACCTCAACCTTCCTACTAGTGAAAGGGGAATGGTAAGGATTATTAAACTTTCGGATTGTATGCATTTCATAGATAATGAGAAATATTACCTACCTGAAAGCTGGTGTCCTTTTCTTTATCCTTAAAATGTAGGAGACACAAGAAACTGACCTAAACCTGATGGAATCTGACTTCTTCTGAATGCCATAAAAATTTAATTTGTGTATCTATTGCATAAGAAACACTGTGGTAACTACAGAATCAGTTCAGTTTAGTTCAGTTGCTCAGTCGTGTCTGACTCTTTGCGACACCATGAATTGCAGCACACCAGGCCTCCCTGTCCATCACTAACTCCTGGAATTCACCCAAACTCATGTCCATCAAGTTGGTGATGCCATTCAGCCATCTCATCCTCTGTCATCCCCATCTCCTCCTGCCCCCAATCCCTCCCAGCATCAGGGTCTTTTCCAATAAGTCAGCTCTTCTCATGAGGTGGCCACAGTATTGGAATTTCAGCTTCAACGTCAGTCCTTCCAATGAACACCCAGGACTGATCTCCTTTAGAATGGACTAGTTGGATCTCCTCACAGTCCAAGGGACTCTCAAGAGTCTTCTCCAACACCACAGTGCAAAAGCATCAATTCTTTGGCGTTCAGCTTTCTTCATAGTCCAACTCTCACATCCATACATGCCACTGGAAAAACCATAGCCTTTGTTGGCAAAGTAATGTCTCTGCTTTATAATATGCTATCTAGGTTGGTCATATATACATAAGCAAAAAAAAAATACTATAATTAGCTATAATTCTACAACTTAGAAGTCATTGCTGCTAATATTTTCATTCTATATTTATATAATGTACACATATTTATATTTGCATATACATAATGCATAGAATTATAGAAATTGGGATCATACTCTGTACTTTTTCACAAATTGCCTTATAATTAATATGTTAAGTATTCTTTATAATTGATAAATATACTTTTCTGAAATGAGTTTAAGTTTCATGCAGTTTTGTTTTATGGTTATATTACAGTTTATCCAGTTTCTTTTTATTGGGCATTCAGAGTGTTTTTAGTTGTTGCTATTATGCAAAATGTTGTGAAGCAGTTCTGCGGATGTCTCTGAGTTCTTGTCCTGTCCTTACCTATCTTAGTATAAATTCCTAGATCTGCACGTAATGTGCCCCAAAGTAGCCATGTTTAAGATGTCAGATACATTTCATACATTGCCTTCTAGAATAGTGGTGTCATTTTATATTATGTTCAGTAGTGTATAGAACATGCCAAATTCCCATGTCCTCAAAATATAAACTTTTAAGAATCTGTTTAGTTTTGTAAATATAGTGTAAATGGAATCAGGTCTTATATCATTATTTAGATTTTGATTAAGTATCTATAAATGAGTGGGCTTCTGGAGTGGGACAGTGGTAAAGAACCCACCTGCAGAATGCAGAAAACGAAAGAAACATGGGTTCAATCCCTGGGTCGGGAAGATCCCCTGAAGTAGGAAATTGCACCCACTCCAGTATTCTTGCCTGAAAAATTCCATAGACAGAGGAGCCTGGTGGACTACTGTCCACAGGTGGTGAAGAGTCCGACATAACTGAGCATGCTGCACATGTGCATGTAGAAAGAGGAGTACATTCATGTTTTGACATATGGAGGGAGATGCTCTTAAATCTGCTACATACTATGATTTTGTCTTTCTGTTGTCTTTTTGGAGAAACTTACCACTCTGATAGTTGGGTTTTCGGAATATCTCTATGTATTCCATTATTTCTACTTTGTTAATATTCTGAATCTAACTCAGTGTTGTTTGTATAGTACAGAGGTATTCTTTTGAGGATTAATTATTGCAGTGTTTTGCTGGGTGTTACTTGAAGGTTGATGCATGTAATGAGGTTAAACATATACCACTGTGAGCCACCCTTAGGTACTTGATTGCACAGCATCTTGGCCATTATTAACAAATAGGTGATATTTATCCAGTTTCCGATGAGCAGACTAGGGTTCATGGAGGTGATTCAACTTGCTTAAGATCACACAGCTACATGATAATGAAAGTGGGATTTGAACATGCTTTTGTCTGGCTTGAGCCCTTTCTCTTTTGATTTCATCATTCACTACACTGCCTCTTGACTGGCCCATCCAGTGCTGTTGACTATCACTCTGCTCTCTTTGTGTCTGTGGGGTGCAACCCTTTTTCCTTCTCCATCACTGCCTTTAATCTACCTTGACTTAGGAACATAACCTACAGATAGTTTCAGTGGTGGATAATTAGGAATTTGTAGCTCTGAGGGGCTTTCCTGTGACTGACTAGAGAGAATGGACTTTGACATTGGCTTTGATTATTCCTGGGACTTTCTCATGTTTTTTGGCTTTGGGTAGGAGTTCCCAGGGCTTCACAGGTGGTGCTAGTGGTAAAGAACCCAGCTGCTAATGCAGGAGATATAAGAGACTGTGGGTTTGGTCCCTGGGTTAGGAAGAACCCCTGGAGGACGGTATGGCAACCCACTCCAGTGTTCTTCCCTGGAGAATCCCATGGACAGAGGAGCCTGGCAAGCCATAATATATAGGGTCACAAAGAGTTAGACATGACTGAAGCGACTTAGCACACACACAGGAGTTCCCAGATAAACGAGATGTTGCTGTATTTTCACTAGCTGTGATCAGTACTCACTTTGAGTTTTTTGGTTCTTTTTTGGGAAATTCAGAAGAGTTTGTGCCTCACAGGTTAGCTGGGATAATCCATGAGACATTCGAGGTTACTCCTGAAGGAATATACCATTCCATTTGGATATGTTTTAATGCACTTTTAAACTCTGTGTTTTGTTTCTGTGGCTGTGAGCTCCTTGCATTTTTTTTTTTTTTTAAGGTCTCTACCCACTATCCAGGTAAGTGCATCTAACGGAGACACTCAGCAAATGTTTAATTCATGCAGCGAGGTATCCCTTCTTAGAGAATGCCCTTTGTAGGAAAGGATCTGCTACTTCCTGCAGCTGAATGCGTCACCTTCTGACCCAGGCTCCTGTCCTTATTTATAGAACGAGCTTATGAGAAACTACCGTTAATGCTAGATAGAGCCATTGTTTTGTCAGTTACCCATTGTTATGAGTAGCGATGGCACTCCTGGGTGTTGTGGAAAAGATACAGAAGATGCACAGGGTCTGGAAGTTGACTGTAAAGCTGTCAGTGGTGAGTAAGGACAGCAGGAGCTTTGTAGTTCACTGAAGGCTTAAGATGAGTGACTTTCCAATCAGGCTTCAGAGATGGGTTTCTTCCTGAAGTGATGGTAGAGCAAGGCCTCTGCTTGTGGGTGGCGGGTCCAGCTGTGGGGCCGCTGCTGTCCCAGCTGCTGGGGTGCATCTGCCAACACCCTTGGCAGGGGTCCCAGTCCTCAGAGGTCCTTGGAGCAGCCTTCCCTGAATGGCTTCTATTTTCTCTTCTACTGTTGTCCCAATGTTTTTGAATTGATGCCTTCGAAGTGTGGTGTTGNGTTATTACTCAACACTTTAAGGAATGTCCCTTTTGCGGGAATCACTTTCCAGAACTAGGTCATTAAACATAGTGACACTTGGGTGTTTTATTTAAAATGAAATTTATGTACCAGCCTGGGCTCTGATTTACTTGAAGTGATTTCCAAAAAATATATCCAATTTGAGTAGATTGTCACCAATGAGGATATTCAAAGGTGATTTAAAAAAAACAACTGTTTTGATGACAAGCAGCATTGTTAGGTTAAATACATAGTTCTACCTTCATGGCCACAGCAAACATTTGGATGCATGTTTAGAGACAGATGCATTGGTTTTTAAAAATGTCATTTAAATTCACAGCCTCCAGAAGCTCATTCTTTGTTTCCTAACTGAAGTAATATCAGTTTGGGGTTTTGTACGTTACCAAATAAGTAGTCAATCTATTTAGGAGAAGGAAATGGCAACCCACTCCAGTATTCTTGCCTAGAAAATCCCATGGACGGTGGAACCTGGTAGGCTACGGTCCATGTGGTCGCAGAGAGTTGGACACGACTGAGCGACTTCACTTACTTCACTGTTCCTTAAATGAATATTCCTAAAAGTAGTGTAAGTAAATATTTAACTGTGGTAATCAGCAATTTTAGTTTAAGATGAGATCCCAAAGTACTACATGATGTTTAAAAAAAACCCCAGAACTCTTACTGGTGAATTTCATTGTTTATAACCCTGGTTAATGAATGCATTTTAATCTAATAGATCCAGTGTAGATAAAACGTCTAGGTAATTATATTCTGTATAAATTTATAACTAAAGAAAAGCCTAGCTGGTTGGTCTACAAAATNAAAAAAAACCCAGAACTCTTACTGGTGAATTTCATTGTTTATAACCCTGGTTAATGAATGCATTTTAATCTAATAGATCCAGTGTAGATAAAACGTCTAGGTAATTATATTCTGTATAAATTTATAACTAAAGAAAAGCCTAGCTGGTTGGTCTACAAAATGATTAAACATCATTATTTGATCACGTCATCCTGAATAGTTGTAATTTCTAAGAGGAAAGTAAAACCTGCGCTCAGAAGCCTGGTATTATAAACCTTGACTTTTAAATTAGTGGTAACTATAGCAGGGGCTTCCCAGGTGGCTCAGTGGTAAAGAATCCCCTTTCCAGTGCAGGAGATGTAGGTTCAATTCCTGGATCAAGAAGATCCCCTGGAGATGGAAATGGCAAGTTACTCCACTATTCTTGCCTGGAGAATCCCATGGACAGAGGAGCCTGGTGGGCTTTAGTCCATGGGGTTGCAAAAGAGTCGGAGACGTCTGAGTGACCAAACAGCAGCAACAAAATGTATTGGAATGTCTGTCTCTGTGAATATTTTACCCATCTGAGATATCAAGTTTTAGCTGAAATATGATTTAAGAAATGAATTCAGATTTTAAAAATATTCTATAGGAAAAGGCTGACTTCTGTTTAGTTCATTGCCAGAAAAATGACCAATTCTTATGAAATATAGGGTCTGCATATTGCCTCTTTAAAAATCTCTAGACATCCTAGTTCATTATCACCATTAAGGAGTCTTCTTACTATTTTATCTAGCAATGTCAGCAGCTGTTTATGCTTTAGTAGTAGTTTGAACTGGCATTCTGGAATATCAAAGTCAAGAGTTAGAGGAAATGAGCTCATTATATTTTTTTCCTGACTGGCAGTGTACTGACATTTCAGATAGTTTAAACTGGGTATAAATGCTGCACTGAGCTTTCAGACAAGATACACATCTGAGTAATGAAGGTAGTTATGTGCATTTATTGCTTTTTAATCTGATTGGCTATTGAAGTTAGTGTCTTCTGTAAATCATTTTAGTATCATTTAGTTTGATTGACTGTGGGATCCAATCAGTGGAGGGCTAAAGAAATACTTCCCTGGTTAAAGTCTGTTGTAGTAATCATTTTACTGTATACCTTTGGCATGTAATCTCTCTTGGCTTTATTAAACAGTGAAGTGGGAACAAAATCTATTTGTGGGATTTTCTAATTAGTAAAAGGACTGACAGGGGTCTAAGAAGGGATTTCAGCTCCTTGTTATAATTTTCTGTGAATTTTATTCATAGTATCCATTCATCTGTCTTCTCTCTTCAGTGTTTATAAGAGTTCATGAAGCCCTTACTATATACTTAAAAACATTCTAATCCGGTCTTGCTTCATGGTTCTGCAGTATTATTTCTCTTCTCTAAATGTATTTAGTTGGGGCATATCCAGCTAGTGATGTGAGTAATTTCATAGTTACTTATCTTGTGATAGCAATCTTGGAAATATTTAAATGAAAACATTCTTTATGATCCTTATGAAGTAAGAAGATGTATTTGAAGGTAATCTTACTGGGTGTGTCTCTGTTTAGTCAGTCTGTACTTCCCATCTCTGGAATTATGCCAGGTCTTTACTCCATCCCAGTTAGCCACTCAGACACTGATGCCTTTTTGAATTCATGGCTCACATTATTGAGCAAACTCTCCTCATACTGCCACCAGGCCTTCTTTTCCCTGACTTGCAGCTTGGAAAGAGTGGAGCAAATAAACTTTCACCTATTGGTTTGAGAAATCCTATTTCTGTTTCTATCTGCTGTGTGATTACTATCCTGTCTTCCTGAAATAATCTAGGATTTTGTCGAAGATGCTTTCAAGAGAAGAAGAAAAATATGATTAAAAAATACTCCTGTGAATTTACTCTGGGCTACTCAGGTGATTGTTTTAAAACATCAGACAAGAAGAGAACCTGGCCACTTCTCATTCATGTGAGAGAGCTCTTTCCTTTGTTAAAGTTGGAGACAGGCACATGTTGAGTGAAAGTGACATCAGAGGGTTCTTGGGACTTCTACGTGGAGCTCCATATAATGCCCATCTGTAAGAGTGAGGGCTTTTATTCTTAGAGCTCTTTCTGTTTTGAAGTTTCTGAGGACAGTTGCATTCATACGACTCTCCAGCTCACCAACCTGTTGACCCTGATCCATATTATAGCCATTTAAAATTTAAGTAAGAACTATTTTTTTTTCACTTAAAGTAGTACAAGTTTTGAAGTTTCTACTCTATTTGATGACCCAACAGTAAACAAACAAGGGCTTCCCAGTGGCACTAGTGGTAAAGAGCCTGCCTGCACATGCAGGAGACATGAAGAAATGTAGGTTATATCCCTGAGTTGGGGAGATGCCATGGAGAAGGCCATGGCAACCTGCTCTAATATTCTTGTCTGGAGAATCCTATGGAGAGAGGAGCCTGGCAGGCTCTGGTCCATGGGGTCACCAAGAGTTGAACATGACTGAAGCAACTTAGCACCCACATACAGGCAAACAGAGATGCAAGCATTGGGAATCCCTCAAGTTCATAAAGATAATTAAATAATTTTAAACTGCCTTCTCTTCATGGTAGTGTTTTACAGTTGCCATCTCTGTGCTCTCTTTTTAAGCTGCACAGTTATTTTTTTCTGTAACTTATTTCCACATAAAACACAATTAAAAAAAAAAAGAATTAGTTTTTACAGTTTGAAGATAAACTTGGTAAATGTCAATTAAAAACTTGACTTCTGTAATGGTAGTCAATTTTTCTGTGGGAAATTCTTAAAGAGATGCGAATACCAGACCACCTTACCTGCCTCCTGCGAAACCTGTATGCAGGTGAGGAAGCAATAGTTAGAACTAGAAATGGAAAAACAGACTGGTTCCAAATAGGGAAAGGAGTATGTCAAGGGTGTATACTGTCATCCTGCTTATTTAACTTCTGTGCAGAATACATCATGTGAAGTGCTGGGCTGGATGAAGCACAAGCTGGAATCAAGATTGCTGGGAGAAATATCAATAACCTCAGATATGTAGATGACACCACCTTTATGGCAGAAGGCAAAGAGGAACTAAAGAGCCTCTTGATGAAAGTGCAAGAGGAGAGTGGAAAAGCTGGCTTAAAACTCAGCATTCAAAAAGCTAAGATCAGGGCATCTGGTCCCATCACTTCATGTCAAATAGATGAGGAAACAATGTAGACAGTGACAGACTTTGATTGTCTTGAGCTCCAAAATCACTGCAGATGGTGACTGCAGCCATAAAATTAAAAGACGCTTGCTCCTTGGAAAAGAAGCTATGACCAACCTAGACAGCATATTAAAAAGCAGAGACATTACTTTGCTGACAAAAGTCTGTCTAGTCAAACCTATGATTTTTCTAGTAGTCATGTATGGATATGAGAGTTGGACTATAAAGAAAGCTGAGCACTGAAGAATTGATGCTTTTGAACTGTGGTGTTGGAGAAAACTCTTGAGAGTCCCTTGGACTTTAAAGAGATCAAACCAGTTAATCCTAAAGGAAATCAATCCTGGATATTCATTGGAAGGACTGATGCTGAAGCTGAAACTCCATTACTTTGGCCACCTGATGCGATGAACCGATTCATTGGAAAAGACTCTGATGCTGGGAAAGATTGAAGGCAGGACAGGAAGGGAGTGACAAAGGACGAGAAGGTTGAATGGCATCACTGACTCAGTGGACATGAGTTTGAGCAAGCTCCAGGAGTTGGTGAAGAACAGGGAAGCCTGGTGTGCTGCAGTCCATGGGGTCTCAAACAGTCGGACCTGACTGAGTGACTGAACAACAAATGGTAGTTGTATTATACAGATGGACTGCAAAATTTTCAGGAGTTTTTAAAACATTGTGGCCTCAAACTTGAAGGTTGAAAGCTTTGGTCCTGTTTCATGAGCTTGCATGTATCATCTACAGGGCTTTCTCACCCTAAATATAAATTACTAAGGGAAGGGCATATAACATGTCAGTGCAGGGCCTCTGAGGTAAAAAAATGAGACTGCTGTTCTACTGAAAATAAATGGGAGTAATGTATGTGCTAAATGTATGTGATATAAACAGTTTATATTAGATTTCATCAGCGAGAGGTTATTTTTGAAGTAGTTTTTTGATACATTGAAGGCTCTCAGGTAGGTAAATGGAAAAATCCATGTTGGCTACTAAATGTTGAAAGTACAGGAATTCTGGTCTGTGCAATGAGAATGGTTAAGAAAGGGAATTGAATATTGCAAAAAGGGCAAGTATATAATGCTATCACATCAATTAAAAAGTAGAGTCATTGCCTTATATGAGAGACTTGATCTCTAAAATTTTTACATACTGACAATCGTCAGTCAGAAAGTCAGATAAGAACTATGGGATAAAGCAGTAATGAAAAAGTTTAGAACATGGTTTATTGTTTAGAGAAGTGTGTGAGACTTTCATTTTATATGTTGAAAATGTAATGGTAAACTTTATGATTTGAGAAATCCTTGTGTACTGTTGGTGGGCATGGGAAAGAAGATATGCATAAAGACTCTTCATAGTGGAAAATATTAAAAAGAGCTTCAGTATCTAAAAAGTAGTACATAAAACATTGGTGTAACTTTTTCCATCCCTGACAAGCAGTGCTTATTAAAAGCCACAGCACTTGGGGGGATGATGCAGTGAGCAGCTGATAGGCACCGGGAAACTGTGTTCCTTCATGCCATGGGGTGGGCACAGGAGTGCCACCTGCTGATGCCAAATTAAATTGGTTCATATTACCAGATTCCTTTCTAGACCATTCCTGGTGGCTTCCGTGGTGGCTCAGATGGTAAAGAATCCGCTTGCAATGTGGGAGACCTGGGTTTGATCCCTGGGTTGGGAAGATCCCCTGGAGCAGGATATGGCAACATATCCAGCATTCTTGCCTAAAGAATCCCCATGGACAGAGGAGCCTGGTGGGCTACAGTTCATGGAGTCACAAAGAGTCAAATACAGCTGAGCAACTAAGCACACACACACAGACAATACCAAGTGCTTGACACTGATGATTTCATCTCGAAATAGAATGTGAGGAACGATAAGCAGCATGGAGAAAGATATACATACAGACACACATCCAGGCGTTTTTACAGAGGCAAACACTGGAAGGAACCTAAGTTTGACTATGAGAATCCTCTGATTGACATAAAGGGAAACAAAACCAGTACAGGAACCCAGAGTCCTCCTGCTAGACACCTGTTGCTATCACTGTGGTATTGGCAAATGTCCTGTCACTCAGTGAGATCCATTAGTGCTCTGTTGAGTTTGCCAAAAATAAGAGGACTCTGCTCTCAGAACGCTCAAGCTTTGCCAGACTCACTTGAGGATGCTTCAGGCATCACAGTGAGGCTCAAAAGAAAGTCCTGTCACCCTGAAATGATGATTATCAGTTGCATTGGTACTCACTTCTTGCTGCTCTATGCACTTTGCCATCTTAGTGTATATTGTTAACCATTTATTTGTACTCTATCTTGACTCAGCAGTTTTCAAAATTACTACCACACGAATTCTAGAAATTAAAGTTACTTAATAGTCACTGGTAGTAAATTAACTTTACTACCAGTCTCTGAAAATACTAAAGTGATCATAGAATTTTGTATTGAATGCCTTTTAACTTAAAAATGTTAAATTGCATACACTTTGCCACAAATGTGTGATTACTCCTCAAGGTGGTTTTTATTTTTAAAACATTACAATTTTTGAATTTAGCTGGAGATAATTAAAAATCTTGGTAAGAAATTTACTCAAGGTAGCCATTCTAAATTAGTATATAACTGATAGCTTACGCTCTTGAACAGCATTTGACAATTGGGAGAGAACAATGCGGTTTAACTCACCTGGCAACAGAGGAAAATAATAAAGGGGAGGTGTCCTCTTTGGAAAAAAGCACAAAATCATTTTTAGCATTTGAGTGAAACTAAAAAAAGTTTTTCCAATTTCATTTCTACAAAGAAGATAGAAGTTTTGAATCATTCACAGAAAAAATTTCTGTGTTTGAAGTTAGACTGTGGATTTATAAAATATTTGATGATGCCAGGTCCCTCGACAAGTCTTAGGAGATGTGTTGGGAATGAGAGGACATCTTTATGTCCTCTTAGCAACTTCACTGCTTGGTTGCTCTGTCTTTAGTTGACACCTGTTTGTTGAGCATAGTCTGCATCTAGAAGAAACCTAGGCAAATGATTAAGTGATGCGTAATACATAAAACAAGGCATTGTTCCTTAATTTGTCAAGAAATATATAATTACATCTTTTAAACAAATATTTTGCATACTGATAGGAAAAGTTTGACTCATATGGGGATATATATTTAGAAAATGTAGCCAACAGAAAGGTTAGAAATATGTATGTGTGAACAAATAACCAAATACTTGAAGGTTAAGAAGTTCATTCTTATGCTCTTTGATGTCAGTCTTTCTAATACATTTGGAAAAATCTTTGGAAATAGGAAGTCAAAAGATGCCTCTCGATTTTCTTCCTCTACCCAAGAGCTTTCCAATAAAAGGGAAATGAGGTTTGGCATTTGGAACTAGTTCCTGGAGTCCAAGAGACAGTGCATCACGTTCTAGTTCTCTTGAAAGTCTTTAATAACTGAGCCAGACGCCAAGTTGAGCTCTATGTGCAGTTTTCTTGGGAGTGTCACCTCTGACTTTTATATTTAAAGTCAGGCCACATTCACTGGTGGCGAGGTTTCTGAACAGAGGCAACTTCCTCACATATGTTCTGTAAGTCAGCATGTCAGCGCCTTTGGAGGGAGGGAGTGGTGCATTTTGGGGAAGAGGAAGAAAGGCAGTAGCTAAAACTAGAGGAAAGAGCTGAGTCACGCCTTCTGGGAGTGTTCTGTCTTGGGAGATAGAAAGTGAATAGGTGTTTCCTGGTTTTACCTCTAGGTGTTCTGATTTTCATCTTCCGAAAAGAGCAAATCTGTGGTATGCTAGCAAAGCACATGGCTTGATGAAAGCTTGGGGAGTTGTGGTATGATTCTACATAGGACTAGAAGGGTGGGATAAGAACGGTGCAGGCAAATAAAGTGATCCCTTGACTGCCTGTCATTCCTTGTGCACAGAGGTAGCTTGAAGGTTACCATGTTACTTGGTTCCTGAATAGAACCAGTGACCTGAAGTCAGTGTTGCCTTTAGGAATTGCACATGTATAATTAAAGAATGCTTACTATGCAAAGGGGCTTCCCTGGTGGCTCAGTCAATAAATAATCTGCTTGCAATGCAGGAGACCCAGGTTCTATCCCTGGGTCGGGAAGATCCTCTGGAAAAGGGAATGGCTACCCACTCCAGTATTCTTGCCTGGAGAATTCTATGGGCGAAGGAGCCTGGTGGGCTCCAATCCATCAGGTCACAGAGTCAGACATAACTGAACAGCTCACATTGTTATACAAAGAAGTTCTATCTGTGAAAGAAAGTAGAATCCTCTCATATGGCATGTGTGTTTTATTTGATTGTAAGACTATGCCCTCCCTATTCATTTAGATAGACTTAAATTTCACAGAAGTTTAAATTTCATGAAACCTATTTTTCACCCCAGAAGAAATATCCTAGAAGTTCTTCCTTTAGTTGTATATGAAAGTAATTGCAAACAATTCATAATCAGATTGGATGTTTGCTTTTTACAGAAACTGTATGAGAATTATCTCCATACTCTAGTGCTTAGAACTGACACTTAACATTTTAACAGTTGACAAAGTGAAACTGCATTTTCCTCTAGTGACACCATATTTTAGAGGGTAGTTTGCAGGTTATCCAGAGTGGTGTTTTTCCTTGTGGTTTCATCCATGTTTGTACACATATGCGGATGCTCAGGAATGGAAGACGCCAATCCACTGGGTGTATGTTATTGCTGAGTAATAGCTCTGAAACTTCCTGAGGGAGGAGTCCATTAACTCATTATTGGGAGACATCATTTATCTGTGCTATTTTCCTTTACTTCTATTCCTTTCTTCCTTCCATTGACTTAACTGAGAATAGGCTGTGTTATCATCCATCCTAGAAACTGTCTTAAAAAATTCTCTTGACATTACTAACACAGTAATACAAAAATGGTAAGTGACGTAAACAGGTAAATTGACTATTCTGGCCAGTGTCACCAGTGACTCAAGTGGGCGGAGGAGGAAGTTATGATTCTGTTCCTTTAATAAGGACAACTGATGTCAGACTTTCCTGACATTTTATAAGTTGCCCCAGCTCATATTGGTGTCTAACTTTTTATATCTCAGAAAGATTACATTTTAAGAGTAAAGTTCCTGTATGAAAGTCAGTGCCAAACCAGCCATCAACAACTACTGTGACTTTCTTGACTGACACTATGCTAGAGTTATGTTTCTGTTAAGTGGTGTTTCAGTGTTAGAACTGTGCATTGCAAAAAGCCACCAGTCATAGAATTCAAGAAATACTTGCTTCGTAGGGAACAACTACAAGAATTAAATTGGAGTTGTCATTTCTTATAAACTTGCTCAATTCTTTTCAGCTAGTGATTACAGAAAAATACTGTGACCATGAAGGGAGAACGCCCTCCTTCCTACATGATTTTCAGTACACAAATAAGAAATGAGGGGTCAAAGAGGAACAGTTCTAGGAAATGCTTATAGTCATAGGGTAGTTCTGTCATCTGTGTTAAGTTGTCTAAAGATCTTTGTGTGAAGAAAGTATGAAAACAGAAAAACAGCTTTTGTTCACCAGACTAAGTCTTCATAAGCCACTGTTTTGTAATTTTGAATCCTGTCGAACAACATTCTGAAGGTCATTAAATTGAGACTTTTGTCTTTTTTTATTTTTAGGATACTCAAGTGTATATATAAATCTCTGGAATGTTGAAGGAGTGACATTCCACAAGTGTCAGTTTTTTTTTTTTTTTTTCTGTTGTCCATTGTGAAGGGGAGACCAGTAAATGCAGAATGTTTGATTCTTTCTCCTATATTTGCTTTCATTTAGGAGCTCTGTTACAGAATAAAGAATTTTTTTTGTGTGTGTGGCAGCATTATTGAATAGAAAAATCACTGTTTCAAATTATAGTTTCCTGGTAGTAATTAATGATTGATTAAATAGGTTAGCCATAGTAGAAAAGCACTATTATAGTATTAAATTTCTACATGACTTGACACTGTTATGAGAGCACTGCAACAAAAAAATAGAAGTCACAAAAATCTAGATTTAGAACCCAAAATTGTACTCTTAAATTTCAGGTGTCAAAGCTGGGTTCTAAAAATGTTTCAGAATCTAGAGACTTACAGATATCTTTGCAGATTCTGTAACAACAACAAAAACCTTTTCAGTGTTAGATTCTGAGGTAACTGTTATGCTATTTGGGTGCATTCTGATACATTTAATTTTAACCCAGTCATTCTGTGGTGATAATAAAGCAATCATAGCGTTGAATGAGTTTCCTGTGGCTACGGGAACTGTGAACTTCCAGATGTTCAAGCTGGTTTTAGAAAAGGCAGAGGACCCAGAGATCAAATTGCCAACATCCGCTGGATCATGGAAAAAGCAAGAGAGTTCCAGAAAAACATCTACTTATGCTTTATCGACTATGCCAAAGCCTTTGACTGTGTGGATCACAATAAACTCTGGAAAATTCTGAAAGAGATGGAAATACCAGACCACCTGACCTGCCTCTTGAGAAATCTGTATGCAGATCAGGAAATAACAGTTAGAACTGGACATGGAAGAGTAGATTGGTTCCAAATAGGAAAAGGAGTACATCAAGGCTGTATATTGTCACCCTGCTTANTGAACCAGGTGACAGGGCCTTGCCGTCAAGAAGCAACAAAGGTTCGTCTAGTCAAGGCTATGGTTTTTCCTGTGGTCATGTATGGATGTGAGAGTTGGACAGTGAAGAAAGCTGAGTGCCGAAGAATTGATGCTTTTGAACTGTGGTGTTGGAGAAGACTCTTGAGAGTCCCTTGGACTGCAAGAAGATCCAACCAGTCCATTCTGAAGGAGATCAGCCCTGGGATTTCTTTGAAAGGAATGATGCTAAAGCTGAAACTCCAGTACTTTGGCCACCTCATGCAAAGAGTTGACTCATTGGAAAAGTCTCTGATGCTGGGAGGGATTGGGGGCAGGAGGAGAAGGGGACGACCGAGGATGAGATGGCTGGATTTTATCACTGACTCGATGGAAGTGAGTTTGAGTGACCTCTGGGAGTTGGTGATGGACAGGGAGGCCTGGTGTGCTGCGATTCATAGGGTCGCAAAGAGTCGGACACGACTGAGGGACTGAACTGAACTAGTTGGTTGGTTGTTTGAATGAATTCCATTGCACCCTTTCAATCTGGCAAAACAAAAAACTCCAGACATTGTTTTTAAGCTACTATTTATTTATTTTTAAAATATTAATATTTTATATTCTAGAATATTCTTTCATTAGAGACAGTGTATATATACTCAAGAAAAATATATGTGAAATATAGCTTAACAAAATACCTATAAACTGTAATTATAAGGCTCAGATATGAAAACACCGTACAGAATTGTCAATCGCCTGGCACATGTTAGAATTAATTGATGAAAGGAACATAATATATTTTGACTTAATGTTTCATTAGTGGTTTGGAAACAGATAACAATTGAATTTGTTCATCAGTATCGTAATTAGCAGTTGAAATTGAACTCTGGGAAATTTCTGTGAATTTTCCTTATGTAAAAATTATACAGCAAATGTATTTTAAATAAAATATATAGTTAAGAAAGCAATTATATTTTAAGATATTAGCGAATATGCCCATTTGGGGTTGAAATTTATCCTTTATTTAGAAGTTGACTGGTAGCTTCAATTTACTTTAGGCAACTTTTAACCCCCATTTTTTAAAGTTTGTGTTTTATCTTGAGGTAGAGCCAGTTAGCAATGTGACAATTTCAGGTGAACAGCACAGAGACCCAGCCATATATACACACATATCCACCTGTCCCAATGTTATCTGATGGCCTGGATGGAAGGGTAGTTTGGGGGAAAATGGATGCATGTGTAGCTACCTTTTAAAACATGAATAAGTTTGAGAAAAAAATCAGTACAAATGATTAATAGAGAAAGGTATTCTTAGGTTGAAGAGAACTAAGCTATAATGGAAGGGATTCATAAACTGTTAAAACAGAATCAAAGATTATCTTTCTTTAACAAATGTGGAACTGTTTTTAAGGACATGTCCTTCAGTGCAGGAGTGTGTTTATATGCTCTTAGAGACCTATTCAGTATTGTTGACATCGCTGGTTTTTGTTTCTTGGTGTATTTTCTTGGTTGGTGGTTTTTTCTTGGGTCTGAAGAAAATATTGGAAATGGATGAGTGACATGTATGTTTTTTGAAAATGTTGTAAAGAACGTGAAACTAATCTTGGCTTTCTTATAACCGCATATGTTGTTTCTTTATTTACTTCCAGTTTAATTAATAAACTGAAACCTGGGGTCATTAAGAAGATCAATAGACTGTCTACACCTATAGCAGGCTTGGTAAGTAATACATTTTCTTCAAAACTAGATTTGTCTCTGTAAGAAAATGGGCATAAACAGATTCCTTATCTGGAATTATCATTGAAATCAGGTTTGGAGTCTTTTGCTCAGAAAAGTATTTTTCGTGATCTCCTTATAGCTTTAGTTTCTCTTCTGCTTCTATTCTTCCTGCGAAGGTTTTATTCTATTTATTTAGTTTTTTCTTTCTTTTACGTTTTGTGGCCTTGGACTTCCTATGTCCTCTTTCTTGGCCCATTTGTTCCACAGATTGCATTTGTTGAGGATTGTGTTCTTTTCAAATCTCAGCTTCCATACATTGGTTGCTAGGTGACCATAGTTTATGGAAACTGTCCCAAACTGATACATTGTTACATTTCAGGGGCTTTGTACTTAGGCATCGCCCTCACTTGGCACATAGGTCTTGGATGGTATTTGGACCTATACGCTTTTTTGGTTTCCTACCAACATCCTGTGTGGTATTGGGTGAGTCACTGTCTTCTGCTTTGCGTCAGTAATATTTTCCATAAAATAACTATTCATGATTCTCTAGATTCCTTCTAGCTTTAAATTCAGAATTTTGCGTACGAATTCTCTACTGGATCAAGACCCTTGAGAGATCAATAGTAAGGTGGGTCTATATCTCTGGAGAAAATTAATTTATAATGACAGATAAGGGATATTTTTCAAAATGTTAGCAATTCCAAAGAATCAAGGCTAATGATAGGAGTCTGGTTAAAAAAAATTAATTTTACAAAACACTGAAGTATAAGACAACTATTCAGTTCAGT
>SJYV01022174.1:295957-306730 GCA_006410875.1 Neotragus pygmaeus | reverse complement strand
ACTTTCACAGCATGATCTTTCAGGATTTGAAACAGCTCAACTGGAATTCCATCACCTCCACTAGCTTTGTTCCTAGTGATGCTTTCTAAGGCCCGCTTGACTTCATATTCCAGGATGTCTGGCTCTAGATGAGTGATCACACCATCGTGATTATCCAGGTCATGAAGATCTTTTTTGTACAGTTATTCTGTGTATTCTTGCCACCTCTTCTTAATATCTTCTGCTTCTGTTAGGTCCATACCATTTCTGTCCTAACTGGAAGCAAATAATATATATGTTATCTTTGGAGTAGTCAAGTTTCTTTAAAATACATTCAGGTACCTTCTATTTGGCCATCCATGTATTTGCAGATGTTAAAGGCATTATAGATTAAAGGTAGCACTACTAAAATGTCTAGGTTTACAGTTGGCTTGAGGATCTCATCAAAATTTTGATAGAAACAAGTTGGTGACAGAAAATATCTGTCTAGGAGAGAAAGAAGAGTTGTACAGTTATTTTCTTTGAAAAAAAAATCACAAAATTACTATTTTCTTTGGAAATATAGGATGCAGTTGACCCTTGAGAAATGCAAGGGTTAGGAGTTGTGACATCCCATGCAGTTGAAAATCTGCATGTAGCTTTACTCTGCCAAAACTTAACTGCTAATAGCTTACTATTGACCAGAAGCCTTACTGATAACACAAATAGTTGATTAGCAAATATTTTTTGTATTATATGTATTATATACTATATTCTTACAATAAATGAAGTTAGATAGGAAAATGTTAAAATCATAAGGAAGAGAAAAATACATTTACAGTACTGTACTGTATTTATTGATACCATAAGTTTACATCATCCACTTACAAGATGGATCTTCTGCCTATCAGTATGTACATCAATATTATCTCACAAACACCATGAATAATACACATATTATTGATGCTAAACATCAAATTCAGAAGACAATACGAAAAAGAAATTTATATTTATTTAGATGCATTGGGTTTCCCTGGTGGCTCAGTTGGTAAAGAATCTGCCTGCAATGCAGGAGACCTGGGTTCCATCCCTGGGTTGGGAAGATCCCCTGGAGAAGGGATCAGCAACGCACTCCATTATTCTTGCCTGGAAAACCCCATGGACAGAGGAGTCTGGTGGGCTACAGTCTGTGGGACTGAAAAGAGTTGGACACGACTGAGAGATTTAACTCTTTCACATTCATGCATTGATAACAAAAAATAACACTACGATTGCTTTACAGTTGCCAAGCCTAAACACTAGTGAATCAATCATTATACAATTTTTATGACATATAGCATTACAGTCATATTCATGATATAGTGTTAGAAACATTGTTACGTTAAAAAATCCACTTACTTGTTGTGATAGTCTGATATGCAGTTTCTCCAATCATGAGAGAGAGTTATATTGAACTGTAATGTAATTCCTTGAAAGCAATGTTATAAAACAGTAAGAAAACTAACACATAATTTTATGTTAAATAACACACACCTTATGCTTATGTAAGGACAATGTCTATGTATACTTTATGCACTCTCGATATGCTTTTCTTTTTCTTTTGATATTTGGAGGCTACATGGTTTGTCAGAGTTTTTTCAAATTGTCACAAATCTCCAAACAATTTTCTAATATACTGAAAAAATCCAGGTGTAAGTGGACCTCTGCAGTTCAAACCTGGGTTGTTCAAGTGTCAGCTGTCTATGTATAAAGTTCCCAGAGCAGTTGGGCTAAATATTAATTCCTTCCTTCTTACCAAGTTGTAACTATTCTACTTCTGTCACGACTAGGCAATTGATAGGGTATTTTTATTGGTTTCAAGTTTTGTTAGGTAAAATACTGTAATATATATGCATATATTGTGATATACATATATGCATCAATTATTTCTAGTAATATAGCAAGTCAGAGATGTTATTTAAGGAAAAAAAGAGCTTTGATTTCTGAAGTCTTTCCAGAAAGAAAGATTGTTTAATAAAATGTTTTATATGGAAATAACTTTTATGAAATAACTTCTATGAAAATTTAAAGTGTGAATTGTATTGAAAGTCCTCTTTCTTTTCAGATGGCTTAAGTTATTCTCAGATGTTTTAATGCTTAGATTTTTAAATTGTCATTTCTTGGATCAATTACATGCATTTTCAGTAAAATTAACCTTTGATTCCAGACACCCCAAATATTTGGAACACTTGAATTGCGGTGGTGGTTTATTATGGTTGGCCACTAGAAGTTTTATTCCGTCTTCTCAGTCTATGATTAGATGAAAGCACCAATGTATTTTATATTTAAATCTGAAGATCTCGCCAAGTATTCCTATTTCAAGTATGAGAAATTCTATCTAGTTTGGATTTTCTCTCTAGGAACTAAAGCAAAATGTATTTCTGGTACACTTAATAGAGTAATTTCACAACTACAGGACACTGAATATTTTTAATTGGATTTAGGAGCGTAACGAGTGACCAGAGCCATAGAACTGAGCTAAGCGCATTTGGTTTGAAGTCATTATCGTGCATCATTTAACTCTTTCTCATGCTTATGTGACAGGATGCTGTTTTTTTATCACAGCTTCTTAAAGCCTTAATTTCAAGTGTGAATTAGAGTCCCTGTATCTACCTACTAGGGTTGTTATGAGGTTGGGAAGGGATGATATATAGATAGTCTGGTCTGTGAATGTTCTTTAGTATCACATTCATTCTTTTAGTAAATACTTGGGTGCCTACTAGGTAAGAATTTTTCTAGTGTATAGGGATATATATTGGCTTCCCTGGTAGCTCAGCTGGTAAAGAATCCACCTGCAAAGCGGGGAGACCTGGGTTCAATCCCTTGGTTGGGAAGCTCCCCTGGAGAACAGAATGGCTACCCACTCCAGTATTCTGGCCCAGAGAATTCCATGGACTGTATAATCTATGGTGTTGCAAAGAGTTGGACACAGCTGAGAAACTCACTTTCATAGGGATATATGGGAGAAACAAAGACAAAGACATTACCCCCAAAGAGCTTATGTTCTGGTGTGGGAGTTGGGATTGGGCAGATGAGTTAACAAAAGAGCAAGGAAGCACCAGATAATGAATATGCTGCAGAGAATTCTAGTAGAGTGACATTTGCTAAACACCTGTGAGCAGCTGTATTTGGACTAGGAGGCTTGACCTCTAATAATTTCTCAAAAATAGCATGTCAGAAGCCTTAGTTTTGGACACTTATAGAAGAAAGGTATAAAATTTGAGTCCGACTCTACATACTAGTAATTTTAGTACATACAGCAGATCAACAATTCTTTTGAATGAGTGAATGAACAAGATACCCATTGTGAGAAGTAATAGGCTCTAGAATTAGGTCTTTCTCAAAAACAATGTATTTGACTGCAACAGGTCTCAGCTGCATCGTGTGGGATCTTTGTCGTGTCATGTGGGATCTTCTGTTACGGTGCCTGGACACTCTAGTTGTGGCGCGTGGGCTCCAGGGCACATGGGCTCGGTAGTTGTGGCACACAGGCTTAGTTGCTCTGTGCATGTGGGAACTTTGTTCCCCGACCAGGTATCAAGCCCATGTTCCTTGCATTGCAAGGTGGTTTCTTAACCACTGGTCCATCAAGGAAGTCCCTAGAATTAGGTCTTTAATGGAATAGTGTTACAGGTTGAATTGTGTCCTCCAAAGAAAGACACAATACAAGGATACTTCATTTTATTGTGCTTTGCTTTAGTGCACTTTGCAGATACTGCATTTTTTTTTTAAACAAATTGAAGGCTCATGGGAACCCTGAATAGTACAAGTTTTATCAGCACCGTTTTTTAACAGCATTTGTTCACCCCATGTTTCTAGGTCATGTTTGGGTAATTCCTGCAGTATTTCAAACTTTTTTATTACTATTATTATTATTTGTTCTGGTGATCTGTGACCCGTGATCTCTGATGTTACTTCTATGACTTTGAAGGCTCAAATAATGGGTAGCATGCTTTAGCGATATGACATTTGTTAATTAAGGTATGTAGGCTGTTTTATTAGGCATATTGCTGTTGCACAGTTAATAGACTACAATAGACTACATAAACATAACGTTTATATGCACTGGGAAACAAAACAATTAATGTGACTTGCTTTATTGTGGTGGTCTGGAACCTGACCCACAATATCTCTGTGGTATGTTTATATATTGAAGTCCTAAGCTGCAGTAGCTCAGAATGTGACCTGATTTGAGAATAGAGTTGTTACGTGGAGTGTGGGGACAGAGGTCATAGTGAATAAGGGTAGGCATTACCCTGACCTACTATGACTGGCATCCTTATATGAAGATGACCTTATGTAGACAGATACATACAGGAAGAAAGCCGTGTGACAACTGAGGACTGGAGTGAAGGAGGGGCAGATATTGCCAGCAAACCACCAGAAGCTGCAGAAGCAAAGAAGGATTCTCCTACAGGTTTCATGGGATCATGTCTTTGTGAATACCTCGATTTTCCACTTCTAGTCTCCAGAACCCAAGAAGGCAATGGCACCCCACTCCAGTCCTCTTGCCTGGAAAATCCCATGGACGGAGGAGCCTGGTGGGCTGCAGTCCATGGAATTGAGAAGAGTCGGACACAACTGAGCGACTTCACTTTCACGCACTGAAGAAGGAAATGGCAACCCACTCCAGTGTTCTTGACGGGACAATCCCAGGGACGGGGGAGCCTGGTGGGCTGCCATCTGTGGGATCGCACAGAGTCAGACACGACTGAAGCAACTTAGCAGCAGTCTCCAGAACTATGAGACAGTAAATCTCTTTTTTTTAAGTCACTCGGTTTGTGGNAAGGAAATGGCAACCCACTCCAGTGTTCTTGACGGGAGAATCCCAGGGACGGGGGAGCCTGGTGGGCTGCCATCTGTGGGATCGCACAGAGTCAGACACAACTGAAGCAACTTAGCAGCAGTCTCCAGAACTGTGAGACAGTAAATCTCTTTTTTTTAAGTCACTCGGTTTGTGGTACTTTGTTATGACAGCCTTAGGAAACTAATACAGATAGATATTAGATATAGATGTTAGATAGTCAATACTTGCTTTTTTAAACAAATTTTGAGTTTTTTTTTTTGAAATTCAAAGGAAGTTGCCAGAAAAACAATACAGGAAAGTCCTCTGTGCCTTTCACCCCGTTTCCCCCCATGGTGACATCTTGTATAAGTGGTATAATATTGAAACCAGGAATTCACACTGATACATCCCAAGACTTTAATCAGATTCACCAGTTTTATATGTAGCTAATGCTTCCTTTAGTAACTAGGAGCAGGGATGCCTTCAAGCTAAGTGAGATGAAGAGTGTTTTATTTTAAGGATTTTCCAAAGGACTCATTAATCTAGTGCTCAGGCATAACCATGGCAGCTGCATTCCACATGATTACTTTTTCTGTCCCTTTTCTGACAGCAAATGGCATCCCTTAGTTGCATTTCCAAGAGAAGAATCTGAATGGATTAGATTCCCTTTTGTTTTCTTTTCATTGGAGCAGAGTTGATGTACACCGTTGATTAGTTTCAGGTGTGTAGCGAAGTGACTCAGTTATACTCTTTTCCCATTATAGGTTATTATAGAATATTGAGTATAGCTCCCCGGGCTATGCAGCAGGTCCTTATTCATTTTCTGTTCCATAGTAGTGTTGTATGTTTCCCAGTCTCATAACTTATCCCTTCCCCTCACACTTTGCCTTTGGTAACCTTAAGTTTTATTTTGAGATCTGTGAGTCTACAATTACCTTTTCTTTCCTGGCTACAGATATCATGGGTTCGTGGTCGACTGGTAGATGAGTTCCTTGAGTGAGAGAGTGGTCTTGGCTAACTAGGCTGTGGTCAAGAATATTCATTTCCTTTTTTTTTTTTTTTTCAGTTCAGGTGTATGGGTTGAGGTGATTTCTGTAAATGAGGTTTGTGTAGAGTAGATACCAAGTTAAGTCAAATACAGAAATAATTACAGAATTTCTATGTAAGGGTTTGTTAAGCTGTGTGAGTGTAGTGGTCAAGCCCCCTCTTTTTGACTTCTTTTTTACTCTCCTTTCTTCAGCTATGACTTTTATCCATTTCATGTCCACTGCCATGTGTATTTAGCTATGAAGCTCAGGCAATGGATTCATTCATGGCAGATGGACCTGTGCAAAACACATGGAATATCTCCTGAGTAATGACAACAGAGGGAGATGTTAAGATGGTTTAGAAATATATTGACTGCTTTGCTTAAAACAGTCATACGATTAGATGATTATTTTTTTTTCTTGAGGAAGGCAGTAATTATATTCTCATAGATCTTCTAGAGATACGGCTTTTCTTGCTTGACTGAGTTTTGTAAAGAAATAAATTTCCCCCTATCATTTAAATTCTCTTTGTTCTTTACAAAGCCATGCTAAAAATTCTAACCCCTGAGTTTCAGCCTTCCAAAAAGTTAGCTGGTGTTAAATGTGGGTGTGTTCAAATCATTGAAACTGAAAACAAAAACTTTGAGAGTTAAAAAACTCCACCTCAAAACAAAACCCTGAAAAACAGGCAAGATATTCTGACGGTGAAAAGAGCCATTGAACCAGAATAATATTTTACTATGGGTTGCATTAGTGTGCATGAAATACAATTTGTGTAGAAAACATCAAGCAAGTTATTAACCATAAGACTTCTAGTCATCTTGGACCCCTAATGATTTGTTAGTGTTTTCTAAAGCAAGGTTTCTCAGCCTCGGCATTATTGACATTTGGGACTGGGCAGTTCTTTGTTGTAGGCATCTGTCCTGGGCGTTGTAGAATGTTGAGCAGCATCACTGTGCCCTCCACCCCCCAATTATGACAATTAAAAATGACTCCTGATATTGCCAGTAACCACTATAGGGTGAATTTATCCTGGTTGAGAACCACTTAAGTAAAGAATCAAGAAAGTAAACTCTACCCTTTTTCACATGAGCTAGTTTGCTGGCTGGCTGTAGATTGAATTGATCTTACACTTGCCATTTCAGTTGAGGTTTCCCTTTGAAAGCAATGATATCCTAGAAAATTTTACCATGAATCATTTGTTTGTTTGAATGTTTCTGTCCATCAGTGGACTTAGTAGAGAAATGCTCAGTATATCTAGGCTTGCATGAAAAATATGGGCTCAGTTTGAACATCTTTGCTCTAAAGGGTTATTCTTTTCAGGTTTCTTGAAGAGTAGAAATGTGTAAGGTTGATTATAGAGGCTGGGGAAAATTGTCTCCTCATTTGGGAATGCCACAGAATACAGCACATGAGCAAAGATGCTAGCTAGCTTAAGCTATTAGATGTGTCATTTTCTCCTGCCTACATAATGGTTATTTTAAGAAATAAGACAAATCTATGGGTCTCTTCTTACCGCCATGTATTGGAAGGTTATTACTGGTTATTGTTCTTATACCTGTATAACATTAGTTCTGATTCATTCATCTTCACTCACCTGTACCTGGGTATCAGCAAAGTAGTACAGCTTAGTCTATGCCAAAATCACTATTGAAACATCTAGTTATTCTCTTCCAGCTATAATATAAAATTCACCTGAGGAATCAGCTATAAAATTAAAATATTCTTATCCAGGTTTTATCATGTACTTTTCTAAAAACTACTGTCAAGTAATGACTATTACATTTATCCCATTTAAAATAATTTTTAGTAAAATAAGCCCAAGAATTGGGAGAGAGGAGGCTTGTGAGTTTGTGAGCTCTACAAATAAGACCAAAATGTGAGACCTCAAGACAGAGTACTTTCAGGAGAAAAAAGCTTTTTTCTGTTTCCTTTCTTTTCCAAGTTGAAATAATGTAAAAAGTACAAATATAATTACTATTTTCATTTAAGTGTGGTAGTTTTCTGGGTAAGAGGGAGGAATACATTTTGTTTGGTTGAAGAGAAAGTACTCAAGGAATATTAGAATGTGACTTGGATGAGTAGCCAGTATAAATATATGCCTTGCTTGAAAGATGGTTATTGAGGGTTGCTCTGTACTAGGTCAAACCCAATTTGCATCTCAGAGGGAATATCTCTCTAGTTGGTAATAAGGACCATTGGTGAAAATATTTGGATGTTGATATGCAAAACACTGATAACAAACTGTAGCATGGGAAGAGGGGAAGATGGTGTGAAAGGGAAAGTTTCTCAGTAGTGTCCAACTCTTTTTGACCCCATGGACTGTAGCTTGCCAGGCTCCTCTGTCCTTGGAATTCTCCAGGCCAGAGTACTGGAGTGGGTAGCTGTTTCTTTCTCCAGGGGATATTCCCAACCCAGGGATTGAACCCAGGTCTCTGGAGATGCAGGCGGATTCTTTACTGTCTGAGCCACCAGGGAAGCCAGTATAAAATAAGTATTTCATGGTAACATCAGTAGTGTCTATTTTCTGGTCTTGAATTTTGTTGCTGCTTTTGTAGATCTGTTGAAGGAGATCTTCCACCTAGTGAATTTGGGAAAGGCTTCCACCAAGCAAATTCTTTTTGATTAACTCATCCTTGCCAATTTGATTATTTAGCCAATATGAGCAGCATTCATGCTGAGCTAATTCTAATTGCCGTGATCCCCATCTTTAAGTGGATAAGGGTAAACAAGAGGGTCACCTCCTGTAACCCTAACTCTTCCCTCCATTCTTAGTTTTTACACAGTTGATAAATAACGAAGCCTAGATGTTTCTATGAATTTCCATTTCTTGCCTATTACTGTATTGGAACAACTGCATATATGTTGGATCAGACCTTGGGGTTTTATTGAGTTAAAAAATTTTTTACTTTCATTTCCTAATAGAGACAGTGAAGGTTAACTTATATCAATAAACTTGACTACAACTGCTCAGTTGTAGTTTCCTGATTAAATCTACTTTAAAAATTTGTTTTTATTTCAAAGGTAATTTGAACTGCTGTTCCAAGCTGTGTGATTGTCTCAAACACCAATATTTAAACTGTTCTTATTTTACTCGCATGCCAGCCTCACTATTATCTTTAAAAACAAAGCACCAATAACACAAACATAAAGTACTTTTTCTTACTTCTTAAGAAAGATGTAGAAGTGTACCATAGTAATACCATTTTTATTTTACTGTTACACTTGTGTAAGAAATCATAGCATAAATGTTAGCTATTTACTGAAAATAAGATCACTTTGTGCCTTTAACATGATATTTTCTGTGATTGTATTTTAATGTAAATACTTTTTTCTAATGTATCTTTTACTGGAATTTCTCTGTATCACCATTGGTATTTTGAAATGGTTTATCCAATTACCAGGGCTGAGGAAACAGACTGATTGTATTGGGTGTCTTCAAGGTAACAAATACTAGATTTTAAATATCCAAATGCTTCTTGGGCTTCCTGGGTGGCTCAAGCATCTCCCTGCAATGAAGGAGACCTGGGTTAGATACCCGGATCAGGAAGATCCCCCAGAGAAGGAAATGGCTACCCACTCCAGTATTACCTGAAGAATCCCATGGACAGAGGAGCCTGGTGAGCTATAGAGCCCATGGGGTTGCAAAGAGTCAGACATGACTTGAGAGACTAACACCTTCACGTTTTTCACTTTTTATCCAGATGCCTTAATACCTCCTTGTAAATGGCATGTAATTAAGCCAGTGATGATTTTAAGTTAGTTATAAAGTATTTTTAGGAGATTTCCTCAAGTTTCCTTGTCACCCTACTTCCTCTAACTCCTAGTTGAAGATAAGTATCACCCAGAGTAGAAACAGTGTCAACATTGAAGTTGGTTACAGTGCCCTCATAATGATGCAGCTCTGTAAGTCAGGAAACTCCGGTTTTCTGTCTAGCCATAATCTCTTAGTCATGGCATTGGCACAAGTTTAGGAACACTTCCCTAGAGTTCCCAAACCTTCTTGTTTTTAAGTCTAAGATGAACATTTATGTGCCAACTTTCAGCCTTGAGGGCAACTTTTTTCAAAACATTAATGAATTAGAATTCCTAAAGCAGCACTGTAATTAACTTGTAGAGTTAAAAAAAATTGATTCAGAGTAAGATTATGTCATACATGACAGTTTTATTCAGACACAAAACACTTCAAACATTTCTCTTTAGGCACTGTTTAAATATAGAAATTGGAAAGGGAAGAGCCAATGATGATGATAAGAACTGGAACCTAGGTGTAAGACTGGGCATTAGTTACTTGATGGGGTTTAGGCCCATGACTATCCCTCCTTTCCTAAAAATGCTCAGTGAACACCTACTCTGTGCCAGGTCCTGTTCTAGGAACTTGGGACACAGCTACAAATATTCCCTAGCAACATCATAGAAAAGATAACTAAAGGAATGGTTTGTGATTATTTAATAAGAAGGAAGATCATCACTAGAAGCCAGCCTTGTCCACCATAAACAAATATTCTAAAGCAACAGGTCACTGAACTGGTCCCATGGGAGGGGGTAGAGGAGACTCACTAGGTTATGCAATAGCCCATGATGGGTGTTGTTTGACTTTCACAGTTTCTGCTTGTTTTAAAAATTTAAATAAACATTTGCATACCTTCAGATTTTAGATAAAACCCTCAGTTCAGTTCAGTTGCTCAGTCATGTCCGACTCTTTGCAGCCCCGTGAATCGCAGCACGCCAGGCCTCCCTATTCATCACCACCTCCCGGAGTTCACTCAGACTCACGTCCATCGAGTCCGTGATGCCATCCAGCCATCTCATCCTCTGTCATCCCCTTCTCCTCCTGTCCCCAATCCCTCCCAGCATCAGAGTCTTTTCCAATGAGTCAACTCTTCTCATGAGGTGGCCAAAGTACTGGAGTTTCAGCTTTAGCATCATTCCTTCCAAAGAAATCCCAGGGCTGATCTCCTT
>SJYV01022174.1:257454-293225 GCA_006410875.1 Neotragus pygmaeus | reverse complement strand
CCCCAATCCCTCCCAGCATCAGAGTCTTTTCCAATGAGTCAACTTTTCTCATGAGGTGGCCAAAGTACTGGAGTTTCAGCTTTAGCATCATTCCTTCCAAAGAAATCCCAGGGCTGATCTCCTTCAGAATGGACTGGTTGGATCTCTTTGCAGTCCAAGGGACTCTCAAGAGTCTTCTCCAACACCACAGTTCAAAAGCATCAATTCTTCGGCGCTTAGCCTTCTTCACAGTCCAACTCTCACATCCATACATGACCACAGGAAAAACCGTAGCCTTGACTAGATGGACCTTAGTCGGCAAAGTAATGTCTCTGCTTTTCAATATACTATCTAGGTTGGTCATAACTTTTCTTCCAAGGAGTAAGCGTCTTTTAATTTCATGGCTGCAATCATCATCTGCAGTGATTTTGGAGCCAAAAAAATAAAGTCTGACACTGTTTCCACTGTTTCCCCAATTATTTGCCATGAAGATAAAACCCTCAGTCTCTAGTTTTTCAATGAATCTGGTAACAGGCTTGCATTTCCCCAAGGCAACCTTTATATGGGGTATCCGTAGACAGGATAAGAGTCTCTGGTTTCCTTCTCTTTTGCCATCTTCTTGACATTATGCCTATTTTAGTCATTTGTATTTTGCTTATTCATACTTTCATGCATTGGAGAACGAGGTGGCAGCCCACTTTGCCTGGAGAATCCCAGGGACGGGGGAGCCTGGTGGGCTGCCATCTATGGGGTAGCATAGAGTCGGACACGACTGAAGTGACTTAGCAGCAGCATACCATCCTTTTCCTTTCAGATATCTGTCTTAATTCCTGCAATGTGTCTGTTGTTTTGGCCTTGGTAGAGTTGATGGAAAAGCAGACAAGATAATAATATCTGTAGATAATAAAATCTTAAATAGTTGAGAAAAAAATGCTCAATTTTAAGGACCGAGATGTAAATCCATGTAAACTTGGACAGAGGTTTCTGGCAGCTTGCCTTAGAGCTTATACTTGCCCTATTTTTATTTTTTAAAAAAATGTGGGATGAAAACATGGGAAATTTATTTAGTTTATAAAAGTTGGAGGAATAACGCATAGATCATGTACTGGGTATCAAAATCTAAAACTGAAAACAATTCAGATGAGTTTCAGTCTCCAAAAGGATATTTTATCAGGGATACATTTCAACTATTTTAGTTGAAAAAAATCAATCAGAAATCCAGTGATTTCATTTTATCTACAAATAGAATCATCCTTTTTATTCTTTTATCCATGACACATCACTAATAGTGTCACATGATTTTTAATTCAGATTCTTTATATCCACCTCATTTTTATTCTGAATTAGACTAGCCTCCTGATCTGTTAAAATTCACAGATCATCTTCCTGTGAACTGTGATGTCATTGTCAACTGGCTGTTGCCGTTGTATTGGGTTGGCCAGATAGTTTGTTCTGGTCTTTCTGTCAGATTGTTTGGAAAAATCTGAATGAACTTCTTGGCCAGCACAGCGTGATCTCAGTTTTGTTCCTGTTGTCACTAAGTCGTGTCTGACTCTTTTGCGATCCTGTGGACTCTACCTGCCAGACTCTTCTGTCCATGGAGTTCTTTAGGCAAGAATACTGGAGTGGATTGCCATTTGCTTCTCCAGGGGATCTTCATTGAACTCCCATGATCTCAGTTAGCTGACAGTATACTATAGATGCCACAATACAAAGTAGCCATGGCCTGTAGCAAGAGAAATTGGATAATTTCTCTCTATTCACTGATCACTTCCTCAGTGCTAGGAACTGTGACAATCCTCTGTCTCCAACCCCCTCCATCCTCACAATCACTGTTATCCTCATTTTTGCCAGATGACCGTTATTAATGACCTTTCAAGTGATGGCATCTGGTCATAATTAACCACACTTGGAGCCTTGTTTTGAGTTGCAGATGCTTCATGCTGAGAAGGCAGGCCAGAGCACACAGGAGGCATGGTTGTTGTAGGCAGACCAGCTCCCAAAGGTGTTCACAGTCTAGGCCATTGCATCTGTGAATACACTGCAAGACGAGGGGGTCTAGGGTGAAATTAGGGTTGCGAGAGAGGAGCCCGGATTAGCTGGGGGTCGGGGGGGGAGCAATGTAGTCACCAGGGTCCTTTAAGTGGAATGTGGAGTGAAAAGCAGATAGACGGTCATGGAAGAGTCTTAGCCCAATGCTTCTGGTTTTGAAGATGGAGGAAGTGGGCTTCAGAAAGGGAAAGAAAATAATTTTCTCCTAGAGCTTCTAGAAGGAACACGGCCCTGCTGACACCTTGATTTTAGTCCAGTGAGACGGATTTTTAATTTCTAGCCTTTGCTGTTGTTAAATCATAGACTTGTCTTGTTTTAAGCCATTAAATTATGGTACTTTTTCACACCACTAGTGGGAACTTAATATAGTTGTTAAGAGCGTGGACTTAAGTTGAACCTCTTGGTTTGAATCTCAGCTCTACCACTTACTGGATGACCTAGGCAAGTCACATACCTCTTAAGCCTCAGTTTCACCATGGGTAAAATGGGAACAATAAGATGTTGTAAGCTTCTTTTCATGAGAAGTTGAGGTTGTTGGGGAAATAAGCTATTTGTGAAGGGCCAGTTGGGATAATAAGAGAACTGAAAAATGTCATGTGAGGGACCAGAGATGTCGAGGAAACCAGGGATATTTAATAAGAAGATGTGAGTCTCAGGGACCGTGTGGAGTTATGAGGCAAGAGAGCTCAAGGGCTCTTGTGGGGAAGAAAGATGAAATTTATATTACATTATGTAGGCAGAGTTAGGATCCATATTTTACAATTACAGCAAGGAAGTCTTTGGGCATTTTTGACATAGGAATGACTAAAAGTGAGTCAGCCTAATAAAGCAGGGAGTCCCTGAGGCTGGAGAGACTTCAACAAGGGCTGATGATCCAGACGCATCCCCTGTAAGGGAGTCCCTGAAGGGGGTGGGGGCAGTGGCAGTGAAGGAACACCAGTTCTTCCCCAGCAGCCTCTGAAGTGTTACTGTGTAGTTTTCCTCCATTAAATGTGCTTTATTGATTTATAAAATCTGTGTTTTGGCATCATTATGACAGGGTTCTGTAAGCAATTACTTGTTTTGCTCAAAACGTACAACAGGGACAATTTGCAGACAGAACTGGTTTCTTCTATTCCCATCTTGTCCCTCTTCTCTCCACCAGTCTGTTCTCTGACACAACTTCTTTTTTTTTTTTTTAAAGATCTGAATGTCTTTATTTTTTAATTGAAGGATACTTGCTGTACAGAATTGTGTTGGTTTCTGCCAAACATAAGCATGAATCAGCCATAGGTACACATATGTCTCCTCCCTCTTGAGCCTCCATCCCACCTTCCTCCCCATCCCACCCTTCTAGATTGTTACAGAGCCCTGGTTTGAGTTCGCTGAGTCATACAGCAAATTCCCACTGGCTACCTCTTTTATATAAGGTAATATAAGTTTCCATACATCCTACCCTCTCCTTCCTCCCCTCCCAACCCATGTCCATAAGTGTGTTCTCTATTTCTGTGTCTCCACTGATGCCCAGCAAGTAATTTCATCAGTACCATCTTTCTAGATTCCATACATATGTTATTTGTTTTTCTCTTTCTGACTTTCTTCATTCTGTATAATGGGCTTTAGGTTCATCCATCTCCTTAGAACTGACTCAACTGTGTTTTGTTTTATAACTGAGTAATATTCCATTGTATATACATACCACAGCTTCCTTATCCATTCATCTGTTGATCGACATCTAGGTTGCTTCCATGTTCTATTGTAAATAGTGCTGCAGTGAACACTGAGATACATATGTCTTTTCCAATTTTGGTTTCCGCAGGTTATATGCCTAGGAGTGGGATTGCTGGGTCACATGGTGGTTTTATTCCTAGACTTCTAAGGAATCTCCATACTCTCTTTCATAGTGGCTGCATCAATTTACATTCCCATCAACAGTGCAAGAGGGTTCCCTTTTCTCCACACCCTCTCTAGCATTTTTTGTTTGTACACTTTCTGATGATGGCCTTTCTGACCATTGTGAGTTGATATCTCATTGTAGTTTTGATTTGCATTGTTCTGATAATGAGTGATGTTGAGCATCTTCTCATGTGTTTGTTATCCATCTGCGTGTCGTCTTTGGAGAAACGTCTGTTTAGGTCTGTAGCAAAAGAGCAAATTAGCCAAGATGGCGTGGTCAGGCTCTCTCACCTCATGGTCTCTCGCTCTCGCTCCCCGTGTTGTAAATAATTTTGTAAATAGTTATGTAGCAGCTGGGATCATTTAGAGCACTGCATATGTGTGTCATAAGGTGCTTGCTTGGCTACCGGCTACTGTTGGTCTGTAAGCATATATAAGCTTCACCTGAAGGCCCTGGTGGGCTGCGTTGTGGTTAGGTTGCATTGTGGCCGCACCGAGGCTGCATGTGGCTGCGTCCACTGGGTCAGCCAAGAGAGGAGAGAATACAGTGTGTCTGTGCTACGGCTGCTGCGCCAGCCAGGAGAGAATAAATGTGTCTGCAGTACCTACGACTCCTTGAGTTTTCTTCCAGCCTCTTATCTCTTGCCTTACCTACCCTAGCTTCTGTGAACAGTGGGCACAGTGTGAACAGCAAGACAGTTGGTGCTGTGAGCAGGATCAACAGTAATACAAGGTCTTTTCCCCACTTTTTAAGTTTTTTTTTTTTCTTTTCTGGTATTGACTGGAATGAGCTGCTGACAGAAATTCTTAAGCATCCATGTCAACATCTTTTTTTTTTAAATGTAGGAAAGTTTTAGAATTACTTCATTTTTGGTGTAAAATTTAGTTTGGATAATATGCAGGACTATATCTTAATTCATGCTGCAGTTTGACAAAGCCTATTATTGCTCCTGTGTAGTTAATCATACCTCGAGTAGATTAACCATTTCAATAAATAGTATTTTCCTAAAGCACTCAGCCCTCTATCCCTCTAAGCTGGTGCAGCCCTAACTTACCATCTCTTAGTTCTGTCTCTCAGTCTGGCTTTGCTCCTGTTCCTCCAAGCAGTGCTGGAGCAAAATCAATTCACCAAGCTGCTGACATAGTTATCATAAATCATCTCCTGGGCCTTCAGTGTCCCTCGGCAGTTCTATTAAGCATTCCTGGTTGGGTCCTCTTTTCACATGTGACAAAACTACTGCTCTCCTTGTCCTCAATTCCTTTCTTATCAGCAAATGACTGAGGCTTTTTCATTGTAGAGAAGTAAAGACCCAAGGAGAACTTAAAAGACCAGCTGCCTATTTTCTTTACAAATAAGTATGGAAGTTGGATCTCTGTGTATTTACCTACATGTTAAAGACAGAAATTGTANGCCGCCTAGGGGGTCAGAGATGCTGCTAAATACCCTTTAGTTAACAAGACAGCCCCCATAACAAAGAATTTCTGATCCCAAATATCAGTAGTGCTGAGGTTGATTTAGAATTTGTAGATGTCCACTTTGCCAGTGAGGTAATTGTACGGCAGGGAGGATAAACTTTCAATTCAGCTGAAATATTACTTTACTTATGAATATAATGACAGGTATTTCTGTGTTAGTACGTTTGTTAATTTAAAGGAAAGGTTTGTTGTAATTGGACCGTGCAGTACTTGGACATTATCTTGTTCTTCTGCATTAAAATTAACAAAAATGTGGCAAACTATTTATTATTTTAAATGCTCTATCAAAATTCAGCCCCTAAGATACTACATTCACAGTTCACAGACCTGTTGTTGGTCTAGCTGCAAGTATAATCTAAGATACATGTTTGCAGGACATACTGAGAGCAGATAGGAAAGGACAGTCCATACCTACATGTTGGCAAGGGTGAGGTTTTTTTGTTGTTGTTGTTAGTGAATAGTAGTGATTAACAGCATAGATGATGTACAGAGCCTAGGAGAGCTGTGTGTGGTAAGAATGAGTGGGAGGAACAGAAGCAATTAAAGACTCATTGCTGTTAAATAACTTCACTTCAATAATCTGAACCTAACTACAAATCTTATTTTCCCATAATTTGAGATTTACTGTTTAATTTGTAATAATTCTCACTAGTCAAACAAGCTAGGGTACTCTCTATATTTCTTTAATCATACTCATTAATTTTCTAACTGAATTATCTTATTTGAAGGAAGTAATAGTTTGAATTTTCCAAATATGTTTGAATTATGCCACTTATTTTGGGGCAACCTATATGCAAAAGTCAGTTGTTACTTTTAATTTTGAAGTTACTGATGTGGATGGATAGGGTCTGTCTTCACTTCATTTTCTCCCCAAAAGTATAGTAGGCAAACTGATGACTTATCCGTGATGGTAGATGGAGGTTGAACCTATCCTAGCTGAGATGTGTAGTGAGGCCACGAGATTTAGCTTCTCCACCAATGATTAACTGAGTTGTGTTGTTGACCATTTCCAAGCTATCCATCCTGAGCTTAGAAACATACATAATCTGCAGAGAAGAGAGGGTATGACCCCCACAGATCCATCTCTGCACAGTTTCTATAGAAGTCCGCATGCCACACACACTGGAGAGCGCCTACAGCAGATGTCACGGTCTGTGTGGTAGCATCTGGACATTAAGAGCCAAAGAGAGATCACTCGTTGTGGAAAGCCCCTCAGCACCGTAGCCCCAACATCCTAGATTGTAGGAGCTGAAGCTGTCAGAAAGGTAGGGTTGAACATTAAAGGTTTTAATTTTGTGTCTAGCAGTTTGACTCAAACTAAGTCCTGTATTTAAACCATTGGTCTAACCAAATTCCATATTGAAATTTTTAAAACTGAGAATTGGAACAGATTATAAGTGTTTTTTTTTTTCCTTTCTGCCACCCTTACCATTCCAACCCAGTTTTTCACACTTCCTTAGATACATTCTGTTCATAATACAGTTAGAAGATGGCGAAGCTTTGGAACATAATATTTTAGTCATGCAAAAAAAAAAGTATATTTTAGTATATACTCTTATTTAGGACATTGATATGTTAGGTCTAAAATGTGACTTGAAATGTTACTTTTTTTTTTTTAAAGACCTGTTTATCAAGTGGAGGGTGGAGAAATCAAGAATCTGTTATTTTTACATGTGCTAGTTGCCAAAGGAACAGTAGCTGGTAGCAAGATTAGTGTTAACATATTTCCCTTGTGAAAATAGAGGAGGCTCAGAATGATATTTTAGGGATTTAACTGTTCTCTAAAGCTTCAAAAGGGTGCTTGATTTTGCAGCAATACTGTAAAGTCATGTCTTAGGAATCAAGTTCCCAGATGTCTCTCTTTTATAGTCTGCCAAATTGGACTTGAGATGAATGTGTATGTATTTAAATGTGTATTTATTTAAAGTTTTTATTCATGTAAGTAAAAGTATACCTACTTTGAATTGTGAAAATTTCAACTTTTTCTGATTTAAACCTGGTCCTACTACTTTTTTGGGGCTGTGTCTTTCAAATGACTGTTTCAATGTCTTAATCTATTAAAAAAAAAAAAAAAGGAAAAAAAGCAACCTTAATGGTATCCAAACTTGGATCTGTAACTTGAGCATGGAGACTTCCACCTGTCGATTCATGTCACTATTTAAAAGTGTTCCGTCTCTTCCTACCAAGTAGTTAGAAAACAGAAAGGAACTTTACTGCACTGTACACATCTCTATTCCATTCATTCTCTGGAGTTAGGTAGTTTCTGAAAGGGGGACATTGATTCTTTTGTATTGCCAAAGTCCTGTTTAAGGCTAGCAGCAAAAATATACATAGTCACATTTTCCAATGGTCTTTGATTGCAAAGTTTGAATATCTAATATTCTGCTTAGTCACAGAGACGGTGCTAGAATATGAGTTGCAGGGGCAAACTGTAGAATAACTGACGTTTTATCTGGTATTTGTTTCTCTCCATTTCTGGTTCTTAATTTATTCCTTTGATAGATCAACATGTCTTCTGGATTTCAACTCTCCTCCCTCAGCTCCTCACTCCCTCAAATCCAGAAAGCCATAGAGCTTGATTCTGTCTTGGCTTGCTGTGTGAGACTTCATGTTGTAGAATTTTATGGCTAGGATCTTTATCTTCAAAAGTAACCCATCCTAAATTCATGGCTCCAAAGAATCTCACTTGGTAGCTCATCTTGATTAGTGGTTGTCTTGAGTCAGTTCATGGGAGGATGGTCAAGTTTGCTTCTGCAATCAGATCACATTTGTTTTTTTTTATTTTATGGTTAGAAAAGTTTATTTATTTTTTTAATTTTTTTTACTTTATTTTTCTTTATAATACTCTATTGGCTTTGCCATACATCGACATGATATAACCTGGTCCTCCAAAGGGTTAGACCAAAGATATGTTTTTGTTGAAGAGATTCTTCTTTCACCTAATTATCTGTAGGACTGCCTGTATTGAATTAATCAAATGTTTACAGCTACATGCACTGTAATATCTGTAGTCTTGTCAGTCATTTTTGAAAATGAGAGCTTCACCAGTCACTAGAGATGTTAAGCGTGTGTTTCCCCCAGTTTTCATGCTATAACCTGGTCTGATTTAACTGATTATTGGAGTGCAGCATGTACATGAAAGGTACGTGTGCTTACACACTTTCTGGAGCTACAGAGGAGAAAATAGCAGTTAATCCAGTAAGGGAAATTTTGATTTCATTCACTTGCCAGTCCTACAACAAGCATTGATTCAGTATCTTCTCTGTGGCTGGTACTTGTGTGCATGCTCAGTTGCTCAGTCCTGTCTGAGTCTTTGTGGCTCCATGGTCTGTAGCCCGCCAGGCTCCTCTGTCCATGGGAGTCTAGGTAAGAATACTGAAGCAGGTTACCGTGCCTTCCTCCAGGGAACCTTCCGACCCAGGGATCGAACATGCATCTCCTACATCTCCTACATTGCAGGTGCATTGTTTACCCACTGAGTCATCTGGGAACCTGGTCGGTACTTATACAGACATAAACAAAGTGGAGACATGCCCTTAGAGGGGTTCACATTATAAGCAAGGGAATGTCCTCATGAGTTCAGTTAGAATACATTGTGTTGAATGCACAGGGCTCCCTGGAACCATAGAGATGAATAGGTATTTCCACTTTTCAATCAAGAAACACATCTCATTGAAGGTGATGTTGATTTCTAATCTGGGCTTTCAAAGTATTTGTCGTTTTTATCTAGATCTAGTTTTCCTTAGACTTGAGACTATTTGAGGGCAGAGATAATGCCTTACTTACTCCCTTTAATCTCCTTAGTTCCTTCAGGTTCTTATTTGAATGCTTAATTCTTATTTGAGACCCAGATTTTAATTATGAACATGTCCTGGAAATCTTAAAACCAGGCTTTGATGATGAGAACTGAATTTTTCTTAGCTAAGTCTTCCTCATCTTTCAAAATTGCAAAGCAGATCTGGCAAAGCAGTCACTAAATTTTTGAGATGAATTGCCTTTTATTTATCATTCCAGAATATTACAACATAATTTCAAACTTACATAGTTTAAAAGAAAAATATGTGTTTCCTCTCAGTTGTGTGAGTAAAACTAAAATTGGGATTTTGGACCATGTGCTTTCCAAAGTATTTGGTGGAATTTTAATTCTTATGCTGATATCAAATGATAAATACTAATATTGTTTTTTCTAACATTTGAGAGCTGTTCCATGCTTATATTTATATGAAGGTTTAGAAACATTTTAATGTTTTCATATCATCACCACTCTAAATGCGTGCTTAAGACTTGGTGGAAAAAGATAGTGGTTACATAGGTAGTTTTGATATCTTATGGAAGTTCAAGGGTCAGGAATAGAAATTTTTAAAAGCAGAAATCAATAGTGGAGGTAACTTACAAGAAGTCATTGAAGTTACTTTAATGAGAAGCTTTACCACCAAGTGTGCAATAAGCCTTGTTTCTTCCGAAGTCAAGCTGTCTGCCTTGGTACCTCTTAACCTTTGCCTAGCATTTAACGTCAAGGCCAATGTGAAAAATGTCACAAATTACCTTTGACTCTGACATAATAAAAAGCCATCTGAAGAACGGGAGCACATAGAAACAAGATTTCTCGGCAGTTGATTTGAATTGTTTCTAATATACCCCAGACTGAGTTTCTTTCTTACCCAGGATGGAACAGAAGTTCAGTTGATGGGCATCAGTTCTCATGAATAGATAATCATCTTAGACAAAAGCAGGAATTTAGGTGCCTGCCATGGTTTTAATCCCATCCCATTCAGTCACCAGGACTTCCCTGGTGGCTCAGATGGTAAAGAATCCACCTGCAGTGCGGGATACCTGAGTTTGATCCCTGGGTTGGGAAGATCCCCTGGAGGAGGGCATGGGAACCTCCTCCAGTATTCTTGCCTGGAGAACCCACATGGACAGAGGAGCCTGGCGGGCTGCAGTCCCTGGGGTTGCAAAGAGTCAGATGCGACTAAGCACACAGCAAATTTAGTCACCTGGTGGCTGAATGACAGACAGGTTACTTTTCCTCCCTGTGATCATTTTGCTTCTTAGTGAACAAGACAAATGAAATTGCTAATATCCTGGAGCTTACCAAATAATACTGTTTGGGGAATAGTCCTATCCCGCAAGGACATTGTAGTGATTTTCATAAATCACGTATGTAAAGTGTATAGTGCTTCACACATAGTAGTAGTCAGTAAACGGTATTGAATTATCAATTATGATCAGTTTCATAATTTGCATTCTTGATCCGATGAAGATATGTGTGCCTGGTAAAAGAACATAGAGGGAAAAATCTGGTCTTCAGGTACTTAAATTGTGATGACTAGCTGTAGGTTCTTTGCTTTTTAATGAGAGTTTTGGCCATTTTAGACTTATCTCTTCTTTCAATTAGTAGATGTTAAAACATGTTTTTCTGAGATTATTTTTCTGAGATATTATGTTTAGTCAACTTTTTGTACAGTCTGTTTTGTTAGAATAGCAAAGCTGGAAACCAGAGAACAATATAAGTTATTTACTCTTGCTCCTATTTATATGGAATCGACATAATTTTATTAACTTTCTGAGACTTCAAAAAGTTTTCTGTGTATATTTTGAAATATTAAAATGTTTTAGTTTGATTCGGATTCTTCTTAAAAAGTTTGTGTTTTCATATTTAAATAAAAAAAATGATAAAACCACAAGCTGTCTATAACACAAATCCAAGTCCAAAATTTTACTTTATTTACTAGTTTAATTTTTTCATCCCATTTTTCCTTTTTTTCTGTGAAAATTCTGTTTTGGTCATTGGGAGAAGAGAGGTGGTTATCGTTTGGATAGGCAAGATCAGATGCTATTCTGTAGAAGAGATTTTGTGTAAATCTCTTTAATTCTCTAAATTTTTTAAATTCTCTAAAATTTTGTTGGGTTTATGAAATTTTTAGAGGGGAAGATAAGTGTTTATACTGTTTACAGAGCTCAACTGCACACTGCAATCATGTTTGCGCTCAGAAATCTTGGTCGATCCTTTTGGGCCTCTCCCATGGTAAAGCATCTGCCTACAATGTGGTAGATCTGGGTTCGATCCCTGGGTCGGGAAGATCCCCTGGAGAAGGAAATGGCACCCCACTCCAGTACTCTTGCCTGGAGAATCCCATGGATGGAGGAGCCTGGTGGGCTAAGGTCCATGGGGTCTCAAAGAGTCGGACACGACTGAGCGACTTCACTTTCACTTTCACTAATAGCTAAAGGTCTTGATTATATTATCTAAAATACTTATAGTTTTAACCCTGGGCACAATAAAGTCATAAATAGCAATAGCCATTATTTGTGAGGTCATGAAGTAAAGTGAAGTGAAAGTCGCTTAGTCGTGTCTGACTCTTTGCCACCCCATGGACTTTAGCCTGCCAGGCTCCTCTGTCCAGGGAATTCTCCAGGCCAGAATACTGGAATGGGTTGCCTATCCCTTCTCCAGTGTATCTTCCCAACCCAGGAATCGAACTGGGGTCTGCTGTTTTGCAGGTGGATTCTTTACCAACTGAGCTATCAGGGAAGCCCCATGAGGTTAAACCTTGATTACTATTTACTTCCAGTTGTACATGGGGAAATGTTTCAAGAAAGTAGGAAGTATACTTTCATGTTGAGGCTTTAACATAAATGTTATAACTTGATTTTTTTTCAAATGAAGACTGTTGTTATCAAATGTTGAATGGGTATAAAAGTTGTATATTGACCACTTACTGGTTATTTTAGAGAGTTTAGGTAAATGGAGTAGTTACATTTTAGGGGTAATTGCCCTGGTATAATTCGTCATGCTGAGCAGACATCTCAGGTGGGATTGGCTACTATGGACTGTGTTTCCATTTTTCAGAGATACACCGTCTGAGGATCCCTACTGAACTGGGAGGCAGGATGATGGTCACTTCCTCTTAAGAGCTTAATAGCATCGCTTTAGACACTATTGACCAAATATTTGCAGTAAACTTAACACGTTCCAAAACAGTTGCTGTTGTTATTCAGTTGCTCACCTGTGTCTGACTCTGAGACTCCATGGACTGCACCAGGCTTCCCTGCCTTCCCATGCCAGGCTGTTTTTCACTATATTCCAGTTTGCCCAAACTCATGTCCATTGAGTCAGTGATGCCATCCAACCATCTTAATCTTTGTCGACCCATTCTCCTCTTGCCCTCAATCTGTCCTTTCCAGTGAGTTGGGTTTTAACATCAGGTGGCCACAGTATTGGAGCTTCAGTATCAGCATCAGTCCTCCCAATGAATATTCAGGGTTTGATTTCCTTTAGGATTGATTGGCTTGATCTCTTTGCAGTCCAAGGGATTCTNCTGTCTATAACACAAATCCAAGTCCAAAATTTTACTTTATTTACTAGTTTAATTTTTTCATCCCATTTTTCCTTTTTTTCTGTGAAAATTCTGTTTTGGTCATTGGGAGAAGAGAGGTGGTTATCGTTTGGATAGGCAAGATCAGATGCTATTCTGTAGAAGAGATTTTGTGTAAATCTCTTTAATTCTCTAAATTTTTTAAATTCTCTAAAATTTTGTTGGGTTTATGAAATTTTTAGAGGGGAAGATAAGTGTTTATACTGTTTACAGAGCTCAACTGCACACTGCAATCATGTTTGCGCTCAGAAATCTTGGTCGATCCTTTTGGGCCTCTCCCATGGTAAAGCATCTGCCTACAATGTGGTAGATCTGGGTTCGATCCCTGGGTCGGGAAGATCCCCTGGAGAAGGAAATGGCACCCCACTCCAGTACTCTTGCCTGGAGAATCCCATGGATGGAGGAGCCTGGTGGGCTAAGGTCCATGGGGTCTCAAAGAGTCGGACACGACTGAGCGACTTCACTTTCACTTTCACTAATAGCTAAAGGTCTTGATTATATTATCTAAAATACTTATAGTTTTAACCCTGGGCACAATAAAGTCATAAATAGCAATAGCCATTATTTGTGAGGTCATGAAGTGAAGTGAAGTGAAAGTCGCTTAGTCGTGTCTGACTCTTTGCCACCCCATGGACTTTAGCCTGCCAGGCTCCTCTGTCCAGGGAATTCTCCAGGCCAGAATACTGGAATGGGTTGCCTATCCCTTCTCCAGTGTATCTTCCCAACCCAGGAATCGAACTGGGGTCTGCTGTTTTGCAGGTGGATTCTTTACCAACTGAGCTATCAGGGAAGCCCCATGAGGTTAAACCTTGGTTACTATTTACTTCCAGTTGTACATGGGGAAATGTTTCAAGAAAGTAGGAAGTATACTTTCATGTTGAGGCTTTAACATAAATGTTATAACTTGATTTTTTTTCAAATGAAGACTGTTGTTATCAAATGTTGAATGGGTATAAAAGTTGTATATTGACCACTTACTGGTTATTTTAGAGAGTTTAGGTAAATGGAGTAGTTACATTTTAGGGGTAATTGCCCTGGTATAATTCGTCATGCTGAGCAGACATCTCAGGTGGGATTGGCTACTATGGACTGTGTTTCCATTTTTCAGAGATACACCGTCTGAGGATCCCTACTGAACTGGGAGGCAGGATGATGGTCACTTTCTCTTAAGAGCTTAATAGCATCGCTTTAGACACTATTGACCAAATATTTGCAGTAAACTTAACACGTTCCAAAACAGTTGCTGTTGTTATTCAGTTGCTCACCTGTGTCTGACTCTGAGACTCCATGGACTGCACCAGGCTTCCCTGCCTTCCCATGCCAGGCTGTTTTTCACTATATTCCAGTTTGCCCAAACTCATGTCCATTGAGTCAGTGATGCCATCCAACCATCTTAATCTTTGTCGACCCATTCTCCTCTTGCCCTCAATCTGTCCTTTCCAGTGAGTTGGGTTTTAACATCAGGTGGCCACAGTATTGGAGCTTCAGTATCAGCATCAGTCCTCCCAATGAATATTCAGGGTTTGATTTCCTTTAGGATTGATTGGCTTGATCTCTTTGCAGTCCAAGGGATTCTGAAGAGTCTTCTTCAGCACCACAATTCAAAGGCATCCGTTTTTTGACTCTCAGCCTTCTTATGGTCCAACTCTCACATCTGTCCATGACTACTGGAAAAACCATAGCTTTAACTATCTGGACCTTTGCTGACAAAGTGGGGTCTCTGCTTTTTAATGTGCCATCCATGTTTTTCATAGCTTTTCTTCCAAGGAGCAATTGTCTTTTAATTTCATGGCTGCAGTCACTGTCCACAGTGATTTTGGAGCCCAAGAAAATAAAGCCTGTCACTGTTTCCATTTTTTCCCTATTTGGCATGAAGTGTTACTGAGAAACCTTTAAGGAAACAGCACACACCTGCTGTGTAAATTTAAGTACACCTGCCACTTTCAATGCATATGATAGTGTAATAATATTCCATCAAAGAGAAGTAGATTAAAAACATAGTTTGAATGAACACACTTCAGGTAAACCAGTTTTTCTTAAGTTAAAAATGGAAAAAGTGGGAGATCTTGGTGGCCTGGGAAAAGCAGCTGCTTTGAATTAGCTCTGTTTGCATCAGCCACCATTAGTTTAATGAGGGTTTGTGCTGTGTATTTCGAGCAATTTGGGGAGAAATCTCTAAATATCAAGTATCCCTGTTATTACATTTCACCATTTCATTGCTTTATAATAATATTAATGGCTGCTAGACTTTGAAATGCTTTTATTCTGTACTTTTTATTACATTTATTGAGATATGGAAATAATTTTCAAGAGAATCTTTGGGTAGACAATTTGGTTGACATGTTACTTGACTTCTTTTGACTGAATATTGAGGAGAAAAATTCTCTACTAGGTGGATAGCTTTAGTATGTGTATAATATGTATTCATCTCAAAAGTGTACGATAGAGCACACATGTACACACACACTAAGAACATATGTGAACATTTGTAAAAGGCTTTGAAGAGTGAGGCATCAGACCATGAGGGTCCCTAGACCCTTGTTTATTTTGGTGAAGAATTGATTTCATCAGAAGGGCTTGGTCCATGTCTTAGAGGAGAAATAGGAATAGTATGATTAAACATAGGTGTCCAATGGCATGTCCATGATCATGCCAATCCCAGATTAAAAAAATAGAACTCTATGCCCTTTCTTGTATTTTCCATTCTCTTTCATTCTGCTTATCAGAAAGAGGCATGGGGGAAACATTCCATTAAAGATTGACACCCATTGATGTAAGCCTTGAATCAGACTTGTCTGCTGCTGGGTAGCTATAAGAAGCGCCATCCTGATGGGCTGAAGGTGGTGGGTGGCCAGTGTATGAGGCTTAGCCTAGGGGTATTGAGGCCTCATCTGCTTGCCTTGTATCTGTGGCTTGTCAGCAGCATCCATTGACTATTGAATAGGCACTATGTATGAACCCTGAGTCCTGGGTGGTTAGAAGAGAGAAGCAAGACCTACTGGCTCATTCTTAAAACCATAAATGGGGACAATGACAAAAGCCTCATTCAGTCTTAATGTTGGCTTTTGTGTCTTAAGGAGCATCGCAATGATCTACAGTGTACAACTCTAAGGGAACAATGGATTTGGACTGATGAATATCACCTAAGTGGGAGTATCACTCTACTAGAGTATCCAGAATATTTCCAGATTACTCCATTAGGTCTAGGTTTAGACACACTAGAGGATGATATCTGTCTGTCAAGTGTTTTACATTAGTTATTTCTAACCTAGTAACAGCCTAGCCAGCTATTTCTATTTTGCTTCAGGTACACGAAATGAAAAGAGTCAGAAGAGTAAGTTGGTTAGCTTATCCTGGACAAATAACAGAGCTAGGATTTAAATTCAGGGGGTGTCTTAGCCTACAATGCTTGGACTGCTTCCTCTCTATTGTCTAAACAGACTTCAACAGTCTTCAAAAACTTACTGATATTCTTTCTAGTGTTATAGGACTGGAATTGACTTGCTTTTTAACCAGGGGGGCTATACCTGAGATGGATTTGTGTGTATGATTGATATTATCTTGTTTGATACATGGCAAATATATTTATGTTATAATTTAAAAATTTCCCCAAGTTTGTAATTAAGTAACTTCAAATAAATATACTGCTATATGCCATCAAATCTAAAATCAGTGATACTTAGGAATTCATATAATTTAGGAATGTTAAATGGACTCGTGTGCTTTAGAACAGAAGAAATATGCTACATGTGTGGTCTTTACACCCTGGCTAATCGGAGAAGGCAATGGCACCCCACTCCAGTACTCTTGCCTGGAAAATCTCATGGACGGAGGAGCCTGGTAGGCTGCAGTCCATGAGGTCGCGAAGAGTTGGACACGACTGAGCGACTTCACTTTCACTTTTCACTTTCATGCATTGGAGAAGGAAATGGCAACCCACTCCAGTGTTCTTGCCTGGAGAATCCCAGGGACAGAGGAGCCTGGTAGGAAGTCGTCTGTGGGGTCGCACAGAGTCGGACACGACTAAAGTGACTTAGCAGCAGCAGCAGCAGCAGTAGAAAAATAATGGAGTATTTGGATTTTATTGATAGGTACACATAAATGCCTTTATAGGCTTTATGACTGTCATACAGGTGGTGTTGTTCAGTCGCTCAGTCGTGTCCAACTTTTGTGACCGCATGGACTGCAGCACGCCAGGTTTCCATGTCCTTCACTGTCTTCCAAAGTCTGCTCAAACTCATGTCCATTGTATCGGTGATGTTATCTAACCATCTCATCTTGTGTTGCCCTCTTCTCCTCCTGCCCTCAATCTTTCCCAGCATCACAGTGTTTTCCAGTGAATTGATTCTTTGTATCAAGTGGCCAGAGTTTTGGAGTTTCAGTTTTAGCATCAGTCTCCTTCCAGTGAATATTCAGGGTTGATTTCCTTTAGGATTGATTGGTTTGATCTCCTTGCAGTCCAAGGGACTCTCAAGCATCTTCTCCAGCACATAATTCAAAAGCGTCAATTCTTGGGCACTCAGCCTTCTTTATGGTCCAGCTCTCACATCCATACATGACTACTTGAAAAACCATAGATTTGACAAAGTAATGTCTTTGCTTTTTTTAATATACTTTCTAGGTTTGTCCTAGCTTTCCTTCCAAGGACACAAATAGTTATAAATGTTCAATTGTTTTTGCCATGGTAGTGGAACATTCTTGTCAAAGATTGTGGGTTGTAAAACCTTACTAATCTCAATTGCTCGCGATCATACTACCACACTTTGACCTTTATAGCAGTGGCATGAGACCTATCTTTAAAATAGAACTGGTGGGAAATTATTCTAAATAAATTATTTATTCACCAGTTTTTGATACTTCATTTTACTTGTTCAAACCAAACTAAGCCACAACTCCCTCATCCAAACATCTTTGGCTGGGACTAAGTGCTTATAAGTTATTTATATATATGTGTGTGTGTGTATATATATGTGTGTGTGTGTATGTGTGTGTGTTTGTTTACATATACATTTTTTATTAGAGCTTAGGTCATTGTATATTAAATCTCATACAAAACCTTAGTGATTGATAATTGAAACTCTTGTTTGAAAGCTCAAACTGCAAGCAAAAAAAGATCAACCACAGTCATATTACCTAGTTTACTGAATTAAAGAAGAAGAATTATTTGAGTATATTGGCAAAAGTCATGCTATCAGTGTGGTGATTGGAGAGTTTGAAACAGGTGGAAGCCAGAGCACCAAGTGTTACAATAAATAGCACAGTCTAATTCCAGTAAGATGAAACTCCTGGAGGATCAGATAGTAATTCAAAAAAAGTAAAGTCCAAGAAATGACTCAAGCACAGAGACACTTTCAGAATTCCTTTACTAAGACTTCCAACAAATGGAGGGGTCACTTCTTGTACCGAGTCGTTAGAAGTTATTTGTTGCTAGTTGTTGAATGTAAACCTTTCATTCATAAGAAGAAATACTTATTAAACTTTTATATTGTGAGTGTGTGTGATGTTTTAGAAGACCAAAGATAGATGAAAGTCATAGTAACCCGAGATAGAGATACAGGAGTAGAATGAAAACAAGGATACATTTCCTTTTTAAAAAGATGTTTATTTTATTTGAAGGATAATTGCTTGACAGTATTGTGTTGGTATCTGCCAAACATCAGTATGAATCAGCCATAGGTTTACCCATGTCCCCTCCCTCTTGAACACCCCTCCCACTCTCTAGGTTGTTAGTGAGCTCTGGTTTGAGTTCCCTGAATCATATAGCAAATTCCAGTTATTTTACATATGGCAATACAGGAGCATTTCCTTTTAAATAACTAGTGGAATGAGTTAGTTGCAATAATAGAAAACACTTGTTTTAAGACTACTGACTACGTGAAAAGAGAGAAAGTACTGCTTTTAAGAGAGGGAGTGGAGGAGAGTGGAAATAGCACCTGAATGCTTGGCTTAATGCCTTGTATAATCTTAAACCTCTTTATAAACAAGAGTCATTGCCTGAGTTTACAGAACGGAATCTGAGAGGTTTGGTGGCTCATTCAGGGTCACATCTTTAGCACAAGTAGGAAACTTCATTAGGATTCAAACCCAGAATTGTAATAATTCTACCTCTAAATGTTGGAAATGGCAACCCACTCCAGTATTCTTGCCTGGGAAATCCCATGAACAAAGGAGCCTGATAGGCTACAGTCCATGGGGTCACAAAGAATCAGACACGACTACTGAGCGACTAACACGCACACCTCTAAATGTGTCCTAATGAAAGACAGAGAGGGTGATCACACAAGGGAATTTTTAATGTGTTAATATGTATCTGTCAGACACAAGGTCTATTAAGTTGGTTGGGTATGAAGGAAGTTCAGTGGATACAAAAGAATTTATAATTTTTAGAAGATATGTGTGAAAAATTACCCAGACTTGATTGAGTTACAGTGCTTTAAACTGGTGCTTCTCAAATTTCAGTGTGCTTATAAAACACCTCGGAGTCAAATGCAGATTCTGATTCATTAGGTTGGGACAGGGCTGGGATTCTGCATTTTAGCAAACTCCCAGGCCATGCCAATGAAGACCACACTCTGAGTAACAAGGATTTATGCAATGAATGATAGTGATAGCGTATTGGAGCGAGGGTTTAATAAAGATAGCAGGTGAGATATAAGGCTTGGGTGTGGATCTGGAAGATAAGAGAAGTGGGAGAAGGCTGCAGGAAGGTTTGTTAATCCAAAGGCAGAGAGGAGTTCTAAAATCCGTCATTTCAGAGAGCCTTTTAGATGCAAGAGAAGGAAATGGCAGCCACTCCAGTATTGTTGCCTGGAAAATCCCATGGACAGAGGAGCCTGGCAGGCTGCAGTCCATGGGGTTGCAAAGATTCGGACATGACTGAGCGACTTCACTTTAGATGCAAAGGAATGAGTAAAGTTAAGTAAGACCTCCACTCTTGAGGCTTATGCTTATTTGGGGGGAGAGGTTGGGGGTGTGAGGCATGAATTTCTAGTCTAGGTTGGCTGATTGGAGGCAGGATGACAAGTCTGTTGGGACTAGCTTGAGTGGTACTTTGAGTATTGTGGCTGGGAAAATTTGAACTCTCTCTTAGTGGGATTATTAACAAAAGCTTGGTGCAGAAGGTTACGATGTCAGAAGCAGAGATTTATTTATTTAATTAAAAAATTGAGGCATGCCACTTGATATGTGGGACCCTATTAATACTTCCCCAGTTAAGGATTGAATCCACGCCCCCTGTGTTGGAATCANCAGAGGGTGATCACACAAGGGAATTTTTAATGTGTTAATATGTATCTGTCAGACACAAGGTCTATTAAGTTGGTTGGGTATGAAGGAAGTTCAGTGGATACAAAAGAATTTATAATTTTTAGAAGATATGTGTGAAAAATTACCCAGACTTGATTGAGTTACAGTGCTTTAAACTGGTGCTTCTCAAATTTCAGTGTGCTTATAAAACACCTCGGAGTCAAATGCAGATTCTGATTCATTAGGTTGGGACAGGGCTGGGATTCTGCATTTTAGCAAACTCCCAGGCCATGCCAATGAAGACCACACTCTGAGTAACAAGGATTTATGCAATGAATGATAGTGATAGCGTATTGGAGCGAGGGTTTAATAAAGATAGCAGGTGAGATATAAGGCTTGGGTGTGGATCTGGAAGATAAGAGAAGTGGGAGAAGGCTGCAGGAAGGTTTGTTAATCCAAAGGCAGAGAGGAGTTCTAAAATCCGTCATTTCAGAGAGCCTTTTAGATGCAAGAGAAGGAAATGGCAGCCACTCCAGTATTGTTGCCTGGAAAATCCCATGGACAGAGGAGCCTGGCAGGCTGCAGTCCATGGGGTTGCAAAGATTCGGACATGACTGAGCGACTTCACTTTAGATGCAAAGGAATGAGTAAAGTTAAGTAAGACCTCCACTCTTGAGGCTTATGCTTATTTGGGGGGAGAGGTTGGGGGTGTGAGGCATGAATTTCTAGTCTAGGTTGGCTGATTGGAGGCAGGATGACAAGTCTGTTGGGACTAACTTGAGTGGTACTTTGAGTATTGTGGCTGGGAAAATTTGAACTCTCTCTTAGTGGGATTATTAACAAAAGCTTGGTGCAGAAGGTTACGATGTCAGAAGCAGAGATTTATTTATTTAATTAAAAAATTGAGGCATGCCACTTGATATGTGGGACCCTATTAATACTTCCCCAGTTAAGGATTGAATCCACGCCCCCTGTGTTGGAATCATGCAGTCTTCACCACTGGACCACCAGGGAAGTCGCAGAAGCAGAGATTTAGAAAGATGGGTAAAGTGGATCGACTGTGAACTGACTAGCATGGAGGTTGGGGGAGATGTCAGGACATTGTTGCAGAACACCCATGAACTGCAACAGTTTCCTGACATCTCTCCTAGCCTCCAAGCTAGTCAGTTCTCAGGCAGTCCATTTTATGTCCTACGCCATTACTCCATCTTTCTGAACCTCTGCTTCTGGGACTTGCCTGGTAGTACAGTGGTGATGGGTGTTCTGGGGCTTCCTGGGTGGCACTAGTGATAAAGAACCCGCCTGCCAATGCAGGAGACTTAAGAGGCACAGGTTGGGTCAGGAAGATCCCATGGAGAAGGGCACGACAACCCACTCCAATATTCTTGCCTGGAGAATCCCATGGACAGAGGAGCCGGCGGGCTGCAGTCCATAGGGTGACGAAGAGGCAGACACGATTGAAGCGACTTAGCATACATGGCTGTTTCATAAGGATGCCAACTGCTGAAAATAGTGAAAATGTAAATGAGGAGTAGATATTTGAAGGAGACATGATGGGGGTTGATTAGAGTGAAAGAAAAAGAAGGACCAGTTTTTGAGCTTGTGCAGCTATTAGCAGAAAGGCAGGCAGTTTGGGGACAAAATGAAAATGAAGTTTTAACACATTGCGTTGGGCGTGATAGTGGAGCATCCAAATGGAAATGTAGGAGTTGTTAATGCATTTAATCAGAAATTATGGTCTTTTTTCCTTAAACTCCAACAAGAAGAGGGAATTTTGTTTGAATTCCAAAATCTCTTTTCTGTAGGGCCTTCTAGAAATGTTAGGCTGATTTTTTGCCTTAGGAACTACTTTGGAGTAAGGGCAGTGGGAATGTCATGCCCGCAAGATAAACATCATGGGCTTGGCCTCTGGACCCAGTTGCATATTCAAATCAGTTTAAACAGTTGAGCATCACTGTGTGTCCTGGGCTTTGGATAAATCGTAAATAACCCTGGGCCCAGTGTTGGCCACAACTAACTCCACTCACTCGTTCTGTACATTCTCCTACAAGATGAGCAAAAGTTGTCCCTTTTCTATCTGTTCAGTATCTTTTAAATCTAAGCTCTGCATCTCTTATAAGCAACTCTTCCAGACAAAAATATCTGCAACCCCCTTAGAATAGATTATTTCAGGTATACTGCATCCAAATTCATATAACAAAATGTACTTATCTCCCTGTTTTTTCCTCCACCAATGCAAACCCTATTCCCAAACAACAGCATTGGAAAACAAACCCACAGAGTCTACAAAACATCTGATTTCAGCTTGACAAGATTTTATAACCAAACTGTTTTCACTTCTCTTCATCAAGGTTGGAAAATTATCAGTATTTTAGGACAGGTTCAACACCAGGGAAGTTGATTCAGTAAATGGGTGGATAAATGAATGAGTTTAACAAGTATTTATTGAGTTCTTACTATGGGCATGGCACTGTTCTAGGGATTCAGGATCTAGTTTTGTGGTTAAAAGGACAAAGTCTTGCCCACCTTAGGCATAAATTCTAATAGAGAGGACAGTAATGCATAGAAATGTAAGGTAACGGGAGATGTGATAGGATTATCAGACAAAATAAGTCAGGGTGTAGAGAGATCATCTTTGAAAGGTTCTCTTTGATATGATATTTTAAGCATATTTTTAGATAAAATTCTACGTTTGGTAGATTTTAAATCTACTAATAAAACTAGCTGTTGGGATTAATGTTACATTCTATTAGACTCAAACTGTTTTGGTAAGCTTATCTCCTGGAACACGTTCAGTGATTTGAAGCTTTAGTGTATTTCACAGTAAGGTGTCAGAAGGGAGGCTATTGACCTTTGAAGGTTGGGGTGCTTCTGTGTCTGTGTACGTGAGGCCTCCCCTCTTCTGTATCTGCCCCACATCTGACAGGCTGCTGGCTGGCACAACTTGTGTCTTTGCATTTAGATTTCACCCTCACAAATGAATTGATGGTTTAGTTTTTGTTCTTAAGGTTTTATATGATTTTGAATTCAAAGTAGGTTGCTTTGATCAGATGATTAAATGCTTCCATGCATGCATGTATGTTCAGTCGCTCAGTCATGTCCAACGTTTGGTGAACATATGGACTGTAGAATGCCAGGCTTTTCTGTCCATGGGATTTCCCAGGCAAGAATACTGGAGTGGGTTGCCATGATTCCTCCAGGGAATCTTCCCAACCCAGGGACTGAACCTACGCCTTGTGCATTGACAGGAGGATTCTTTACCACTGAGCCACCAAGGAATCCCCAAGACAGTGTTAACTATAGGCATGGACAGAGGAACCTGGCAGGCTGCAGTTCATGGGGTCTCAAACAGTTTGACACAACTGAGTGACTCAATCATCACCATAGGCATAATGTACCAGCAGATCTCTAGACTTATTCATTTTTTATAACTGACATTTTTTTATAATTGAGCTATCCTATACTCCAGTATAAAATAAAAAGTTAAAAAAAATTTTAATTTCACCTAGCCTTAACCTTTTTTTATTTCAANATCACCATAGGCATAATGTACCAGCAGATCTCTAGACTTATTCATTTTTTATAACTGACATTTTTTATAATTGAGCTATCCTATACTCCAGTATAAAATAAAAAGTTAAAAAAAATTTAATTTCACCTAGCCTTAACCTTTTTTTTATTTCAGTGAGTTATTTTCTTTACTAAATTGATACTTTATATTTTAGCCTATTATTCTACTTCAGAATTAGTAGCTTGAATAAAATAAGAGATATACTTACATTTTTAAGGACAACTATCTTCTTTTAATTAGCAGACCCCAATATGTTCACATTATTTCACATTTAGAATAGAATTCATATTTAGAATTAGAATTTCACATTTAGAAATAAGGAAATTTACCAGTGGCAATTTGTCTGTGCAGCCTTTCCACATTTTTAATCCGTATTTTGTGCCTGTTTTCAACAAATTGGTTGGTGTTGATGTTTGCTGGTGGTGTGTTACAAGTCTAATATACATAGCTATTTTTATGGAAGCTATTTTGGTATTATAATTTTGTGTGTAGGATTTTCTAATAAGATGACTTTAGAGTCATGCTTATTTAATCTTTCACCAGATGAATTATTCCACTGTTACTTAATCCAGACCTCCTTGTTAACTGGGGAAAACAAATTAGAGATTAGGTGATTAAAAAAAATAACATATAGGCTAGTTTCTCATCAATTATCCTTCTTCAGAGACATACAACAGAAATGCATGAAACTATGAGGAAATTATAAGATGACTGTGACAAAGTTAACTTATTTTAACTTTCTGAATAGCATTCATTCCTTTAAAGTGGCAGTGGCTGACTTCAGAAAACGTAGAGAAGAAATCACTTCTGTGCTTCTTGAAACATTCCGTTCTGTGGACGTGATGCGTTTTTATGTTTGGATGTTCTCTTCTGGATCCCATGGACTGTTTGTGCTCACTAAGTGTTAAGTAGTGAACTCAGGGATCTTGCCTGTTCTTTAGATCCCTGGACCAAGACATCCTAAGACCCAAAGTTAGTGAGCAGTGACAGCAGGAAATTGAATGCCTTTTCATGGTGCTCTCTTAAGCCCACCCCAGCCCGGTGAGCACACTGAGGTTTTTCAGTCAACACTTGAAAATCACTGGCAGTAGTTCCAGGCTTTTCACTTAACTCTGAGTTTCTTTGTGCTTTTGTTTGTCTTTAATTCTAGTTGGGTGAGGCTAGAGGAATTATGTTTCCGTTGAACTTCCTTTTTCAGAGAAGTAGCTTAACTAGTTGAAGCTATAGTTTCAGTTAAGCTGTAGTTTTAACTTTGGTATATTTCTAGGGCAGTGACTCTCAATCACTTGCATGCATCAGAATCACCTGGAGAACCTAGATTCCTGGACTCCTAACCCCAGAGCTGCTGAGTCATTAGGTATGGAGTGGGGTTTGAGGACTTTTATTTCTAACAAGTTCTGTGGTAATGTAGATACTGATGTTGTGGAGACTCTGGTTTGAGAATCTCTATCCTAGGGGATGAATCAATGGGAACCTTTCAAAGAGAAGGTATTATTATTCTTAGCATTATTATCCTAAGAATATAGGATATTTTTACTTCATCTTATATAGATATTCAGCAAAATCCCCAGTATAGTTGACCTTTGACTAGCATAAGTTCAAACTATGAGGGTCCATTTACATGTGGAGTTGTTTCACCAAATGCATACTACTACCGTACAGGATGCAGTAGTATTTTTAAAATGGTTATTATTCTCTGACTTATGTAAATCTTAGGTATAAATCCAAGTCTTCCTCATGAAATTCTACTATATTACTATATTATTCTCTCCATCTAAATTAATAGCAATAGAATAAATTTACCATGTAACAAAAAGAATCTTTTAGTATACAATCAACAAATTTTCCAAAATGTAGATAATACAGATGATCATGGGGAAAATATAACATGTGATACCAGCCCTGGACAAAAAAACATTTTTTCTTCAACCCACTCTTACTGATTCCCACAACTACCTCTGGGTATATACCTATTGTCTTAGAAACCCTCCAGGTCCATCAGAGAACTAGACACCATCAGCTTTATTCTAAATCAGCTGTCAGGCTCTTTACTAAATTAGTAAATAGGCATCTCGATTTATTATTCCTTCTGGAGTACTTACATTTTAAGAGACTTTGCTTGTTAACCTAAAAAAATGTATCATAAAGGGGAGATATAGGGAATGACTAGAAAAATATCAATTTTTGGAGCAACTTTTCCCATGCATCAAAAACAAAATGGCATAGATATGCCTCAGAATGCAACTTCTGTACCATCCAAGTATTTTGCATACTAAAGGAAAGTAATATATAGTTATTGTGTTTTACTATGGTAACTGCCAGGTTCATTTTGACACTTAGATTATAAAAAAGAGAGGTAGATAATGATTATAATACAAAGGAAAAATAAAATTATAAAATATAAGAAATAAATTATGAGTGATTAAAAAATAAAATTAAATGAGGCTTGAAACATCTAATCCAATTCCGAGTATAGAAATAAATTTTATGTTGTGAAAAAAAAAAAAGAAAACCAGGAAATTAACATATGATACTTTGGCCACCTGATGCAAACAGCTGACTCATTTGAAAAGACCCTGATGCTGGGAAGGATTAAAGGCAGGAGGAGAAGGGGAGAACAGAGGATGAGATGGTTGGATGGCATCACTGACTCAATAGACATGAGTTTATGTAAACTTTGGGAGTTGGTGATGGACAGGGAAGCCTGGCGTGCTGCAGTCCATGGGGTCACAAAGAGTCAGACATGACTGAGCGACTGAACTAAACAGTAATACATGTTCAGTGTTGTTCAAGGGTCAGCTGTATATGAATAATGTTTATGAAGGGAAAATAGTCCTCAAAGATAACTTTGAAGGCAGTGAGACAAATACACAAAGTACATTAATGTCAGTAATGGATATAAGTGGATGAATAATGGTATGGCTCTATATTTGTAGGAGCTATTGGATCTCTAAAGTGTTTCAGAGACATGGCATTGTCCTATGGGAGTTTCCCGGAATTTGACATTTAAGAGTTAAATATGTGACAATTCCTGGGCATTTGAGGCTGAAGGAATAGAATATATTTAGCTCTGGAATGAGGGTAAACTGGTCCTGTTGTGTTAGACTTGTTTGACTAAAATCAGAACAGGATGTAATAGGAAATGACTGAAAGATGGAAATGGAGATGCAACTAAAATTAATTCAAGATATACCCTGGAGAGCCCTAGGATTTAGTGGGAATGAGAGGGGGTAAACATTGTGGTAAAAAATGGCCCCTTAGATAGGATTCTAGGTGATGGTAGGGTAGGTTTTTAGAAGAGGCTGAAGATTAGTCTTTCCTGCCTAGTGGTATTTTAGTGCCTGTATTTTAAGTACTTAGCCAGAGATGAACAGAATTCTGTCTCTGAATTCATGAAGTTCACAATCTGTGATCACACTCTTGTGGGAGAGATTGGGAAGAGAATTTAATGGAGTGCTTTAAGAACTTCCCTGGTGGTTCAGATGGCAAATTATCTGCCTTCAATTCAGAAGGCTTGGTTCGATCCCTTGGTCAGAAAGATCCCCTGGAAAAGAGACTGGCTACCCACTCTAATATTCTTGATTGGAGAATTCCCTGGACAGTGGAGCCTGGTGGGCTACAGTCCATGGGGCTGCATAGAGTCAAACTCGACTGATCGACTAGCACTTTTACTTTGGACTTCCCTGGTGGCTCAGATGGTAAAGAATCCACCTGCATTCTTGGATAAAGAACCCTGGGTTTGATCCCTGGGTCAGGAAGATCTCCGAGAGAAGGGAATGGCAACCCCCATCCCTCCCCGCCNGTAGGCTATTGTCCACGGGGTCGCAAAGAGTTAGACCTGACTGAGTGACTGACACTTTTAGAACCATGGAAGTACCCACAGGCTCATGTGAGAGAAGCCTCTAGAAGATAGGAAAGCTTATCTGAGACTGGTGACATTTGAGTTTAATCTGAAAGAATGATCAGTTCAAAAATGGAGAACAGTCAAGGGCCTTCCAGGTAGTGAAAACCTCCTGTTATCTCTTATGTGGAGGTGGGAGAGTTCACGGCTATTGAGAGTGCTAGGGTCGTTTTATAGAAAGAGTGTTGGGCTTATGCTGGGACAGGCCAATATATGTGGTGGCTGAGAGAGGGCAGACAATGAAGTGAATGCCATATTTTGAACTTTGCTTGAGGAAATAAACCATAAGAAAAAAGAATTTCACGATAGCAGAGAGAGAGAGGATTCTAAGAGGGTTTTTCGGGAATCTCTGGGGAAGAGGAGAAGCGGTGGGTGAAGACCAAAGAGAAATACATCTGAGTGAGAAAAAGGTGAATTCCAGAGGGGTTCCCTCCTAGCTCAGTCGGTAAAGAATCTGCCTTGAAATGCAGGAGACCTGGGTTCGATCCTTGGGTTGGGAAGATCTCCTACAGAAGGAAATGGCAACCGACTCCAATATTCTTGCCTGCAGAATCCCATGGATAGAGGAGCTTGGCAGGCTACAGTCCATGGGGTCTCAAGAATCAGACACGACTTAGCGACTCAACCGCCACAGAGAGGTTTAGGAGCTAGAATTGATAGGATTTGGTTGGTGGGGAAGTGAGAGTTTGAGGGAGATGTTGTTTGGCTTAGGTCTTAGATTTCTGGCTCTGAAATTTGGTACTCTTCATCAGTGCAGAGCATGTGAAAAGATGAATAGGCTTGGGGATTAGATGATACATGNGATAGGATTTGGTTGGTGGGGAAGTGAGAGTTTGAGGGAGATGTTGTTTGGCTTAGGTCTTAGATTTCTGGCTCTGAAATTTGGTACCCTTCATCAGTGCAGAGCATGTGAAAAGATGAATAGGCTTGGGGATTAGATGATACATGCACTCAAAAAGACATTAAATTCTGGGCTGAGATAATGCCAGTGAGAATATAAAGGGCATATCTGAGAAAAGTTACCTGGGAAGTATTATTTGAATTTGGTTCAGACTGTATGTAATGGAAGGCAGAGGAACAAGAAAAAACTCATTAGATTCATTAATCTTGGAAGTTTCGAAAGGTATTCACAAATAAAGTGGGAAAATTGAAACTGATTGTAAGAAATGTATACTGCTCTGAAGGACATCAGGATTGAATGTGTATAGAACTTGAAAGTTAATTGAAGAAGGCAGGGTTATATATACTTCTGAATTTGGAAGTAATTATAGTATTCCTTTGAAGCATGTCCATTCTTTCTCAGTGACTCATACAGAGGGATTGGTGATAGTTTGATAATCTGAAATTTGAAGTGTTATATGGAAGACTAAGAAAGAAATGGCACATCAGTGGAAGGTGTAAATGGAAAATTTTAAATAATGCACGGTATTAACTCTCTAATGAAAGGCAGCTNCTCAGTGACTCATACAGAGGGATTGGTGATAGTTTGATAATCTGAAATTTGAAGTGTTATATGGAAGACTAAGAAAGAAATGGCACATCAGTGGAAGGTGTAAATGGAAAATTTTAAATAATGCACGGTATTAACTCTCTAGTGAAAGGCAGCTTTATACAAATTGCAAGGAAGATAAATCATAATAGGTTTTCAATTTAATATTTTATCTTTCTCAGACAGTCCATTCTTTATACTTCATTTACATCTACCAGTGAGATAGATTGGTTTTGGTTTCAGCTGAATTTAAGGCCCATGGAACCTAAAATATACTTTATGAAGAGGAATTCTTTAAATTCTTAGATCCTCTGAAACTGTGGATCTGTGGAACTGTGGTTCTCAACTGTGGGCAGTTTTGCTTCCTCCCTCCCCTTGGGGGAGTATTTGGTAACATCTTAGACATTTCCGATTGTACTGACTAGGGTGAGGGGAGGTATCTAGTGAATAAAGCCAAAAATGTTGTTTAACATCCTACAATGCCCAGGATAATCCCCCACAAAGAAGAATTGTAAGGTTCAAAAGGATAATATTGTTAAGAAACTGTTTTAAATTTATGTTGCCCCTATGAACCTTTGGGTTAGATAAAATTGTGAGAAATTTAGTGATTTTTTTTTTTTAAGCACTAAGATAAAAGAGGCTTATCTAGGACAGGCAAAATTTAGTTCAAAAGTGATTTATGGTACTGGGAGGGTGGCTCAGGATGGGGAACTCGTGTACACCCGTGGTGGATTCATATTGATGTATGGCAAAATCAATACAGTATTGTAATTAGCCTCCAATTAAAATAAATAAATTTATATTTTTAAAAAGTGATTTATGATGAACTTGGGCTAGAGATTTTTTTCAGGGGGGGTGTGGTACTGATTTTTCCCATGGTGGAAATTGAAATTTTGGAACAAGTCTCACCTATAGGCAAGGGAGAATAATGTACATATAAGCAACATGGAGACTTTTGAATGTGTAGTTGAATTAGTAGTTTGGAATACACTTCCTTGACAATGTGGGTTTGTATTATATACATATAGCACATTTAATATAAACTACAGCTAAGGAATTGGTGTAATAATGTAATAACTTGCTAATAAGAATTTACACCTTATGCTTTCATGTTCATCAGAAAGAAAATAAGTATTTTTGTGTTAAGGTTTAAATATATTTTGTCTAATTTTCACAAATTTGAAGGTAGATATAGTTCTCTTTTTTGCTTTTTTTTCTTTAGGTCAGAAAATATGCCTCAGGAAATTAACCAAAATGTTTTCCCATTTAATCTTGTTTATAGTTAATTTATAATCTTTTTATTTATATTTGATGGATACTTGCCTTATAGAAACCATACTCATAAAGGCTTAGCTGTGATAAGAACAGGTAATCTCTTCGTTGCATTTCTCTGAGAATTATTGTGATATGTTTCATTAACTTAGAAGAATTTAAGAAAATGCTTTGACAATTTTCTATCTGCAGAATCCCATAATGGGTTGTATGTTCAAGATAGTACAATACCTATCTAGATTTTGCCAGAAAAAGTGGGGAGCTTTTGCCATTGTCTTTGAGGGACAGATTTAGGCAAGAAAGTGTTACTGCAATAGATAGATTTTGAGCCAACACTTGGAGCGAATATTGGGAGATATTTATATTTCAGGGTATTACAGAGAGACTTATTTTTTAGGATTAAGAAAGAAGTAAGCTATTAAAAATATATTAAGGTAGAAAGGGTGACTATACTAATGCTAAGTCAGGGATCTTAGTTCATGGCTCTCAGTCTATGAAAACTATGGATCACATCAAATCTTAAATAGCTTTGTGACTTTAGGAAAGTCTTTAAGCCTTTGGAGTTCCAGTTTTCTACTCTGTAAATCATCAGAGTATTGTGTGGATTAAGGAGATAATGCAGTATGGTCAACATAATAATATAAACTGCTTAATAAGGCAATTATTAATATAGATGATATAATTAAGCATGAAATGGAGTTAAACAGAACACAATTGGGGAATACTTCATTAATATCAGAGTCCCTTAAGATTTGTGCCAAAAAATGTGACAAAATAAATTTTTCTTAGTGTAAGTAAAATGGATCTCTTGTTATAGGACTTACCAGAACTTCAATTTTCTATTATGTACATTTAAGAAGGGAGAAGGCAATGGCACCCCACTCCAGTACTCTTGCCTGGAAAATCCCATGGACGGAGGAACCTGGTGGGCTGCAGTCCATGGGGTCGCTAAGCGTCCGGCATGACTGAGCGGCTTCACTTTCACTTTTCACTTTCATGCATTGGAGAAGGAAATGGCAACCCACTCCTGTATTCTTGCCTGGAGAGAGAATATGCAACACTTGGCAAAAAGTTTTGACCTTATGCTCCATTCTATCTGCTAGTTTCTCCTGCTTCATGGTATACAGTTTGAGAAATACTGACTTGAAAAGTTCTTCACTTGGCACATTATTGTTCCAGTATAGAAGATTTTTAACAATAGTGAACTTTTCTTATTGGCTCTACTGAGCATGAACTTAAAAGTCTGCAAGGGCACCTGAGCCATGTAGCTCAGTATTCTCTTAAATTGTCTTGTTAGAAACATTAGTAGTTTTGATGATTTTTTTTTTTTGATGTTAATACTTCATTCTTTTTCTTCCTTTGTAAAGAAATAATTAGTCATTTAGTAATTGTGTATATGTGTGTAAGATACTATGAGGGTTAAGAAAATAATGTAGCAGTAATTCCCTGACACTCCTCCTCATTTCCCTCTTAATGACATTTTGGACTATTCCCTCTAGTCTGTCTGTCCTTCCCTCTGGAGTTCGCTCCCATCACACTGGCTCGTCCTTCTCTTTGCTGGTTTCTCCTCTACTTCTAGCCCTTATGCATTGGGTTTCTCAGACCTCAATCAATCCTAGACCTCTTGTCTAGCTATACTTATCTCACTGTAGCTTTATGACTTTACACTTTATACTGACAACTCCCCAGGTTATATTAAGATCTCCAACTTAGATTTCTAGCTTGAGCATCCTTCTTGTATGTCTAATTGCGAGTTGCTTCACATTTCTGTTTTGTCTGTAATGTGTCTCAGACCTCCCATGTCTAAAAACCAAACCCACTGTTTCCATTACTGCTGCTACCTGGCATTGTTACCTACAAAAGTAAAGTGATGGGTAGGTCTGTAGTTGATACCCAACTCTAGCCTCTGCTATAATTGATAAGTATCAGTATTGATATATATTTGGTATAATTGGATGCATTTGATCTAATTCTTTGATATAATTGAAGGTCATAACTCCATTTAGTAAAAAGCGTGTGCATCATGGACACTAAATTCTGTATTCAGGAATTGTCTGTTTCTGGGTTACCATCTAACTGGAGTTATGCATGTGTGAGTCTCAATTGTGAAATCAGTTTTATATAAGAGCAAACATATTCCAAAAGAGTAGAGATGAAGATTTGCAAACAGTCTGTGGTTGAGAGAGAAACAAAACCCCCCTTTCAGCTCCTGCAGCAGCGCTGTTCAGTTTCATTTTCTCAGAGGAATGTGTGCCGGTGTCTTCGAATGCATGTTTTTTTCTTTTTCCCCCTTTCTCTTTAAGTGAAACTTAGCTATTCTTAGTAGCGTGTGGGAGGGGTATGAAATTTAATAACAAATTATTTTTAACGAGCTGGTACTTACTCATTTGTCATGTTTGGAATAAGCATTACAGTTGCTAGGGCAAAAACGGTTGAATTTCCAAGAGTTTGTTCTCACATAGGTAAGTACAGAAATCATCAAGTTATCTATTCGTGCTCACTAATTATCTCCAGATTTGGTGTTATTTCCTCAAGTGCCATTTCTACAGTTGCCACAGTCAGGTAGAGCTCATTCTGTAGCCATGGGAGATCAAAAGCTGTGAGTCATGTGTGTGTCACGTTACTGGAAGACTGTCAAATGGAATACAGTTTCAGTTTTAGGGATGAAAGTGGGAGGAAAGGAAGAGTTTCAATGTCACTTTTAAAAATGCAGCTAGCTTTCTGAGAGAAGGAAAGAATACAGTATTCTAAGAATTCATCTTTAACTTTCGTCCACACATCTCTTCCTCTTTGTATTTGCCAGTCACTAGAGAAAGATTTTATGGGATGCAGTGGATGAGCTCCCATAAATAGAAATGTCTGTTAATAGAAAAAGGAGCCTTTACCTGGTACATTCCTAAAAGCCTTCATTTGGAATAAAAACAGGCTCTTCCCTCAGATGCAACTGTGTTAGAAATTACTCTTTGAGACCCCATGGACTGTAGCCCACCAGGCTTCTCTGTCCATGGAATTCTCCAGGTAAGAATAATGGGGTGGGTTGCTATTTCCTTCTCCAGGGGATCTTCCCGACCCAGGGATCGAATCCAGGTCTCCCTCATTGAGGCAGATTCTTTACCATCTAAGCTACCTGGGTAGCCCATTTTCTCACTATGCTTTTTCAGATTTCACTCAGTATCCTGAACAACCCGAAGAATTCCTCCTTTCCTCTCCATTTGGAGGCAGTCTGTCTTATAGAAAATGATGCCACCATGATTATGAGGAAAGCATCTGCTTTGAATGGTCTCAGCCATCTCCCCCAGCCACACACATGCTTGCTCCCTCACCGCACACATATCTGACAGATTGAAAGCAGATACAGCCCACACACTTTTTCTACTGGTGACCACTTAGGAAATCATGATTCAGGGCCTCATTTCTTGCCATTTTTAAAAAAGCTGTGAACAGGTGGCCAGACTTCATAAGCAACAGCCGGAGGGCACGGATAACTTGGTGGCTTGGAGGAGGACCAAGTATCGTGCGAGGCCAGCTTCTCTCATGTCAGCCCCGTTTCCCCAGCAGCATACCGGGTCAGCTGGTGCCGCCCAGGGCAGGGCAGGGCAGGGCAGGGCTAGCGCTGACTCTAGGGGGTGGGTCCACGCCCTTCTCTGGGAAGTGGCCTCAGGAAGTGGATGTCTGGGGGCATAATCACCCCAGTGAGTTGCAGTTGTTCTAAGGAACAAAGGTACAGGCTTATCCGAGGCCTAGAAAAGGGGATCATCAGGACCGTAGGATTAGGGAGAGAGAGAGCGGGGAGTGTGTGTGGCAGGGAGGAGACCTGGTCGGGTCGGAAATCATCATATGTCTCCTGTTGAATCCTTGTGATCAGAGAAGCTGGAGGTAGGTGCCGGTGGCACCACACTGCTCATCCTCCTGTCAGGATGTAGGGAAATCTCCCATCGTACCAGAAGCAAAGATCTTCTATCAGAAATTCCAGCACGAGGTTTCAATCACACGCTTCTGTATGTGATCGTTCAGTAAGACAGCTGTGTTTGAGGTTGAGGTGGGCAGGGAGGGGGCTGGGATTTGAGAGGAGGGATGGTTTTGGGGCACAGAGAATTCAGGGCTTAGGGGGTTTTGAGATTGAGTTTGGGGCAGAATATGAGAAGAGTGAGTCTTACAGTGCTACCAGTGAGAAGTTAGTACCTTGAAGAAAAGATGCATCAAAATATGGAGGATGAACATAAAAAGAGAGTGGGATTTGGTTGTAAGCTCTGTGAAGCTTTATCTCATTGGGGGTGAGAGTTTCTTCCAACTCTTTGCCCTCGATCTGCTGGACTGGCTCTGTGAGTGGCTTTGGGTGACTTTTTGTTGTTGTTTAATTGCTCAGTTGTGTCTGACTCTTTGCAACCCCATGGACTGTAGCCCACTCCTCTGTCCATGGGATTCCCCAGGCAAGAATACTGGAGTGGGTTACCATTTCCTTCTCCAGGGGATCTTCCTGATCCAGGGATTGAACCAGTGCCTCCTGTATTGCAGGTGGATTCTTTACCACTGAATCACCAAAGAAGCTTAGGTGACTTACATGTGAACATTTGAATGTTGGGCAGCTCTCAGCCAGGCCTGTGGTTGATCCCTCCGGGGTACAGCCATGAGTCAGGTATGGTCCTAGCTCTCTACAGTCCCGCAGGAGAGATGCCTGGAGAGGCTGAGGTGGGTGCGTGCTTGTGGGCTTGTTGGGGAAACAGAACATATTGGAAATATTTTTAATGAAGCCCTAGAGTATACCTGGCTGTACCAAATTATAATAAAAGGAGAATCTCACCTTTTAACACTCTGTCCCCAAACTTTGGTATCAGATATGAGGGAGATATATTTTGGCCACATACACACATTTTTCCCCCTCAGATTTTTGACCTTTTGGAAAATGGAAGGGTGTTGGCCTGGACAGTCCCTGGTAGATAGAGGGCGGGTGAAGAGGGCTGGCTTGGGGCCAGCGTGGATGTTTGGCCAACAGCAGTAATACCACGCTAGTTTGCCTTGCTCTTTATTTGACCTTATACTTGAAATACTTTCTGGTTCAAAGCTTTCAGAGAAGCAGGGAAAGGAAAGCGGATCATGAAAGAGTGTCTTGAATTGTGCTTCACAGAAATGTCTCTTCTAGGGGAAAAACGTGTGGGGAACGTGCCTGTCCCCCTCCACTTCCCCTCACCACACTGTGCGGTTGAGATGGATGACTGGAGGGTAGGCTTGAAGTGTCTCCTTTCCTTGATCTGCCCAGGTTAAATACTTTCCACATGTCTCTCTTCAGCCCAGTGAGACGGGCGTGTGGTTTCCAGGTGAGGCTATGGTGACGCAGTGTTAAATACCTTGACCATATCCTCATAGCTCCTACAAGTGGAGCCAGAAATCACACCCAGGAGGTCAGACCCCAGAGCCCGCCCTCCTCGGTGAGCTGCCTGGCGTGGGCTCTTCTGATGGAAGCCAGAGCATCCAGATGAATTTTATTTCCCTGGTCTTTTCCTTAGATATGGTACTTCTTCCTTTTTTAAAAAA
>SJYV01022174.1:210513-257151 GCA_006410875.1 Neotragus pygmaeus | reverse complement strand
TGTTGTTCAGTCGCTCAGTCGTGTCTGACTCCTAGCGTCCCCGTGGACTTCAGCCTACCAGGCTCCTCTGTCTTAAAATGGCCTTGAATAAAGAAAAGATCAGACCTGGAACTTCCTAGTTCTATGTTACCTTGAAACTGTTAGGATAAGGTGGTTACTGATGGATCTTGTTCATAGATGGGCATTCCTGAGCTTTTGTGGCTCTTTTCTTCCTGGCCTCTGGCAGAAAGTTCAGAGCTCTGTGATTAACACATGTCTTTTGGTCATTTGCTGGGTAGTGAGGCAATGATGAGAGCTGTTCTATTAACAGAGTGGAAGATGATATCTATATTATACTTGGCCATTTCTTGAATATTAAACACAATATTTAAATTAGTATATAATACACAGATAAGTATTCAACTTTGTAATTTTTCAAACTATTAATGTTTCATCTCTGTCCCTTTTTATGGTAAATTTGGGTGTCAGGAAAGGTTTAGGTTCTTTGGCCTTTGTCTTTCAGAACTTTGCTGGGAAGCTTTTACATCACAGAGATTAGCGCTTAATCTCTGCACTCAGCACTTTGCAGCTCGTCTTTGTTTTTGAATCTGTGCTTTTTTAAGGTTATTGATCTATGATTATAAATAATTCCTTTTATTGAAGTTTTAAAGAAAGTAACTTTACAGAGAAGCACAGTTATGAACATTAGGACAATTGGAGTCAAAATTGGGTATTGTAAGTAAGCTAATGCAATTTAACTGTTAACATCATATAGCAATTTTCCTGAGCTTTTATCATTTCAGGCTTTCTCTTGCTAACTTACATTTCTGTAACCTAAAAAGAGGTGTTCAGATTAGTGCTGCTGAGCATCTGTGTGCCATGCACCGTGCTAGACATTTTTAATAAAAGTATTTTAATGTCCTTGTCAGGTGGTAGACCCTGTCTTAAGACACTTGGGGTATGCTGCTAAATAAAATCACAAAAAATCCTTTTGGATGATAAAGAGACAGATAATAAATGAATCCATGCAGTTGATGGTTATAGTACAAAAATTAAGCAGGGATGAGAGATGGGGAATGTCAGGCAGGCTGGTTGCAACTTAAATGTTGCGGTCCAGCATGGCTTCATTAGGAAGCCTTTGTGGGTAACTTAGTAAGTAAGATGATCCCTGTCCTCACACAACTTATAGTCTGGTGATAACTGATGTTCAGTGAGCACTTAGCATATGGCTAGGGCCTCTGCTAAGTATCCAGGTACTTTTCTGATAATTTCCTGAAATACTGGCCATTATTTCCAGATTCTCCAGAAGGAAACTGAAGCATCGAGAGTTAAATTGATGAACATAGCTCTTGGGACTTATATCTGACCCAAAGACCATCCTCCTTTTTTTTTTTTTTAAATTGGAATATAATTGCTTCACATTGCTTTGTTACTTTCTGCTATGAAAGTAACACAATGTGTTCACTTCAATGAAATGAATCAGCTCTTTGTATACATATATCCCCTCCCTCTTGGACCTCCCTCCTGGCCCCTCCTCCCTCTCACCCCTGTAGGTCATCACAGCACTGAACTGAGCTCCCTATGCCTTACAGCAGGTTCCCACCAGCTACATGGAAGTGTATACATGTCAATTATAGTCTCCCAATTTGTCCCACTCTCCCTTGGCACCCTGTGTCTACCTGTCTGTCCTCTATGGCTTCATCTCTAGTCCTACCCTGCAAATAGGTCATCTCTACTGTGCTTCTAGATTCCACCTAGATGCGTTCATATACGACATTTTTCTCTTTCTGACTTACTTCACTGTGTAGGACAGACTCTAGGTCTATCCATGTTTTATATATATATATATATACCGTGTCAACAGCTGAAATATCTGTTATAAGGGATTAGTCTATTTGTAGATCGGATTTGTCTAATTTTTGGTTCTGTTGGGCTGGCAGCGTCTTGGATGGTGCGTGGAGAGGCTGATACCATGAGCTTCCCCTCAGCTCTCACGCTTGTTCTCTTTGAAAGGCTTTGGGGTTGTCCCCTGTGGCCACAGCAGGCAAAAGGAGCTGCCTAGTTTTCGACTTCGAAGCAGTGGGATGTGTTTGTTGTGTATCAGAAGCTGGCCTCTATTGACTCCTGCAAATCATTGACTACTTGAATTCCTGGCATTACATTTCAGTGATAGAACAGCAATTTGGCCGGCCTGTGTGTCACCGTGTTCAAGAGCATGTTATAAATGCTCATGTTCAGACAGGAATGTGAAATGAGGGAAAGGTTATAGTGCCAAGGTCACAGTTTATTGTGAGTGTTTATTCCCAAATAGGCCATACCCCGTGTTTACAATTATTGCTTTATCATAATAAAAAGCCAATGAGTGTGTTGGATTAGAAAGCTGAAGGCTGTGTGGAAAGGAGGTCAGGGGTTCAAGAGAGCTCTGTTGTTCCTTCTGCCCTCAGGGTGCTTATGAGAAAAGTGGGATGCTTTGCATTGAATGTTAATAGTGTGGTGGTTTTCAGCCTAGTATATGCTTTGTGTTGAGTATTGATGGTTCTTTGTGCTTTGATTAATGTCTGAGGTGTGTATGTTGGCCATTAATGTAAAAGGAGGCTATATATTTTATACCTTTTTTTTTATTATTGTTTTCTAGTGATTTTTTTTTTCCCCCTACTTCTTTGGAAATGTTGATTTTTTTTTTTTTTAATACGATAATTTTGTTTTTACTCAAGAGATAAGCCCTGGTTTAAGTACTTGGGCTGTGAAATTTATTTGCTTTTTTGAAATATGTATCTATTTCTATATGTGTATTTTGAGTGTACAGTTCACAAACTTTAGAGGTGGAATGCACGTAGGTAGGCAGTGTGTTCAAAATATAAGAACTAGATCAAACAGATCAAAATATAAGAAATAATTGGCTCCCAGAAGTGCATCACCTTTTCCCAGTCACTTCCATCCTCCCTACCGGAGTGAACATTATCCTGAATCTTAACATCTTATCTTTGTTTTGCCTGTTTTTGTACTTGACGTGAATGGATAATACAGCCTGTGCTCTACCTGGCTTCATTTGATTCCCAGTTGTTTGTAAGATTGAACCATATGGCTGCAGGTTGTTTGTTCTCATTACTACAGAATATTTCATTGTATAAATATTCCATAATCGATCCATCCAGCTCTTAAAGATGTTAAGTGTAGCTTCAGCTCATTCAATTATGAATGGTGCTTCTACAAAGGTTCTCATATGTGACTTTTGCTGAATATCTGTAAGTATTTCTGCTAGATATATATTGAGGAGTGAAATTACTAGGTCATAGAATATGCATATATATTCAGCTTGAATAGATGCTACCAAGTGTATTCAAGCAGTTGTACGAATTTACGTTTCCACAGTAGGGTGAGAGCTCATGAGTTTTATTTTTGTGACACTGGGAGTTGCAAGTTGTTCTTAGGTTCACTTCAGTTCATGTTTGTTGTATGGGAAGGAATGGTCGTAGCTGTCTTCATGGATTCTTTGAAAGCTAAGTTAAATATTTGTCTCTACTTATGAGCTCATTCTCGTCCCCTTTGTTTCCCTGTGTATATATGTTATGTGTATATGTTTTCTATGTCTTACACACACATTGTGTGTGTGTATATGCTCAGTCCTTCAGTTATTTATATCCAACTCTTTGCAACCCCATGGACTGCACCCCCCCAGGTTCTTCTTGCCATGAGATTTTCTGGGCAAGAATACTAGAGTGGGTTGCCGTTTCCTCCTCCAGCATCTTCCCAACCCAGGGATTGAACTCACATTTCCGTGTCTCCTGCATTGCAGGCAGAATCTTTACCTCTGAGACACCAAGAAAGCCAGTGTGTGTATGTGTGTATATATATATATATATATATATTTTTTTTTTTTTTTTTTCTTGTAAGTATACTACCATGACTCTTAGACTGGAAAGCTACATTGAAGGGTATCTAGCTCAGGGTCTTGTATCTCTCCTGAACCTGCAATGATCCTGTTTAAGTCTCTGGAAAGCACCAGTAGTTTAGAGTGACCCGTTTGTTAATGAACTGATGTATATTTGTCTTCCATACTGTGCTGACATCTGTTTCTTTAACTTTTCCCATAAATATCATGCCTTTTTATAGGGGTGGTGGGGGGAGGACTCATGATGCTTATGAAAAGTGAAAGTGAAGTCGCGCAGTCATTTCCGACTCTTTGCAACCCCGTGGACTGTAGCCCACCAGGCTTCTCCGTCCATGGCATTTTCCAGGCAAGAGTACTGGAATGGGTTGCCATTTCCTTCTCCAGGGGATCTTCCTGACCCAGGGGTCAAACCTGGGTCTCCCGCATTGCAGGCAGACACTTTACCCTCTGAGCCACCAGGTAAGCTCATGATGCTTATAATACAGGCAGAGGTTTATGGCATTTTAAAAATTGCACTTTTTAGCATCTGCAGGGGTTTGGTCTCTCAGCAATTTTCTCTGGGGAACTTCAGTGAAAAACCACCATGCACAATGGAAAAGAAAACTCCATGCAAAATTATCTCTGTTTTTTCCTATTTACATGTTTTGCCTTTCCTGATTGTTTTCTCCCATGACCATATGTTGATGTTTTTCCCCTTTTGGTTGAATTTAAACATTGTTTAAAATGAAAATTTTAAAAATGCAAATAGCACATTTTATAAATCAAGCTGTAATAAATGAAATAAAAAAAGACAACCTTGCTTTTAATAGAAAACTGACCATTATATTTTGTGAAATAAATGAATATGGAAAAATCCTCTGATGGATAATACACTCTGTAAAGTTTCTGAACTTCCGGGTGATATTAATATTCATAGAACTTTATAATACAAATGAGTTTTTTTCTAGTTAATAATGAACAGTTTCAGGTTCATAGATATTACTTAATGAATATTTTCTTTTTTCTTCTTTATAGGCAAGAAGAGACTGATAGGAGAGTGAAAAATGTAAGATACATATTTAATGGAACATTATAAATGGTTTCTTACATGTTCTGTAATAAGGTAGTGAGAACTAAAAATATCTGATATATTCTCTATCCTTTTTCTAATGAAATTTTTGTTAGAAACAAATTCTAAATACGCTTAAACATGATTGAAACGTGTATTCTCTGACCACATAGTATAAGAAGGTGGGTTAAATTTAGGAAGTGAGTCCTTACATGTTAGTATTATGGTAAAGGCAGATAAGGGCTTCCCAGTTGGCGTGGGAACTCTTCCCAGAACTTGCCTGTGAAATAAGGAGATGCAAGAGATGTGGGTTTGATTCCCGAGTCAGGAAGATCCACTGGAGGAGGGCATGGGGACCCACTCTAGTATTCTCGCCTAGAGAATCCTATGTAGAAAGGAGCCTGGCAGGCTATGGTCCATAGGGTTGCAAAGAGTTGGACATTACTGAAGCAACTTAGCATGCACGCAAAGGCAGATAAACAGGCTATAGGATTTTTAGGAGAGTAAGTCAGAAGCCATCAAAATCAGACTTTAAGGAAAAACACTAAATGTTTAAGAACTCTGAGGATTTAGCCAGTGTAGACATGTCTGTAGTATGCTGCATATTAGAAGAATTTCTAAAAATGTGACAGCTTTATTTAAAAATGTGAAGCTGAGAATTATTGATTTTAAGTGTTTAGTCTGTAACTTTGTTGGAAAAATATTGTCTGAAAAGTTTAATTTATGTTTTCTTCCTGTGAATTTTTTCCTGCTTCATGTGCACTGGTAGAATGTACAAATACCTGTTGGGGGGGTCTAAGCTTTTGGTGTGAGAACGTGCTCAGAGAAGAATAACATTTTTGATGACCCTTCTCCTTCATGTAATTTAAAAGGAAATCTACTTTTCAATGATAGATACATATGGTCTTTTATCTAGTGCTCACTTGCATTTGAGCTTACTGTTAATTACTAAATTGACTCATCTGTTGTTTCATGGCATTATTATTATTATTTTTTAAGGTTTTGATAACTTTGTACTGGCTGGGAAGAAAAGCACAAAGTAACCCCTACTATAATGGTCCCTATCTTAATTTGAAAGCGTTTGAGAATCTTTTAGGACAAGCTCTGACTAAGGTAAGGAAACTCTATATGAGACACTTACTCTAACTAATAGTTCTTATCTTCCGCTTCCTCTCTTGTTTTCATGTGCCCTCTGCCTTCTTTTATTTTTTCTGCAAAATATGGTGGCTCTGATGGGGACGCCTAGAGAGGATTGTTACTTATCTGCTAACTTCATAAGTCACCACCAAGGAGTGAGTATTTCAGACCAGTTTCCAGGATATATAATATAGGTATAGGTATTTATTTCTTAATTTTAGGTAACTCAGTGAGATACTCATTAACTTTCTTTCGTCAACACTTTATATAACCCAACTGTTTCTATATTAATTGTGAACTTGACCTGTAACTGCTTCAGGCTATTAAGATGTGTGTATGTTACTCAGTTTCTTTATCTTATTGTCTTGCCATGGGTTGCCATATCGCTAATGTCCTTATTCCAATATCTTCACAATGCTACCATGCTACGTCTATTTTCTAAAGAGTAGTAAATGCTGTTACATGAAACTTGATAAGATTTTTAAGTTAGAATCTTTGGTTTTAAACACATTTCTAGTCCTTCATATTTTGGAATCAATGTTGCAAATATTGAGTGTTTAAAGACTGTTTGAAGAGAGTCAAATGCCAAGGCTAACCAGAATTGGCCAGATCTTCATTCATAAGATCAAATGGGAGAACTAATCACCATGCGGGTATATGTAGGAGAATCTGCAGTATTCAGAAGAAAATATGTCATCAAAATAATCTAATTAATAGTAGTTGCTTGATGGGTCTTTATGATCAGTAAATGATTCTGTACCCATCAGGCATTTTTAGTCTCTGGCAGAATGTAAGGATATAATAAATGCTAGTTACTATGATTGGAAAATAGACGTTCTAGGCCAGGATGAAAATGATCTCTTTGTCTTATAACTACTCTCATCTTTAGTTTTGCCTGAGCCCAGCCATATATACTATAGAGAGATGGAATTATGGCCTTGAAGGTTAGTGTATTCCTTCTGGATTTTTATTTTTAAATCGTAAGGAGTTGATAATATCCTATTTAAAATTCTTAAAACAGTTAATTCAGATAATTGTTGAGATAATATCATGCCTGAGGATTATATGAGGTGTTGAGAAAGCACTCACACAAGGGAGATGACCCATCCTTAGAGCACAATTGTTTGATGCAGACAGATGAACAAGTAGGTCAGTGCAATGGTGGAGGGCAGGCCTCAGAAGGATGAATGTGGCGGGGCGTCGAGCATGAGCAGAGTCTGCCTTACAGTTATTTCAGCTAAGAAAACATCCAGTTAAAAATAACGCGGGACTTTGGCCCTTGCATTAGTGTTCTCTTTACAGCCTTTGGTTCTTTTTATGGCAGTGTGACTCAGGTCCAGTAACCTTCGTAGAGTGTANCATTATATGAGGTGTTGAGAAAGCACTCACACAAGGGAGATGACCCATCCTTAGAGCACAATTGTTTGATGCAGACAGATGAACAAGTAGGTCAGTGCAATGGTGGAGGGCAGGCCTCAGAAGGATGAATGTGGCGGGGCGTCGAGCATGAGCAGAGTCTGCCTTACAGTTATTTCAGCTAAGAAAACATCCAGTTAAAAATAACGCGGGACTTTGGCCCTTGCATTAGTGTTCTCTTTACAGCCTTTGGTTCTTTTTATGGCAGTGTGACTCAGGTCCAGTAACCTTCGTAGAGTGTACTGGGAATGCTTTACTTGAGTTTGTTTCCTGCCACCAGTGTCAAAACCGGAGTAGATACACAAACAATTTTTCATAGGTAAAGCTAAAGCTGTGGTTCCATTCCATTATTATGGCGGGTGGAGAGCCCTAAGAGAGATGTCAGTATATGTTTTGCATCTGTTCTGTTAAAAATCAAAATCGTTGTATTCATCAAACTTGTCTCCCTTAACTAGTTATCCTTAATGGCCAATCTAAAATATGAATAAAGAAAAAATACTTGCAGAGACTTCCGTGGTGGTCCAGTGGTTAAGAATCCACTGCCAACGCAGGGGACACAAGTTTGATCCCTGGTCTGGGAAGATTCTACGTGCCATGGAGCACATAGCCCATGTGCCATAATTACGGAGCCCCTGTGCCCTGGAGCCTGTGCTCCACAACTGGAGAAGCCACCACATTGAGAAGCCTGTGCACTGCAACTAGAGAATAGCTCCCACTCGCCACAACTAGGGAAAGCCTGAGTGCAGCAATGAAGACCCAGTGCGGCCAAAACAAGTTAAACTGTTTTTTTTGTTTTTTTTTTTTTTAATTCTTGCAGTAAACTGTTGACCTTGAGTCATCCTATAAGTTGTAGGTGACTCCCTTTAGGTGACTTGTCAGAGAAAGGTCCTTGGTGGGCGGATAGGGTAGGAACCAGGCAACAGGGCCAAACTCTAGTTCTTTTACCACTATGGTGGCATGTCATCATTAACTTTTAACACTTACTGGGTCAAAAATTATTTCCTGTGTGTTGCACTCTAAGGCTTCAAAAAATATGTGTTTNTTTTTTTTTTTTTTTAATTCTTGCAGTAAACTGTTGACCTTGAGTCATCCTATAAGTTGTAGGTGACTCCCTTTAGGTGACTTGTCAGAGAAAAGTCCTTGGTGGGCGGATAGGGTAGGAACCAGGCAACAGGGCCAAACTCTAGTTCTTTTACCACTATGGTGGCATGTCATCATTAACTTTTAACACTTACTGGGTCAAAAATTATTTCCTGTGTGTTGCACTCTAAGGCTTCAAAAAATATGTGTTTAAGAAACCTGATGAATCTAAAGATTTACTTCAAATTTTAAATTTTATATTTTTTGAGAAGTATTTTGGTGGCACCAACACTGGTCCCAGCTTCTCCATCTGCTTGGACATAGAGTACAAGGTAGGCGCTTGCATTTGCGTGATAAGATGTCAAGTCTAATTCCAGGGTGTGTGTGGCAGATAAAATATATAAAATCTCAAATAAATCTGTTGGGACCTTATTGGCACTTAAACACTTGTCACACAATTCAGCCACAAATTGACATCCAGTCTTAGCCAAAAGTATGCCTGAGACAGCTGCTAATTATTCATTATAAACTTTTTTTCTTCAACTTTTTCCACATGTTGAAAATTTTCATAATTCAAAGTTGAAAGACTAGTGTAACAAATACTCACCTATCTTCCATCAGATTTTATCATTAAGCATGTCCCACATTGGCATTATTTAGGTATCTATCCATTACTTCATGTAGATTTCAGGTTGCTTATTCCTAAATACTCAGTATGCTGTTCTTAACGGTAAGAATATTTTTCTGTTTATGTATATCTACAGTGTCTCCTAGACCAAAGAACAATCATGAATATTCCCCATTATTTAATATCTAGTCTATATTCAAAATATCCCATTGTTTCCCAACTCTGTTTCATAGCTTCTTGTCTATATAATGATTTAATGAAAGGTTCACACATTACATTTGATTGTTAAAGAACCTAGGAATTCTTATCTCTATATTAGTATCATTATCTGAAAATAACATTTCTGATTTTACTGTAGTAACAAAATTACCTCCACTGTATTAAAAAATTATAGAGTTGCTAACTATTCATTGATATATATGTATATGTTTATTAAGCTTTTACTATGCTAAAGGCTTTATAAATTCTACTGAAATGCTAATTTTTAAAAGTCCAATTGTATTTTGCTATTAACTTTCTTAGAGGAAAGTTAGTTAAAAATGCTTATTTTAGTAAGTTCTATATGATTTACAAACCTATGGTTAATAACATTTACTTTATTTCTATATAACTTATATAGGAGTCAAACAAATATTTCATCTAGATACAGGGGAAATGTTTTATATATTAACAAACAAGTCTGCTTTCTTCAGATCTAGTTTTATAACCAGTGAAGTTTCCTTGGTTCAAATCTAGTTTTATAATCTGTGAAAATAGACAAGTTTGTGAAGGGTATACCTGTTATTCTTACCCCTCTCTCTTTTAAAACTTTTCTTTTTGTTGAAGAACTTTGTTTTTTTTTTTGCTGTTGTTCAATAGAAATGACCCCTAATATTTCCTGGAGGTAGGCTGAATGCAATCTTATTCTTTTCTCCTTTTGGATATCAAAATTAAGGTTGACTTTTCTCTTTGCCTCCTTTTATGTTTATTGCCAGAAAACTAAACAGGAATTGATTTTAGCTCTTGAATGTTACTCTACTTATTCGCTGTTCTTTGATTGAAAATTTCCTCATTATTAAATAGATTCTATTACCTTACTAAATAATATGGATACCTCCATGTTGTCACATGAGTGTAAAGTATTAAGTCGTGGGAAAACATTTAGAGATTTATATTCTGATTTCTATCAAATTTTTTTCTGACATTTCACTGGGAAATCTCATTGGCTCATCTAATCAGAGATACCGTGACTTGAGCTATGCAAACAAAGACGCCATAACTGATGACATTTTTGGAAGTTTTGCTCCCTTACTATTTTTGAACACATGCCCTCTAGGCACTTGAAGAGTCCAGCTGCCTGAAGAGGAGTGGCACAGACAGTGGTTACAGCGACATCTGGGGCCCTGAGCGCCGGGAGCTTCTGGCTTCTCCCGGCAACTGTAAGAGGGAGGACTCGTTTGAGAGCTTGGACTCTTTGGGATCAAGGTCATTCACAAGCTGCTCCTCTGATATCACGTTGAGGGGGGCACGTGAAGGTGAGTTGCATTTTGGACTGGACAGTTTATTTTTATTTCTTAGTGTGTTGAGAGAAAAATGGGAATGGGAGAGAGTAGAAAAATGGAGGGAAAATTATTGAGGCAATCACTTCCCCAGGGAGTATATGTCGTGGTGACTGGAATAGGATTGAGGGTATCTTGTCTTCCCTTTCTCCCTTAGGTCTCTCCTTCCTTCCTTTTCTCTCTCTCTCTCTTGTTCCTTCCTCACTATATTGCCCCTTGAGGGGTGATAGTTGCGTTTTTTCAAAATCTGTTTTTTGGAGGGGATTAGGGTAGCAGTAAAGAATCTGCCTGCCAATTCAGGAGACGTGGGTTCAATCCCTGAAACAGGAAGATCCCCAGAGAAGAAATGGTAACCCACTCCAGGATTCTTGCCTGGAAAATCCCATGGACAGAGGAGCCTGGAGGGCTTCTCAGTCCATGGGTCCCAAAGGAGTCAGACACAACTGAGCGACTAAACAAAAGGGAAGAGACAGTTAACTATGACCTGTTTTATCAGTGATAGTCTATCCTAATTCTTTTTCGTCTGTATTCAGGGTTAACAGTCTCTGCCTCTGAAGCCTAATAACTGATATATCTAGACATAGACAAGAAAGTAAAAAAGATTCTGTAAAAGTGTGTTTTAGTTCCTGAATAACCTTCTTTCTTCCCGTTTCTTTTTGGCAAAAGATAAAAAGAAAAAGCTTCTAAGAAAAAACAGGAAACTATTTTAATAATTATCGCTATCCAAGAAAAGAAGTGATTGATGTCTGTCTTGATAGAATATGATGCTAAACTTTGGTTGGGTAAGGAGCAACACTGGCATTGTGTTAGAAAGCGTCCTTTGCTTCTGTCGTGGTTGAAGTCAACCCAGATCAAGTATGAAAGGAACATGTTAATGAAAGTCGTTCTGTTGTGGGAAGGAGTTTTTCTTTCAAAATCCCAATGTAAAATCTATTATTTAAATACAAGTCTCTTTCCTATGGCTGTTGGGTGGCATCAGAAATTTCTGACTGTAAACCTTTTGTGATTCAGATTTGACTAGATCAAAACCGTAAGGGAAGTTTCCTGAACTATTTCTGTACTTCCACCAGCAACATGAAAATATTGAGAGTTCTGGTTGTCAGTTTGTGCTGGATTGTTAGAGATTTCACTTTGTCTGTTTATTTTGATTATGTTTTTATTTTAATTGTTTTCCTGCTTTTATTATGGAACATTTGCAAACATCAGCAAAGTTGGAAGAATTTTACATGCCCACCTATGTACCTGCCAGGCTTCCCCAGTGGCACTAGTGGTAAAGAACCTGCCTGCCAATGCAGGAAACATAGAGACATGGATTTAATCCCCGGTTCGGGAAGATGCCTTGGAGGAGGGCATGACAATGCACTCCAGTATTCTTGCCTGGAGAATCCCATGGACAGAGCAACCTAGTAGACTACAGTCCATAGGGTCCCAAAGAATTGGACAGGACTGAAGTGACTTAGCATGCTCGTACCTGCCACCTAGTTCTATCATAACATTTACCATGCTTGCCTTTTTACATACCAAGCCCCTGTTCTCTAGGCATTAATTATCCATTTCAAGGCACTTCAGAATACATTACACTTGTTTCTAAATGCTTTAGCATGCAATCATGATCTAAAATTCACCTTTTATTACTACTGTTTACTTAATTTAAATTTACATGAAAGCAGTATACACTGAATTTGTTTTTCCAAAGTAAAATGTATCAGCAAATATTATAACTCTAAATTATTTAGCTTTTTGAATAGTGATAGCTTTTAAAAATTTGATAAGTGAATGGGATGGGGGAAGGAGAGGATGGGACACATTGAACAAGTAGCATTAACATAGATACACTCCCATGTGTAAAATAAATAGCTAGTGCGAAGCTTCTGAATAGCACAGGGAACTCAGCTCCATGTTCTGTGATGACCTAGAGGGGTGGAATGGGGGGTAGGAGGGATGCTCAAGAGGGAGGGGATATGTATGTATGTACACACACTCTCTCTCTCTCTCTCTCAGGCTTCCCACATGATTGAAGCAACTTCACACGCATGGGCTCAAGAGGGAGGGGATATATATGTATGTATACACACACTCTCTCTCTTATGGGCTTCCCACATGACTGAAGCGACTTCACATGCATGGGCTTCCCAGGTGGCGCTGATGGTAAAGAACCCACCTGGCAATGTAGGAGATGCATTCCATCCCAGTATTCTTGCCTGGAGAAGTCCATGGAAAGAGGAGCCTGGCGGGCTACAGTCCATGGGGTCTCAAAGTGTCGGACACAACTGATAGGACTGAGCATGCACGCATATATACTTATAGTTGATTCCTGTTGTTCTACAGCAGAAACTAACATAACACTATAAAGCAATTATCTTTCTATTAAAAATTAAAAAAAATATATTAAAATTCAAAAAAATATTAACAAAGAAAAATGAATAGCTATTTAAGTTAACCTTTTTAATTACTGCTGTATTTGTTGGCTGTTTGCGATCTCGGTGTAACATTTTCATAGCCCAGATGACTCTTAAGATAGTTTTAAGGAAATCTGAGTTCATAATTCATCTGAGTGAGTAAAGCTGTGAATGCAGAGGTTGAAATTCTCAACCTACTATATTGCTTTGTCTGGACTGAAGAACCTAACACATGCTTTGTTTGGATTTATATCTGGCCAACAATAATAAACCCTGGAGAAGGGAAAGGCTACCCACTCCAGTATTCTGGCCTGGAGAAGTCCATGGACTGTGTATGTGTAGTCCACGTGGTCACAAAGAGTGGGACACAACTGGGCGACTTTCACTTCACAACAACAATAAAAGGGGCCTGCATCGAAGGCGTGTGGGAGTTTATAGCCTCTGGTCAGTTCACATGCAGTGGTCAGTGGTGTGAGCCTTCTCCTCACACTTGCTGGGCCGGGTGCCTGGTCCCTGTGACGAAAAGCAGAGGCTTTCTGTCGCACTGCGTCCTGATTGTGGGAAAGGAGTTGCAGACCTTGTCTGAAGAGGGTGGAAGTGAAGACTTGGTAATTACAGCTAAGGAAGGAAAAAAATCCTGTGAGCCCTCCAGGATGATAAAACTTTTTTTAAAATCAGTCTGTTGAAATTCTGCTACCTACACCAGATTGTAGTCCTAAATTGATGATCAATAATATTGATGATAAGATTAATATTTTTAGGTTAATGAATTACAAAGTCATACTCCTAAGTTATGTTATAGGAAGCCTCTGTTGACAGATAAAAAAAGTGCAATCTAAAGGTTGAGAATTATGTTTTATTGAGCAGACTTGCTGAGGACTTAGCCCTGAAGACAGCCTCTCAGACAGCTCTGAGGGACTGCTCTGAAGAGGTAAGAAGGAGCCAGGATATATAGGAGTTTCTGCTAAGAGTTGGACACGCTGAGCGACTTCACTTTCCCTTTTCACTTTCATGCACTGGAGAAGGAAATGGCACCCCACTCCAGTGTTCTTGCCTGGAGAGTCCCAGGGATGGAGGAGCCTGGTGGGCTGCCATCTATGGGGTCGCACAGAGTCGGTCATGACTGAAGCGACTTAGCAGCAGCAGCAATCAAAAAACAAAAAAGCCCCAAAACACCCAGGTAGTCAGAACATCAAAAGATTACTATTAATTAAAGAAAAACCAGATATCTCAGGTTAATGAATTTCAAGCTTTTCTATGTATAGGAAGATGCTGGAGACTGAGCTCATTGAAATCATTCCTTTTATATGCACTTTCCCTAGTGGCTCAGATGGCAAAGAGTCCCCCTGCAGTGCAGGAGACCCAGGTGCAATCCCTGGTTCTGGAAGATCCCCAAGAGAAGAAAATGCCTACTCACTCCAGTATTTTTGTCTGGAGAATTCAATGGACAGAGGAACCTGGCGGGCTACAGTCCATGGAATCACAAAGAGTCGGACACAATAGAGTGACTAACACCTTCAACACTAGCACTTAACTACCTAGGGCTTCTGCTGCTGCTGCTGCTGCTAAGTTGCTTCAGTCGTGTCTGACTCTGTGCCACCCCAGAGATGGCAGCCCAACAGGCTCCCCCGTCCCTGGGATTCTCCAGGCAAGAACACTGGAGTGGGTTGCCATTTGCTTCTCCAATGCATGAATATGAAAAGTGAAAGTGAAGCCGCTCAGCTGTGTCCGACTCTTCGCGACCCCATGGACTGCAGCCCACCAGGCTCCTCCACCCATGGGATTTTCCAGGCGAGAGTACTGGAGTGGGGTGCCATTGTCTTCTCTGACCTAGGGCTAGTATCCCGTTTTTATCCACCCTGAAGCCCCTCAGGGCACACAGTCCTGGATGGCTGCAGTGACTGAGGGCTTGATGGCTGAAACATCCTTTGTTTATTNAGTACTGGAGTGGGGTGCCATTGTCTTCTCTGACCTAGGGCTAGTATCCCGTTTTTATCCACCCTGAAGCCCCTCAGGGCACACAGTCCTGGATGGCTGCAGTGACTGAGGGCTTGATGGCTGAAACATCCTTTGTTTATTGATGGGGCAGGTGATAGTTTTCATCCATATCTCTTACCATATCAAGAATATTTGCCTACTCTCCAGCATACTGTAGTGGACTAAAAAAAAATTAACTTAAAAAATTTCCAGAGTAGAACTATCTTTATATTTAAATTTTTACATGTTCAAAATTTTAGTAAGAATCTTGACATTTCTCTCTTACTTAGAAAAAATGTATTCATTACAGAGGCAGTAAAAACAAAGCACCAGATTATTGACTGTTAATCTTTCTGGTGACACCTGGTTATACTTCCTCCCTTTTTGCCATGACTCTCCTTTCCCTGTTCTGGTTTCAAGGTCTCCTAGCTGTGTGTTCAACTGCTTCCTGTAGGGTTCTCTCAGTGTTACTTGCTGTAGACTCCTGTCAGCCAGGGAAGAGGGGACAGACTGCCTTTGGCTCAGGTTAACCTGGAAGTGTTCTTTTGCTAAGAGCAGGTGGCTCCCAGGTACTCAGCTACCAATCTACTGAAGATCATACATAGCATTTGCAAATTTTCTTCACAAACACACAGAGGCGGGAAAAAAAGGGCAAGAAGGGAGACAGCTCAGCTGTATCTATAAAGTTTTGTACCTTCATTTCTTCCCATGTATTTAAAAGGACAGACTGGCTTTTTTTTTTTTTTTTTTTTTNAATCTACTGAAGACCATAGCATTTGCAAATTTTCTTCACAAACACACAGAGGCGGGAAAAAAAGGGCAAGAAGGGAGACAGCTCAGCTGTATCTATAAAGTTTTGTACCTTCATTTCTTCCCATGTATTTAAAAGGACAGACTGGCTTTTTTTTTTTTTTGAGAATAGTGTTTGTAGTTATCTGACCTTGAGGTGTATCAAACTGTTTTCTTTCAGATATGTGCATAAATGATATTGAGTCAAAATAGAAGATTCCCAATATTTTTGTGACCTCTGTCAGAAAATGCCTTGAGTTCTGTGGTCTGTTAATATTCCTTTAGGACTTTAGGAGTCATTTGATCCAACCACGTACGTCATGTGTGATTCTTGCTCATAAGAGTCTCATATGTACCTGTCAATCTTCTTTGGGATCATGTGCTTTTTGCATCTTTTCTTTGTCTTTGCTGGTCTCTCGCCTCACAGAAATTTTGGATGATGGCACAATTTATTTTAAATGACTGAGATTCCCTTGAATTCTGTTCAGATCTCATGTTAGGCATCCTTGATTCTGTGGCTGCACTATATCTACATGTATTCCATCAACAAATTTTACAAAAAATCATGAGAAGATTGAGTAGAAAAGGGGTTCAGCCATAAACTGGAACTTTTTCTACTTAGAATGTGTACCAGTGGAAGACTGTACTGTGTGTACCTCCAGTATGCAAAGCAAGTTCCTCCTAATGGGTCTTATCACAACTTCATGACAAATTTCTAAAAATATTCCCCACAGTGAGCAGTAGAGCCCTGGGTTTCCAAGGGAAAGACAAAGCAGGCAGACTGTGTGGGTTTCAGTTAGAGGAAAAATCTGGAGACTAAAGCAAATTCCTCTGCCTTTTTTGTTGTTGTTGTTAATAGGTTGTGAAAGTGACACAGATTCTGAATTTACATTCAAAATGCAGGACCATAATAAAGATGATATGTCCTATAGAAGGATTTCGGCTATTGAACCCAAGTCTGCCTTACCCTTCAATCGCTTTTTACCCAACAAGAGTAGACAGCCATCGTACGTGCCGGCACCTTTGAGGAAGAAAAAGCTGGACAAAAATGAGGATAACAGACGAAGCTGGGCAAGCGCCGTCTACACAGAAGCAGATGGAACATTTCCAAGGTACTGGGATGCGAGCTGATTGCTGAGTTTTAAAATTCATTCGGCTTGGGGAATTTGCTGGGATATTTAAATTTGGTAAAAGGAATAATCCTTAAAATGTATTTCATAGATAACATAAAACTTCATTAATGAAAATCTTTCTTTTTCTTACCTGTGTTTTTAGTCATCCATATCTTAAAGAGATTTCTTCTGTTTTAGAATGTCAGCATATGATTTGCCGGTTCTTTTTTTAGATGCTTGCCTTTGACTTACTGGTTATCTTTCAGCTTCCTGGATGACTTACATTGTTCATTGTGAACTCTGCTGTGTTGCTTGTTTCCATTTTTTAAAAAATCTGTGTTGATGGAGCTCAGTGAACACAAAAAGTATTCTTTAATTTCCCATCAAATCAGCAGAGCAGAGCATGATTTTTCGAATCCAGCTTCTTATCTGAAGGAGGTGTATGGTTCTGAAAGTGGATCGGACTCGGAGGAGGAACGGAGGCTGCCGGATGTAGTTTGGGATGACTTAGCCAACCGTAGATTCCAAGTGAAAAAGAGGCCTGACAGTTTCATCTCTCCTAAATCTTGTTCACCCATCTTTTCTCCTCCTGACCCATTAACCACTGGCCTGTACAAACTGACGAGGTCAGAAAAATTTCTCCTGGATCGGAATGCCTGTTGTGCTATTGATTTTTAATACATAAAGTAACACCCCAGATGGTTTGCAATTTCTCTGTCTCTTTTAACACATTTTATAAGTGTCTCTGGCCCTTCTATATCAAGCTCTTCTCTAATTAAAATGAGATGCTGTTATAATGCCTTAACTTTGTTGTAGGGGCTGGAATGATGAGAATGATGAGAATGGAAACGAATTGGCTGCATTCACAGTGTGAACTTTGTGAGACAGAAAGCATGCCTCTTGTGTTCTGTGTCACAAATTGCTCACGCAGTGTCTTAACTGGTTGGATGTTTTGAACAGTAACGAGAGGAGAACTTGGGGCACGAATGTGGAGAACTGGCCAACAGTACAAGAAACTTCAGACTCCTCTTGTTATTTGGAAGAGAACGAAAACAAGACAAGCGTTCCCAACACTGTAAAGGATGATCTTTACATGCGAAAGCTAAGCCCAGTCATGCCAAGCCCAGGGAATGCTTTTGATCAGTTTCTTCCCAAATGCTGGATCCCAGAGGATGTGAACTGGAAACGCATAAAAAGGGAAACTTACAAACCGTGGTATAAAGAATTTCAGGGATTCAGGTTTGTCTTTGTGCATGTTTCTTTCATTCCAGTGTCCATTTGGTACCCGGACAGGGTGCATTCTATGTGGGCATTTTACGAGAGAGATTAATTTCCCTCGAACATCTATAAACGTGGTCACTGGGGGGAAAAAAAAAAAAACACGGTTTAAATTTAGACTTAAGGATCTAGATTTTAAAAAGTCTTCTAAACAGCCAGAGCTGGATAGTATTTTTAGTTACGTCATTCTTTGTTGTCTTTTCTCTTTCCTTTCTCTGTGTTACTCCAAGTAGAAGGAATTCAGACTCTGACGATGAGGACTCAGGCTCTGACAGAAGCTCCACCATTTTTAGTAGAATACAAAAAGCAGATCATAGGCTAGACAGCAACTGTCAAAGACCTTCACCCTTGCTGGAACTGGCTACCCAACGGGCCAGAAACTCCTGGGACCCCCAGGCAGCCAGGAGAACCCGTGGTGTTTCAGATGAGCCCAGGTGTACCTGCCTGCATGAGCCCGCCTGCTTAGAGTCCAGCCTGTGACACCTATGCCAGCTTCCGCTGCCCCATTAACCGCTGACCGTGATGAGCTGAATCATGGACGCTCACTCACTTAATACTGAGTTATGAAAGCGTAACATATAACATCATGCTTTCTGTGCAAGTGTGTGAGCTTGAAAGTCTAATAGGATTAAATGTTCTTTAGCACAATCATGTTAATAGTACAGAGTTACATGTGGCATCATCAGTTCTTGTTGAAAACCGTTTAAAAAGGCTTTTTAGATTGCTGACCTAATTATACAGCTATGCTATATGTGAAGTTGTGGAGAAAGGAAATAACCTGTAGACAGACACTGGGACAGGCAAGACTGATGAGAAAACGCAAAGAAGAAATTCAACAGAGTTTTTTAAACAAGGCTTCAGAGCATTGAGTTTAATTTCTGCTGACTACCTGTGCCTCTTGCATAAAGCGTTCATTGCTCAGCTCTGGAAACCTTTCAGCATCGTCGCTGCTTCTCTGGGAAGGGAGTCAGACCATTGTGGCTGATGGGATGAGGAAGGGGTGGACAGAGCACTGTGTGTATCAGGCAGGTTCACTCTCTTCCCATTCTAGCGCCATCCCTTGGCCTCAATGATATCCACCTTTTCTGAGAATTAGACTCTGCTCTAAATTAAATAGTATCACGGGTGATGGCATTAAATGCTGGTCTTACTTCTCAGCTAGAATCCCTCCCATGGCCCCCTTAAATAATTCACCCACAGGGACTGGCTAGTTAGTTGGTTTGCTGCTAATTACCTTTTCTCCCCAAACTTAATAAGATTCTCCCTTCCTTTTTCTTTCCTATGCTTCAGTCAGTTTTTATTACTTCAGGCCCTCCAGACATATTCTGATGACATCTTGTCTTCTGAAACAAATATCAGAATCGACCCCACGGCTGGCCCCCGGCTCATAACACGCAGAAGGAACCTCTCTCACACACCAGGGTGTGGACCGGGAGATGCCCTGGAGATGCCAGTCCTGGATCCTGACTTAGAGAATGATGACTTCTTTGTCAGGAAGACTAGGGCTTTCCATGCAAACCCATGTGTTCTCCGGGCTTTCGAAGACCTAAGAAGTCTGTCTGGGCAAGACGATCCTGTAGAGCGAGATATAATCCTGCAGTGTAGGGAAGGGGAACTTGTCCTTCCGGACCTCGAAAAAGATGATATGATTGTTCGCCGCATTCCAGCACAGAAGACAGAGGTGCCTCTGTCAGGAGGCCCTGATAGATACCAGCCAGTCCCATTGCCCGAACCCTGGATGCTTCCTCCAGAAATTCAAGCAAAATTTCTCTGTGTGCTTGAAAGGACATGCCCCTCGAAAGAAAAAGGTACTAGCTGTAGAGTGTTAGTTCCTTCCTGTAGGCAGAAGAAAGACGACATGTTGGCTCGTAAGATCCAGTCTTGGAAGCTGGGAACCACTGTCCCTCCTGTCAGTTTCACCCCTGGTCCCTGCAGCGAGGCGGACTTACAGAAGTGGGAGTCCATCCGAGAGGCCAGCAGGCTTAGGCACAGGAAGCGGCTGATGGTGGAGAGGTCAGAGTGTGTTTCTGCAAGGATTATGCTTGTCGTGGATGGTCTTGTGTGACTTTCCTTGTGTGAGAAAGTAGCATAAGATTGCCCAGCTCTGCATGTCATGAGCTGTTTTAAAGCATCCTGTTAAAGCATTGATTTTGCTTTGAGAAAAATCAGATCTAGCTGTTGTGTGGAAAAAGTGCAATTCCATATTTGCACGTCTCAAAATCACTTCTCTGAGACCTGTTTAAGAAGGTGTGTATCCGCAAACAGTGCCCTTGGCCTTGAGGGAAGACTATGATATGCTTCTGCCATATGACATTTCACAAAGCTGTTTTCTGATTATGTTTCAAGACTTTTTTTCTCATGTCCGGGCATTTATGAAACACTCTGGTTATAGTTTGTTTTATCTGTTTCTTGTATTTCAGAGTACATGATTTTTGGTGTAAAAATTTCCCTTAAAATATGGCATTGCAAGTTTCATTTAACTTGATTTCGATGTCTGATTTTGACCCAGGCTTCTTAGACTATTGACGTGCGACTTTTTACATTGATGGTTTAAAGTTCAGTGCAAATTTTATTACAGTGCATGAATGTCATTTGCTGTCTGCTACACTTTACATGTATGTAATTATGGCCATTTTGATAATGAGTCTGCATTTATATGTTATGCAACTTGCCATTTTGATGAATGTTCAGTTTGTGGAACTTTGGGATGGACAAATAATGGATTCAATGAAATTAGTAGACCTAAATCTAACTTCTTACTAGTTCCTGGCACAGGAAGTTTTTTGTTTGTTTCCTAAGTGAATTTGTTCATTTGGTTCAAAGGAAAACAGGAAATTCTTTATCTTGATCTGAATTCCTNACAAATAATGGATTCAATGAAATTAGTAGACCTAAATCTAACTTCTTACTAGTTCCTGGCACAGGAAGTTTTTTGTTTGTTTCCTAAGTGAATTTGTTCATTTGGTTCAAAGGAAAACAGGAAATTCTTTATCTTGATCTGAATTCCTTGAGATATGAGATCAATGAGAATTTGAGGCATGATCAAGAATGTGACTGAAGAAGCAACCTTTTGAGATTTGTCCATCTCTAATTAGACTCTTGAAGGTGTTGAATATTTAGAAACTAACACAACTAGAAAAACATGACTTAATTTTTGGTTTTCTGATTTCTTAGACTCTTTCAAAAGATTTATGGTGAGAACGGGTAAGTTTTGTGGTTCACAGTAAAGAAATCTACATATTGTTTGTCCTTTATGTGGTATGTCATTGCACTTGTATCCTGGCATGACACTAAATGGAATGTCTGTGCTGTGCATGAGACCTAAAACAGGGAAATTTTTCCTAATCCTGCAACTGAATGGTCGTATTTCTGTCTGAGTACCCAGTGCATGCAATGCTGTATGACAGCAATATTTTGTTTATTAGAAGTTGAAAATTCAAATCCTATTTTTTTTTTCTCCTCTAAGGAGTTGATTAAAAGTCAAAAAAAACACTATATTTTAGAAAATCTTCAATGGAAAAAAAAATTGGTATTTACTTTGAGTTTAGAAGGCATGCGGTTGGCATTATCTGTGTACTCTTAGTTCAAGGAAAGCTTCCTTAGTTGGGTTGCTGAGTGGCATTATTTTCCCTCAGTAGGATTTGCAAACATTTTCAAGATTCCTAACTAGGGTAAAATTTTATAACATAGCTGTATTATAAAGCCAAATCAGACTTCCAAAGCTGCAAAAGTTAAAATATTGGTAGTTTCCATGTAAGCTACAAGGATGATACTTGAAACTGTTCCCAGTTTTTTTCTATAGTTGACCCTCTTTATCTGGGAATGCAGCTCCCAGAACCAGTCCTCTTGGATATAAAGGGGTTGACTGTTGTGTCATTTGACTCTGTCACCTGGCAGACATAAAATATTATACAAACAACCTTCTGGAAATATTTCCCATTTTTCGAATAGCAGAATTAAAACAAATACTTTTTAACTTTTCACATGCACTATGAATGTAGACTCATTCACTCTTAGGGCAGAATACCCGGGTGACTATATCTTAATGTTTTTTATCAACTTTCTGTAAGTTTGTGAACCCAACTGCTAATAGTTTTTGATCAAGAAGAAAATTGAAGTATGACAAATATTTTAATCTGCCTAAGCCTTAGGAGCTAAGTATCTTCCCCTACTGGAACTTACTTCATCTCAAAGGTACTCTAATTTTGATAGTTTTGGATAATTTTGATAGTGTGGAGATCTTAGAAGTTACCAAAATCACTTGTTGAGTAGCTCAGTTGTGTCTGACTCTTTGTGACCCCATGGACTGTAGCATGCCAGGCCTCTCTGTTCCTCAACATCTGCTCAAACTCATGTCCAACCATCTCATCCTCTGTCATCCCCTTCTCTTCCTGTCCTCAATCTTTCCCAGCATTAGGGTCTTTTCCAAGAGTCAGCTCTTTGCATCAAGTGGCCGAATTATTGGAGCTTCAGCTTTAACATCAGTCCTTCCAATGAATATTCAGGGTTGATTTCCTTTATGATAAGGAAATAAAATCAACTAATATCACTATATAAAGCAATATAGCCATTCTAGATGTCAAGGATGTAATGGAGCAGTGAGCAACTAATTGCCAGTAATTCTCAGCCACTGATGTTGAAAATCAGGCTCCAGGCATGCTTTCAGTATGCCTTGCAAAGATACGTTATCTCCTATCTGGTTCCACATGTGTGCTTAAAACATCTCCATCAGGAGGGTGTACGAGGCAATTTTTAGCATGACACCTAAGCATCTGCTAATCTCGATTCGTCATGGGAAAGCTGTAACAGATAAAAAATCTTTACAGCATCAAGTACTTTGAGTGATAACTTTCAGAAGAATTTTCATTGGTAAATAAGACTTTATAATGTAAGCAGGTTGTTTTTTTAAAGGAAATGTGAATACACTGAGTCCAAGTACTTGATGGAAATGTAAACCTGTACAGCTGTTCTAGTGACTGTACATGCTCCCCGTTAGGGACACATTGTGCAACTGGTTTAAGAAAAGAAGAAAGAAACCCAAATGCCGAAGCTCAGCAAGCTATAAGGATTTTTCTGGGCCCTAGCCAGCAGCAGCAAATGTCTTCTGTAGACTGTTTCAAGACTGCTGCTTGCATAATACACTATTTGTTTTAAATGCTGTTCCCCATGCAGCTAACTGCCAGGATAACACAAATAAAGTGATGTTGTCTATAAATGGAGACCAATGAATAATGCATGACTTGTCGAATAATGGAAAGTAATACAGATAGGTCTTCAGAAAACTCAGGTGCATTTTAAACCACTTGCAATAAAAAAAATCTATTATTTGGGATTAAAAAGTTTTCTCTGTTACAAGTTTTTTCTTAAGTTGATCTGCGATGAAAACAAAAATTTAAATTGAACTGAACTGGACATGGAACAACAGACTGGTTCCAAATAGGAAAAGGAGTATGTCAAGGCTATATATTGTCACCCTGCTTATTTAACTCATATGCAGAGTACATCATGAGAAATGCTGGGCTGGAAGAAGCACAAGCTGGAATCAAGATTGCCGGGAGAAATATCAATCACCTCAGATATGCAGATGACACCACCCTTATGGCAGAAAGTGAAGAGGAACTCAAAAGCCTCTTGATGAAAGTGAAAGAGGAGAGTGAAAAAGTTGGCTTAAAGCTCAACATTCAGAAAATGAAGATCATGGNCATATTCAAAAGCAGAGACATTACTTTGCCAACAAAGGTCCGTCTAGTCAAGGCTATGGTTTTTCCTATGGTCATGTATGGATGTGAGAGTTGGGCTGTGAAGAAAGCTGGGTGCCAAAGAACTGATGCTTTTGAACTGTGGTGTTGGAGAAGACTCTTCAGAGCCACTTGGACTGCAAGGAGATCCAACCAATCCATTCTGAAGGAGATCAGCCCTGGGATTTCTTTGGAAGGAATGATGTTAAAGCTGAAACGCCAGTACTTTGGCCACCTCATGCGAAGAGTTGACTCATTAGAAAAGACTCTGATGCTGGGGGCAGGAGGAGAAGGGGATGACAGAGGATGAGATGGCTGGATGGCACCACTGACTCGATAGACGTGAGTTTGAGTGAACTCCAGGAGTTGGTGATGGACAAGGAGGCCTGGCATGCTGCAATTCATGGGGTTGCAAAGAGTCGGACACGACTGAGCGACTCAACTGAACTGATCTGATATACTTTTAGCTTAGAATTTCTCTCATGTTTATAAATATGTTTGTAAATGATTATAAACAGAAAACAAGTGATATTTCTGGGTGATATTTCTCTGGACACCTTGCATGTTTTCCAGCATGGAATACTTCCCTGGAAAAATCATTATTACTCCATATCCTGTGATGGAAAATAACTGCCTGTAACATGAACGCTTTCTTTTTGGTGAGAACCAAAGAGTTAAAGAGAAATGTGCATCACCCTTTCCAGCCTTAGATTGTTTATTTCTGGCTTGCTTTTTTGTTTGGCGTTGAACACTTGTCACTTTATTTTTAGTAAGATGCTTTGTATGTGGCTGTCATTTTCTCACGTATGCTTTTGTGTTGCATGACTTGTCATATGGTTCCATGACATTTGAAAATTTGGTTATGATGCCTCTTGGCAGGAGGTGTTAACGACAAAGAAATTTGTAATGGTATATAGCTGTAATTTTGTAATGTGATTAAGCCATGGCATCTACTGCCAGTATCAACAGGAATGAACAGTGATTCAAGGTCAAGTTATAATCAAAGACAATTAAGACATGTGTATTTATTTATGAGTTTTGGCCAAAAAAAAAATTCTGGAGAACTGTAAGGTCACCTGGTCTTCCCTGATGGCTCAGCAGTGAAAGAATCTGCCCGCAATGCAGGGGCGCTGGGTTCGACCCCTGCATTGGGCAGATCCCCTGGAGAAGGACATGGCAGCCCGCTCCAGTATTCTTGCCTGGGAAATCCCATGGACAGAGAAGTCTGATGGGCTACAATCCATTGGGTTGCAGAGAGTCAGACACGACTGAGCAGCTAAACAGCAATAAGGACACATAAGACAACAAACAGGAAGGAAAAACCTAGTCAATGTGAGTTACTTTCTGAAGATTTTGCCACCAGGAGACATTCAGCAGTTTGTAGACATTTTTGATTGTCACATTGGATGGGTTGGGGCAACGTTGCTACTGATCTACTGCTGTATGTTCTACAATACACAAGACTGCCCCCTACGATAAATACTCTTCTGGCCCCAAAATGTCAATAGTGCTGCGGTAGAGAAACACGGATAATAGACTCTAAACCTATAAAGGAAAAGTCTTGTATGTTGTCTTATCAGTATAATTTATAATAATTCTAAAGTCTCTTTCCCAGGTTTTAGTATTGATTTGTGTTCAGAGAATTCCTGCAAGTTAATGGAAATATATTTACAGGTGCATAAATAGATATATTCATATCTTTGCTTGAAAGTGGAGGACCCGAAACGAAGTATCATGGAATTGCTCTTTGCCATATAAGATTATCAGTGATTTTATATTTAGGAAATTTTGCTACATGTCAGTCCTTTTTGATCCCTTAGTTCTTAGATATTCATCTGTAAATTTCCTGAGACTTCTTTACAAAAATGCTTATTGTAACATTAGTCCCAGCATTGTGGGAAAAAAGAGCAAGATTTTAGTGACCTTGTTTTATAATCTACTCCCCTTTTTTGTAAACTTCCCCTTTTTTCTCTCTTCACCCTATGCAATTAAAAAAAAAAATTGTTCACCTGAAAATGCAGCATGTTAGACCTGTATTTTTTGGAAGAAGTCCAAATGTAGTTCTAAATCAGAGTCTTTCCAAATAAGGAAATACAGAGGTAAATGAATTGCAAGAGAACTGTGATTTGCCAGTGAATAGTAATTCATTCTACTGATACAAAACATACTAGGGCTGTGTAGTCCTTTATAGTTTTCCCAAACAATCTTCCTGGGAATATCCATGGGACTTATTTTGGGGAAGTAGTCAGGTAGGTATTAGGTTGCATTTTAGAGACGTGAAGAAAGAGAAATAGACTCGGTAGTTTTCCCAAGGATCTGCAGCTCCTGAGTTGGTAAAACCAGACAAGGGCTTTGTATAATGAGGTGATCGATGGAGACTGCTGGGCAGTCTTGTTGGCATATAGTAAGCCCTCAGAAGTTTGCTATTATGCTGTTAACTCTGATAAGGAAGGAAAGAATTTTTCATGATCTGGCTGAAAGGCTCCTACACTCAAAACGTTCTCGATTTTATCAGTGGGGCCTGGGGTGACCTCTCTAATTTGAAACTGCTTTGGGAGTCAGTTTTCAGTAGATCTCTCATGATCATATTTGCCTTAATAAGAACAGTTGGTGTGTAGCACCAGATGGGTTTTTGAAATGCCATCAACATAAACTGACCTGTTTTTCCCAGCAACTCCTTCCTGGTTTAGCCAGATGAGGAACTGAGAGTGAGAAGAGTTAAATGATGTTCAGGGGGTGGTGGGGGTGAGGGGAGAGGGAGTGGTGAAAATTAGATCCCTCTGCTGAGTCTCACTTCCTGTCTCATTCTGGTGCCTGCCACAGCCTGTTTGGAATGTGCCAGGCTTTCTTGAGGTAACTTGATCCCAGGGATCACAGGGGGCTCACATTCCTGCCTTCCGCAGGGACCTGTCTACTCCAGCCAGTATTTGGCTCGTTTATTTATATTGGGGACCACTGAGGGCTTTCCTAGTGGCTCAGATGGTAAAGAATCTGCCTGCAATGCAGGAAGGTCCCAAGTCTGGGTCAAGAAGATCCCCTGGAGAGGGAAATGGCAACCCACGCTAATATTCTTGCCTGGAAAATGCCGTGGACAGAGGAGCCTGGCAGGCTACAGTTCATGGGATGGCAAAGAATCAGACACAACTGAGCACCTAACACTTTCTATGTGCCAGGCTGTGCTGTGGGCTCCCCAGGAGGGTGATGAGCTTCTACCCCATAATGACGCTGTTTTCTGAAAAGACACATGTTAAAGTTTCCCAGGAAGGAGGGTGAGGACTGAAAGGGTCTGGACCTGCTGAGACTGGTCGGCCTTCCTCCCACCAAAATATTACTTAAAATACTGATGTTTCCAATTTTGTTCTGGAATTTTTGTAACCTCATATGTTGGGCATCCAGATTCCCCTCATATCTTAGAGCTGAAAAAAAATCTTTTTAGTGTCTTGTCTTGTATTAGCTCATATAGCCTGATTCTTTGCAGTTGCAACTTAAGTGAATTTATATTCTCAAATCAGGTTTTTATATAGTCATACCCCATTAAGTGGGCTTCCCTGGTGACTCAGTGATAAAGAATCCACCTGCCACGCAGAAGATGCAGGTTTGATCCCTGGGTCAGGAAGATCCCCTGGAGGAGGGAATGGCAACCCACTCCAGTATTCTTGCCTGGAGAATCCCATGGACAGAGGAGCTGTGTTGAGAATACACCCTGGTGGAAGCAAGGAGGCTGATGATTCTAATAATCCAGGCAAGAGATATGGTGATTTGGATCAGGGTAGTGAAGATGGAGGTGGTGAGAAGTGGTCACCCCCAGATATATTTAGAAGGTAGAGGGACAGAATTTCCCAATGGGATCAGTTACAGGTGAGAGAATAAGGAATCTGGGAAGGCTCCAAGATTTCTGGCCTGTGTCCTGTAAGGATAGAGTTGGCTTTAATTGAAATGAGGAAGATGGGAGATGAATGGATTATGGGATGAACGTGGATTGTGGGATGAACGTGGATTGTAGGATGAGCCGTCATGGTCTTGGTCTGTTCAGTGAAGTTTGAGTTGCTCATTAGACTTCTAGGCAGAGAATGAATACTTGCATACATCCAACCAGACTATGGTAAAAAATCTGCCTGCAATGCTGGAATCCCAGGTTCGATCCCTGAGATGGGAAGATCTCCTGGAGAAGGGAATGGCAACCTACTCCAGTATTCTGGCCTAGAGAATCCTGTGGACGGGGGAGCCTGGTGGGCTACAGTCCATGGAAGAGCAAAGAGCTGGATGCAACTGAGCACACACAGACACACACAACCAGACTATAGTCTCACAGGGATCCTGAAGAATGAGTGGCGTTTAAAAAGGAATATATACTGCTGAAGGGGCTTTTAAGTTGAAAGGAAGAGTTCAGGAAAGACCTTCGTTGCATCTGGAGGCTGAGTGATAGTTTAAGAAGCTTTTTTAAAAGTCTGNGAAGAATGAGTGGCATTTAAAAAGGAATATATACTGCTGAAGGGGCTTTTAAGTTGAAAGGAAGAGTTCAGGAAAGACCTTCGTTGCATCTGGAGGCTGAGTGATAGTTTAAGAAGCTTTTTTAAAAGTCTGAGTAAGAGTTGATTGTGCTCTGATCTAGGGTGTTGGCAATAGAAATGGAAAGAAAAAGACACTGAGTAAGAGGACCTGATAGCTAATTGAACATATAGAGAAGGGAGAGACAAAGGTGAAAAATGGCTCTCTGATTTTAAATGTGAATGACTGGAGGGCAAGTAACACTATTAACAAGAGGAAAAGCAGGTTTGGAGACAAAATTTTTGGCTGTATCATACAGCCAAATACCATGTGTTTATAGTCATATGACTTATCACTTAACAAAATTCTTTCTATTTACTGTTTCCATCGATTCTTTTACAGTGAAGATTCCTAGGGGACATCCATGCAGAGATGTTTATTTAACAAGCAATTGGGATTGATTCAGAGAGACTGATCCTAGGCTATGGATTTGGGAGTCACTGGTGTAGAGATCATTATTGAATTCCTGAGCTAGCTGGGCAAGTGTGTTATTAAAAAAGTGTAGTGATGGCAAAATCTTGGGGAAGGCAAATTTAGGGGCCCAAGAAAGAGATGCAAAGCTATTTAAACAACTAAAAGGGGAGTCAGTTACAATGAAATAAAAGCAAAAGGTACTTGGGTACCTCACACTCAAAAGCTTCATGTCTCTTCACTCCTCAGTAGGCAGATCTGACCTCTCTTTCTGGGAGGTCTGCCTTAGTTTCCCCTCCTCCGATGTGCGTATAGCACACGTTCCTGGGCAACACCCCACTCTACTCAAAGGACTCTAGTTTGAGCTCTTTGAGACCTCATCCACATTACATCCTCATGGCAGCAGTCACACGTGGACAAAACAAAAACTGCCTTAATACAAAACAGGGTTATANGCAGAATTGGCTGGTGTTGGCTATCTTTGCAAAAATAAACAACTTTGTCCTCCTTTTAAAGTAAATTTAAGAATGGAATGGTTAAAAAAAAATGGCTCTCATTCTTAACTAAATTGTGTAAAATGTAACAAAGTTCTTTTTCATGTTGGCATGGTGCGATTAAAATTGTATTTTTAAAGGAAGACTATATAAACATCACTGTAGGGGTTCATCTTTTGCTTTTGCAACATAACAGGATAAAGGTTCAATTAAACTTGCCTGTGGAGCAGTTGCTGTATGAAACCTTGAGATATTTATGGGTCAGGGAGAAGGCAAATATGCTTTAAGGAGGATGTCAAAAAGGAAAGGTGCTGTCAGGTGGAATTAAACAAAGCTCCTTTGTCCCTAGAAGACAATGGTAAACACAGTTTCATTGACTTGAATGCAATGCAGTTGGCTTGAGATGTACTCCTTACTGAGTAATAGCCAAGAGACTGTTTCATTAATTTCTCTAAAAATAGGAATGGTGACTTTTAACCTGCCATAACTGTCCATGCAAATTCTACCAAGCTGTATGAAATCAGCTTGATTTTTTAACTTGATTTTATTGAAAGTCTGAATCTTTTGTGGCCTTCTATTTTTACGAAACTATTGTAAATTCTAAACAGGAACACCCTCAACCCTGTTAAGAAATCTGCATCTTTGGAGGGTTCAAATTGGTTGTCAGTATCTTTAAAGTGTGTTATGGAACTTTGAATAATCTCTTATTTAAAATTTTCTTATTTTCCTGTGAAAATCCTTCTACAATTGCAAATACTTCAGAGATTTTTCTTAGCCACTTTAAGAAAAAAAAATCAAGCTCTTAATCCTTCTTTGAGTGATGTTGAAAAATTCACATGTATTTATTCTCACATTCTGTTTATTACATTATTATACTAAGTCAGTCATCTTTTTATTCCTATCCTTTTTTATGTTAATGACCAAAATAGCATGTCTCTCCACCTCTGGGTGTCAAAAACATAATTTTGTGGTTATGGTGTTTCTTTCTGCTAAGGGAATCCCAAAATCAGATGTCTACAGTTACGTCGAGAAGGAGGCTATATTCTTTTGATGACGGATTGAATGAAGAAAAGCTTCCCCCTGTGCTGCCTATGCCAGAAGCCTATTCCCAGAGTGAGAGAGTAGAAGAGAAAGGAACAACTTATCCGACAGAAATTCCTAAGCAGGATTCTACAAATTTTGCAAAAAGGGAGGCTACTGTCACAGCTGAAGTTCGGTTTCCTCCTAGAAGCCTTGTGGAAGAACAGCGCCCAGCCTCTTTGTCGTCTCAGCATTCACTGAATACACAAATGGAGTTGACTCGAGTTTCAGCAACTCTCCCCAGAAGTTACCAGAAAACCGATGCGGCCAGGTTAACCTCTGTGGTCACACCGAGACCTTTTGGCTCTCAGTCAAGGGGAATCTCATCACTCCCGAGATCGTACACGGTAAACGTGTTCCCCGTTCCCTTGGCCTGTTCTCCAGCACAAACACTGGTGAATTTGTGCGGAGGTTTCTGTTAGNGGTCACACCGAGACCTTTTGGCTCTCAGTCAAGGGGAATCTCATCACTCCCGAGATCGTACACGGTAAACGTGTTCCCCGTTCCCTTGGCCTGTTCTCCAGCACAAACACTGGTGAATTTGTGCGGAGGTTTCTGTTAGCGATATTAGATATGTAAAGTATTTTAGATTCAGTAGACATTTAATACTTAAAATACAGCAACAATGCAGAACTGATTAAATTTCAAATTCAGTGAAAGGAGAGCTGACACATTTTTAAAAATAAACTACATCCTAAGGCAGAGCATTTACTTAAAAAAAATTTTTTTTTTTTTTTAGTTTTTAGAATTTATTTTAATTGGAGGATAATTACAATATTGTGATGGTTTTTGCCATACATCAACATGAATTGGCCACAGTGTATATGTGTCCCCCAATCCTGAACTCCACTCCCACTTCCTTCCCCATCCTCCCAGAGCACCGACTTTGAGTGCCTTGCTTCATGCATCGAACTTGCCCTGTTCATCTGTTTTGCATATGGTAATATATGTGTTTCAATGCTGTTTTCTCAAATCATTGCACCCTCACCTTCTCCCACAGAATACAAAAGTTTGTTCTTTACATCTCTGTCTCTTTTGCTGCCTTGCATATAGAATCATTGTTATCGTCTTTCTAAATCCCAGATATATGCATTAACATATATTGAAACAGTATTGGAGTTTCTCTCTCTGACTTACTTCATTTTGTAAATAGGCTCCAGTTCCATCCACCTGTGGTATACACACAATGGAATATTACTCAGCTATAAAAAGGAATGCACTTGAGCATTTACTTTTTAGTGTCATATTTTCTCAGATGTATCTATTTTGAGTACTGTGTGTGCTTCCAATTCTTTGTGATCCCATGGGCTGTAGCCCGTCCGTGAAATTCTCCAGGCAAGAATACTGGAGCGGGTTGCCAATTCATTCTCTAAGGGATCTTCCCAACCCAGAGTCTCTGGTGCTGCCTGCATTGGCAGGCAGATTCTTTACCACTGCACCCACCTGGGAAACCCCACTGTGAAGTGTCAGGTGGTACTATATGAAGTTGCCAGTAGTTAGTTCTTTTTGACCTATAAAACAGCAATTTCATGCGGTTTAACCTAAATATTTTTAGGTGATTATTTCCAAATTTTCTATGTATCCTAATTTCCCACTTCATTAGAGCTTGATACACTTGAACATAGTTATTAAAATGTATCTCATGGTTCAAAAAATACCTATTTTATTGGGATTTTAAAGAATATAGAATCATTTACTCTGAGAACAAAGCAGTGCCATGTACCTGAAAGTGACTATATTAATTTAAAATATGTAAAAGGAAGCAGGACGGTCTTGAGCGCTTTGGTATTCAAATTCCTTTTACCTCTGCCAAGTAGAATCCTAAAAATCTAAGAGAAAAGATTTGATTAAAAAATTTCAAAATGAGCAAAGCCTGCCTAAACTAACCAGAAAAACCCCTGACCATTATATTAAGTAAACACAGACATATTTGACAACATAAAAATTAAATTTATATGATAGACACCGTTAATGTAGTCAAAAGACTACATTTATATAGGCTCAGAAAAATTCATAAAATATTATAAAATACATATTATACATAATACATAATATAATACATAATATTCATAAAATATGTATAAAATACATAAAATGTATATTATATATAGGTTAAATATCCCTAAGATTTAAAATGCTCCTACAAATTGGTAAGGAAAAGATAATATAGAAAACTGGATATATAAATGAATGGCCAGTTCAAGGGAGAGGGACTTTGGAAGGTTGGTTACATTGAGCACATAGAAGCATGTGTAGTCTTAGAGCAAGCATGAAGTGCACAGCTTTTACCCATGAGATGACAAAGATTTAAAACGTTCAAAGTGTGTGGTGCTGACAAGGATGCAGAGACACTGACATTCTTACACGTTAATTTGGGAGTGCATTGTTACCGTTTTAACAGATGTGTGTGTGTGTGTGTGTGTGTGTGTGTGTGTACAAAAGTTACACCTGAATTTTATATTACACATATATTCTTTGGTTAAGTTTACTTTTGGGAATTTATGCTATAAAAATAAACATGCTGGTATGTGTAATATTGGGCACACTTCAAATGACATTGAAGCATAATCAAATGAATAAATTATAGATATCCATAATGTGAAGTATTCAACTGAACTAGTTTAGATTTCTGTCTGTTGACCTGGAGTAATGTAAATGAGCAAAGCATGTTTTAAAGGTCTGTTTATAATAGAAACACTTCCATAAAATCAACTGTTCCTCCCTCTTCATATGTGTATATCTGTTAGTGTCAAAGAACATGCTCCAGCCTTTTAGTAATAGCTACTTTGCTGTGGGAGCTATATGTTACTTTTGTTACTTTAAAATATTAATCTAATATATACTTTAAAATAGAAATCTAACAGAACAGCAAGTTTACAATGATGTTTCTTATTTAGATGGATGATGCTTGGAAGTATAATGGAGACATAGAAGGCGTTAAGAGAACCCAGAGCAGTTCAGTCAGCATCTCTGTGCAAAGACCTGACACAAGCCAGCTTGCATCCGGCTCGTCCAGCGAAAGAGAGGCTGAAGTGCCCAGAGAAAGTGTGATGCGCTTGCCCTCTCCTACACCCCCCTACTCTTCTCTTTCCCAGGATCAGGCTGCCACTTCTAAAGACACATTGTCTTCAATATCTAGCCCTGATTTAACATCTGAGCTTGGAGAAGGGAGAAGCTCGCCGCAGGCAGAGGTCCCCAGGTCACAGGTGAGTTTGGAAAGGCTTTTTAATAAACTGCTGCTCAAAAACTTAAGGATTTAAATCAGAAAACCATGTTTCTCACGTCTGGGCATGACAGTCTTGACTGATAATGTAGAAATTGATGTTGCATTTTATTTTTAACAGATCTTGGAGGAGGTAGATCTCTTCCAACTCTGTTGATGGGTCCAGATGACCCTTCTGCTATGGGTGTATGGAAACTTTTGGGACCAATCTCCCTCTAGTTAGGCTGGGTTTGCTCCCTACTCCCCATTTCAGCAGCTGTTGACTTGCACTGCTGGTGCTCATCAGTCCAGGTTCAGGTGCAAGGGTTACTCAGGGGGTTTTAGATGCAGGCCTAGTTGTTAAATGGGTAATAAAAGCTGCTTCTCAGGAAAGTGAACTTAATCGCAAGGAGAAATTGATACGTATGAGAGGGACTGGCCTGTAAGGACATGGCACTTCTTTTTCTACCATATGAAAAGTGTGGTGGCGGTGGTTTAGTTGCTAAGTCGTGTCTGACTCTTGTAACCCCATGGACTGTAGCCTGCCAGACTCCTCTGTCCATGGGATTCTCCAGGCAAGAATACTGGAGTGGGTTGCCTCCTCCAGGGGATCTTCCTGACCCAGGGATCCAACCCAATTCCCTTAGGTCTCCTGCGTTGGAAGACAGGTCCTTTACCACTAGCGCCACCTGGGAGGTCCTGTTGCTTGTCTGGAGAACTGAAAGAAACTTTTCTCTTTTGGAAAAAGCCTTCATTAAGCAATTTGATAGTTGTATGAACCCTTTAGTGTGGAGATGCTCTTACGGCTCTGTGACTTAGTCTAGCCTAAAGGTACCTTACTAGAGTGTATATTTTCCAAGGCACAACATCAAGTATATAACTTGGCCTAAGTTATATTAATGAAATACCTTTGTGTAAAATATGATATAGTGTATTTTAGTATCATTCATTTTTATCACTACAGCAAAGCTTTACAAGTTTAGAGTAAGCTTTAACTCTTCATGATTGTAAAAGACTCTGTGCTTGAGAAAATTTGGAAATGTTGGAAAATATACACAATAAAAATGATTTGGGAATCCCATCATTTAGAGAGATTCTTTGACACTTAGGTATATCTCTTCCAGGTTTTCTATCCATACTTACAAAAGTATCTAAAGCAATTTCTTCAGGTTGCTAAAAAAAAAAAAAAACTGGTTGTAAATTATGTTTTAACTTCCATTTTAAAGAACTGGGAATATGTAATTAGCATCATAAGTCTCAATGGATGAAAAGAATAGCCCCTGTTATACTTGGGGATCATAAGGTGCCAGTGGATGAATAATAGAGAGCAAGGTGCCTTTTGTTTTATGGACTTGCCTGTTTGCCTTCCTCTTTTCAAATAGCAAATCCCATGAAGCAGCCTGATTATTGTCCTGTGTGCTCAGTGATGGCAGCTCCCTCAGGGTGACAGGTGACTAGCTGCATCCATGGATTAAGACAAAGCCTAAGTGTGGGTGTGTGTTCCAGGTCAGAGCAGTTCAGAGGAACCTGAGTTACCGTGACGTGGTTTCAGTTTTCATCATTAGTGCGTTTATGCCTTTTAGTCACCCAACTTGAAGTGGAATGCTACCAGACAAAATTAGGCTTGAATTAATAAGTGGAGCAGTTAGAATTCTTGACCAGACGTCTATGTTATATGATCACTTGCCTGTTCTGGAGATGGTTGATGTGTCCACTTCCACACTCCGAGGAAAGTGACTTGTGTAGCATTACCCTGCTCTTATCACTCAGAGGGCACTTACTGACCTGGGAAAAAGGGTGGGGAATGCACAGAACAGCCTAGGACCAGGATGGCATGGGTGTATGCAACACACCTGCAAATTATCCAATTCTAGGAGTTCAGAGTAGAGAAAAATAAAAAGTAGTGTCTGGCTGAACATTGAGATGTCTTTCTCTTTAACAGAAGTGTAGTTAATTTGCAGTATTCTATTGGTTTCAGGTAGACACCTTGGTAGCTTTGTAAAAGAGTGTCCTTCAGGTCTTCTTCCTTTACTACACGTATGCGGGCAGTATCCTTTCCTATCTTTCTACAACATCTCTCTTGATGTTGTTACCCTTTTCTATCCTTGCTCCTGCTACCCTAGTTCTGGCCCTTTCCCTCAATAATGCAAACACTTTGTGAAATAGTCACAGATCTTTATGCATCCTACACAAGGCTGGCCCCAGATTAATTTGCATGATGCCAGGCTGGACTGGCTAATTTCTCTGCTTCAAAGCCCCCAGTGGCATGCTGTGGTTCCTTCAGTGAAGTTCAGAGCACTCAGGAACACTGGGGTCCCTCATGACTGGTCCCAAATTCTCTTTGTAGCCCAGGCACAGCTCATGTTTACTGAATGCTTGTCGTGTCAGTAGGCTTAGCATGGAATGATTTATTGAATCTTCACAATGAACCTCTTATTGCTGTTTTGTAGCTGTGGAAATTGAGGCATGAAGTGGTTGTGATACTTCTCCACATCCACAAAGGGCACGGAGTGATGGCGTCAGGATTTGAACTTAGGCCATTTGACTCAAGGTTGCCTACACCACCTTGTGTTGTGAGAAAGAGAGGGGAAGTAGCTGAAAGCTCTTCACATGAGACTGCTTGACTTCTCTGAAACACACCATTTACTTTCATGAACACATCACGCATATTTTTGTTCTTATATTTGCCCTATTTTAAAATGTTCATTTCAGTCATCTCTGTGTTTTGAAGTCCTCCTGTTCCTTCAAAGCCCAGAGGGTTGGTTCCTTCGTGGGTCAAGATGTCTGTTTCCTTCCCCTTGTTGGAACTGAATTTTTCACCCTTGAAAGTTTCACTCACTGAATTTTTTCTTATCCATATGTTTGTTTCTTCTTCACTGGTATTCTTCCCCAGTGGCTCAGACTGCCTGCAATGCAGGAGACCCTGGTTTGATCCCTGGGTTGGGAAGATTCCTTGAAGAAGAGAATGGTTACCCANTCCGACTCTTCGAGACTCCATGGACTGCAGCCTACCAGGCTCCTCCGTCCATGGGATTTTCCAGGAAAGAGTACTGGAGTGGGGTGCCATTGCCTTCTCTGCTTTACCAACTGAGCTATCAGGAAAACCCAAAATACCACCTAGTAATTCATTTACTGTCTGAGGCTCAATTTGCCCCCTGTAGTGATAATCAGCAAAATTTTAACTTTCAGGGTTAACGTATACTCTATACAAAAATGTAAAACGAACACTCTACAGACCAAGCCCAAACAAAAATTTAGTGAAGTACCTTGGACCACTGCAACAGCTTGTGATAGAAGTACATAGCACTGATTCCGATTCTTCCCAGCAAAGTTTTATCTACTTCACTATTCTGCAGATGTTTGCTAACTGAAACACAAAGTAGATACACAGAAGAAAATGAAATAGTCACTTTGAATGATGGAAAATGCAAATTTAATATGGAATTAGTGATACTACCACAAAGACCAGGTGTTGGCAAACTTCAGCCCATGGGCCGAATCTGGCCCATGGCCCATTTCTGTATAGCCTGTGAGCTTCTAAGAACGGTTTTTATTCTTAAAGGGTTATGTGAAAACTATGTGACACAGATCATATGCTGTGTGTGCAACACCTAAAATATTTACTATCTGCTCCTTTACAGAGTTTGCCAACCCTGATAGAGAATACAGCAGTGAAGGGCTCACACACACACACACAGGGAAAGGTCTCAAAAACACATGAATTTTATTGACTTGCAACAGTGAAGATAGTAACAATGATCCCAAAATTCAGATTCTCCACTATAATTTGCTAGCAATAGTTTTACCAATCTGAATGAAAAGAAAAATAAGAACATGAAACATCTGATATACTGACCTTATATCATTTTTTTATCATTATAATATAAATTAATAATAAACGGAAAAATTTATAACAAGAAATAGTATCTAAAACCTGCAATATTAATTTATCTTCAACATGGAGACTATTAGGAGCTTTATATGTTTTGAACACTGTCCCAGTTAATCTATCAATCAGTAGGAAAGAACACCGTATCACCCTAACATGCAGTACTCTGACCAAAACAGCAACACTTACCTGTTTCAGCAAATTCACAAAATGGAACACCTGGTCGCTCTTCTTTACAGTCTTTTATTAGGATTTCAGCAATACAAGCACAAAACCTCTGGAAATCTGCAAATTTTTCACAGCTCATTTTTATGTTAAGGTATACATTTCCCAATTTGGTCCAGTCACCCTTTTCTTTACAATGCTATAAGAATTATTAAAAACAAAACAAAAAATGTAAGCTGTTATTTATGCAAACATTTTATGGGGTAGGCACATGTAGGCATTACAGCAATTAATAAGACGTGATCTCTGCCAATCTTATATAAGCTTCCTGGCAAGCGTTATAACAGCAGTAACATGTTACTGTACAATTTGCTTTTCTGACCATGGCAAAGCCTATATAAGTTCCAGATGTCAACGTACACTTGTTTTAATTATTTAGTTCCTAACGTCCTTAATGGCATCATCCCCAAACCTGGAACACACAGTGGAGATAGATTTTCGGAGAAGAGATGACCAGCAGCACGATTTGAGCTGCCTCCACAGCAATACGCTATTTTATTACTGTTAGAGGTTGCATTTTACGATTATTTGGCCATTTGTGATTTGGGGCCCACACACAATTTTGGGCATTACATTTCCTCTACAAAAGGACCTACAAAGTAAATTTCAGTAAACTTACTATCTTTCTATTATTTTCTATTCTAAAGTAAAAGTTTTCTATGCCAACAAAATATACTGTTTGAAGGACGTAAATATTAATTTAGACTAGATCAACAATTATTAGAATGAGTATAAAAATGATCTCAAATTAAAAAGTCAAGTCATCCTGAAAGTCCTCTATTTCTTGTTCAGACTATAGATGCTTGGAGAGCACACAGTGACCATGGCTTTACCCTGTCAGGTCGCATACTGTCCATTTAATATCACCCATGGATCATGACAAGAAAGCCAACTCACGCACTGAAGGAGTCCATCTAGTTATAAGCCAAGCTATAGATTACTATAGCTTAACATACGTTAATTTTAAACTGAACAACTATGTCTAGAATGATTTTTAGAATAGTTCAAACTCTAGAAATTATGTTTGCAGTTGAAAGCATTAAATTGTAAGAAATTAAACTTCTTTTCCTTCTCTTCTCTGTGAAACAGCTGCATTTGTAAACCTTTTTCTAAAACTGGGTTACTATTCAAAGTTTCTTTGTTGTTACTGGTTTTCAGAGTTTCCAGCTATGTATTTAAAAGATAAGCATCATGGCAACTCACTCCAGTGTTCTTGCCGCCAACACCCCCNGGCTGGAGAATTCCATGGACAGAGAGCCTGGCAGGCTATAGTCCATAGGGTTGCAAAGAGTCAGACAGGACTAAGCAGCTAACACTTTCTTTTTTTTCACTTTTCGGCTTTTACCTATAGTTGTCACTTAAGTGTTTACTGAGTTGAATTGCATTCAAGGCCTTGATGACTAGACTGAACATTATAGGTTCTTTAATGTGGGAATTTTAGGATTAAGGGGTATTATAGGAATGTGAGCACTGTGATGTTCTAGAAAATTATTTTAAGGAGGTGAAATCTAAGAACAGAAATGGGCTAGTAGCCTGTCACAGAATTATGGTAAGAAGGGAGTTCATAGCATAAAGAGCAAAGACTTAACAAAGGAAGAACGTAATGACCTTTTTAAAAATCTGCTCAGGAATTTCTTTCTCATCTCCATTGCTGATCGGAGTTTTATTTCGCTCTCTTTCCCTTTCTCCTCTACTTCTGTTATGGGTTACTTCTCTTTCCTTCTCCCCTGCCAATCCAGGCTGCCAGGGCAATTCTCAGGGGAACCCAGGGCAAGAGGAAGCGGTGTGGCTCCCAGAGTCCTCCAGCCTGCTCCCACTGCCTTGCATATGTGCCTTTCCCCTGAAGAAGGGTGTTGCCCAGGTTTTTGTTTTGTTTTCTGTCTTGTCCGAGCCCTCTGCTCTCAAATCTCAACCAAGTCCTTGTTTCAGGACCTTTGCCCCAGATTATTAGAACAGAACCCAGCATCAGGATGATAAATACATGTGGAGGGAAGGAAGCTTTTTACACTTCTGATGCCCAAGTCTACAATAGTGCCTCTTTTAAGAGTACCCAGGTTTTAACCTTCTCACAGCTTCCTCCTGTTCATCTTACCTGCTTGTCACCTTCACTGGACCCTAATCTCTCTAAAGGTGGGAAGCAAGTCTATTTTGCTCAATGTTAGTGCAGTGCCTGTACCTGTAAGTATTTGCTGAATGCTGACCAAGTTCTATTATAATAGCTTTAGAGCCGTGTGTGCGAGAGTTAAATAGGAATTTCTTTAGTTGTTCTGGAAACTGCCTAAGCAGCATATATTACCATGTATAACATTGTTTCCATGGGAAAAATAAGATAATTAATAGGCATCACCTATGTGCCTTGGCACCTTTTAAATGTTTCATTTAATCCCCTCAATAATTTAGCAAAGTATGCGGTATTATCCTCACTTTTACCAGTGAAATACTTGAGATTTGAAAGTTATGTAACATGCCCCAGGCTGGTTAGATTCTTAGGCCACAGTTGCAATTTCTCTGACCCTAATTTATTTTTTTGAAATGTGACATGCTTAAATTGGAAAAGAACCTTGTTTTTAGTTAAAACACCAAATGTTGACTTATTTTAACATCGCCATGTGTTTAGAATTTAGAGCCAGTGTGGGCTGAAATATCTTCTGGTTCATAAAGAGAAAATCATTCTTAAAATTATTTTGAAAGAAGGTAGATATTTATTAAAACTTAGCCCAGTTGAATATAATTCTGAGACTTTGAAATCTATACAGTAGGTTGTAAGGAGCTACCAGATATTTTAAAATAGAGTGTGATATAATAATTGGCATTTTCTGTAACTAAAGTTCAGGCAGCTGTGGGGAAAATGGGAGGAAGGAAAGGCTGGAGGCAGGAGAGCCAATTAGAAGGTTACCCACGGCAGTTTAGAGGGAAACTATGACCTGAGTTAAGATGAGCTTAAAGGAGGATGGAAGGATGGGATATTCAAGGTAGATTTATGGCTTGTGGACTTGCTAACACTTTATTAAGTGCATGTGTGTGATGGATTGTGGGGGGCCCATTGTGTAGAGGTAGCCTGGGGAGCAGTTAGGGGGAGGAAGGAGGAAGAGGCCCAGAAAGAACCTGGTATTTCTAACTTGGGCATCTGGTTGAATAGTGATGTAATTAACCCATATGTGAAAAACAAGAGGTAGAAGAGCAGGTTTAGGGAGGAGGAGAATAAATGTAATTTTGAATGTGTTGGACTTAGATAATAGTTGATGACAATGCATGAGGTTTACTCAGGAAAACAAGTGGTCAAGAAAGTGGGAGACTGACTAGGGAAGAGAAGCAGCAAGAAAAGGAAACTAGAGAGAAGAGGAACACACTAATGAAAGCAGGAGGTGACCGGAGGGATGGAGGAGAAAAGGAAGAGGAAGCAGAATAATGGGAGACCTGGAAGGTTGTTTCCTGAAAGCAAGAGGAGTTGGTAGTGCCTGATGGGATGAGGGCTGAAAATGGATTTGGTAGGTCATAAGAGAGAAGCTTGGGAATGGGTTGAGTCAAGTGGTAGAGCTGGCAGGACCACCTGCTTCCTTGGAGTGGATCATGGAGAAGGGGAGAAGGTAGATAGAGGCTCATCTTTGGTGAAAGATGAGCTGTGCCATGATTTGAGGGCTACTCACTAAGGCTTCCCTTGTGGCTCAGCTGGTAAAGAATCTGCCTGCAATGTGGGGGACCTGGGTTGGGAAGATTCCCTGGGGAAGGGAAAGGCTACCCACTCCAATATTCTGGCCTGGAGAATTCCATGGACTGTATAGTCCATGGGGTGNAAGGCTTCCCTTGTGGCTCAGCTGGTAAAGAATCTGCCTGCAATGTGGGGGACCTGGGTTGGGAAGATTCCCTGGGGAAGGGAAAGGCTACCCACTCCAATATTCTGGCCTGGAGAATTCCATGGACTGTATAGTCCATGGGGTGGCAAAGAATTGGACACGACTGAGCGACTTTCACTATGTTCTCATCCACTAAGACCCTGAAAAAAGACATGATAGAACTGTGTAGCCAACATCAAAGATTGTTTATTTCCTTTGTTATTTTTGATTTTACAGCCTAAATCTACTTTTAGTGTATTTTTATTTTATTGATTTAAGTGAACATGTTTATCTGATCAAAAAAGTTTGAGAATGCCCATCTGACTTGTTATTATATAAGGTTGACCCTGCTGTTCATTACTTTCCATCTGTGGTGATACTAGAATCCAACCCAGGGATCAAATCCAGTTCTCCTGTGTTGCAGGTGGGTTCTGTACTACCTGAGCCTCAAGGGAAGCACAAGAATAGTGGAGTAGGTAACCTACCCCTTCTCCAGCAGATCTTCCCAACCCAGGAATTGAACCAGGGTCTCTTGCATTGCAGGTGGATTCTCTACCAACTGAGCTATCAGGGAAGCCCTGTTAATTCATTAGATCTTATAAAAATCTGCTCGTGGCTATGCCAGATAATCATATTTTTCTTTAAAAATCTCAGCTTCAAGTCTGTATTTCTAGGCGTCGCTGGTGGCTCCTGCCAGTGCAGGAGACATGAGTTCGATCTCTGATCCAGGAAGATCCCACATGTTCCAGAGCAACCAGTGTACCACAGCTGTTGAGCCTGTGCTCTAGAGCTTGCAAGCTGCAACTGCTGAGCCAGTGTGACAAAACTAATGAAATCCGGGAAGCCTAGAGCCCATGCTCCACAATAAGAGAAACTCAAGCAGCCCCTGCTTGCAGCAACTAGAGAAAAGTCCACACAGCAATGAAGACCCAGCACAGGCAAAAAATAATGAATAAAAATTTCTAGAGAATGTCAGACGACTAAGAGGTTGAGAAGAATGAGGAGAAATTAAAAAGTGTATATTTCTGCTTAAATTGAGAAAAGTTATTTTTATTTTAGATGCTGATATGTTGGTAATTGTACTCTATCTTTACCAAAATAGGCAACTGTCACCACTTGGCGTGGTTCTTTATCAGTCATCAAGACTCTCGATTTCCCCCAATAATGTATATTCCTGGTTCCATCCAGTTCAAAAGGAAATTCCCACATCATCTTGTGAAACTTGGACCCTTTGTAGAACCTTCACATGGCATATTTCTCATGAGAGAAACCAAGAGGCACAAATCCTAAGTGAAATCAGAGTTGAATGGATTATGCTTGACAGTAATTATAGAGGTATGCTAGTTGCACAATCATGTCTGACTTTTTGCAACTCCATGGACTGTAACCGTCCAGGCCTCTCTGTCCAGGGGATTTTCCAGCCAAGAATATAGAGTAGGTAGCCATTCCTTTCTCCTGTGGATCTTCCTGACCCAAGGATCAAAGCTGGGTCTCCCACATTGCAGGTGTATTCTTTACCATCTGAGTCACCAGGGAAAGCCACCTTACCTACAAAAAGTCTCAAGGATAATCTAATTCAAGAACCCAGGATTCCACAGACATGCCACAGTGACTGTCATAGGAGGAAGCCATGCGAGACGGGCCTATGGGGCCCTTTCCTTGAACCGCGACCACCCACTTTAATCCTTTCTGTATAGGTTTTGAGAGGAAGATGGTCTGCATGGGAAAATAGGGTTTTAGAAACAGGAAGCTTAAAAATTAATGCCATTATGAGAGGAAAGTCTCTGCCAGAGTCAGTGAAATGCCTGAGGCTACCTAGCTGTTGAGAGAAATAGACCTATAATTGGTTCTCTCTCCTTCGTCTGTGTGTATCCCCAGGACCCACAGAACCGGCTGCCAGGCTGTGGCCACAATGAGGCTGACCTCCTCTGTTAACTCTTTCAGAGAGGTGGTCATTCGCCCTTTCATTATGTTCAAGTAGAGATTTAGTTCCAGGGTAAGAGCAGTCCTTTAGAAGACAATTCTTCTGGTCTAATGCAATTGTGAGGCTCTTCCATCTATGGTTTAAGCTCATTCTCTTTTATCCTGTTCCACCAAACAGGATACTGTTCACTTACTCTTGCCCACAAAGAATTTCTTTATTGTAGTTTGGAACCGTTTATTAAAACTCTGTCCTGTCTCTTATTCTTCAAGATATAAAAAACCTCAGTTAGTATCTTGGAATTTCTAATCCATGGTTTGTCTCTGTGGCCTTATATAGCAATACAATACATTCTGCACTCTAATTGGCTTTAGGTCAGAATATGGAGGAGTAGAGTGGTGAAGATGACCACTTATTTTCATTGAGTCATCTCTAATTTAAGTGTGTGGTGATTTTGGTTAAGGAGTAGAACTAACCAGTAATTTTTTCTATTCATAGCAGAGTTTTATTATATTGCAGAGATTGGTATCCATCAGGCTGATCATTAATGAGTATTCTCAGTACCTACATCTCAGTTCCCATATTTCAACTGCTTTATATGATGTCTGATGAAAAAAAAGTTTCTATATTATTAGCTGCACTGTTTTTTTTTTTTCTTAAAAAATTCTGTACCCACTCTTGAAAAGTCAGTAATTATTTCTTGAGACCTAGGACTATGCCTCAGAGAAGGCAATGGCACCCGACTCCAGTACCCTTGCCTGGAAAATCCCATGGACAGAGGAGCCTGGAAGGCTGCAGTCCATGAGGTCGCTGAGGGTTGGACACAACTGAAGTAACTTAGCAGCAGCAGCAGCAGCAGCAGCAGCAGCAGCAGCAGCAGCAGGACTTTGCCTAATTCGTCTTTATTTCCTAAGTGTTTTAATCAGAATAGATGCATATAAATGTATGTTGAACAAATGAGTAAGTGTATATTGTTATAGCACTTACTTCTCATGTCCATATAATACAGTAAATTCTTGATTCTTTATTCAGTGCCTCTCTTGTCTTCCTTCTAATTCATATGTAATATCACAGTTTTTCTTAGAATATAGTCACATGACTTTTCAACTTATTTTAAAGGTACAAAAATTTGTGAATTGCCCACTGGTCCTAGGTCTGGGTTTAACTGACAAATTAAAATTGAGAAGTTATAGGTTTTTCCTGGAAAATAAAGCGACTTTAAGAGGATTTTTTCTTTGTAAACAATTAAGTCTAAGTTCTTGATAAATGTGAATCAAAGACCTGGAAACACTGATCTGGGAAACAAACGCTCAAATTGATGTCTGGCCTTTACCCCAAACAAAAAATATAAATTATGGAAGTTAATTAAAATTTTCACAAACATAGTATACCGTAAAACTGAAAACATTTCTTTTCGAAAATGGCTTAAAGTCCGTGAAATTGAGAATTTGTTGCCATGGACTGTAGTGGAGTTGGGAATAAAGGTCAACCAGCTGTCCAAGAGGCTCTCGTGCTTGTGAGCTGCTGTTACTTCAAGGAGGTTGTGGCCTGGAGCTCATGCTGTCTTGGGGGGCCCTCTTGGCATCTTACTAGTGGTTCCTCGGGGTTGACCTAGTTCTGCATTTTGCAGCATAAGTAGCTTTTACCACTACATCTTCATGAAGCAGTAGGAGAAGCAAAAATGTCTTGGCAGACTTAGAGATGCCTATTAGGGAACGGTACCACTCCTAGAAAAGTGATTCTGGTTGCTGAATTTGTGTCTACAAACCCTCAAAATTATTCAGCTAAATATGTTAAATGCTGGAAGTAGTTTTTTAAAGTATGGTGAAATTTTAAAAATAAGTGATTTAAATCTTTTTCGCGTTTTCAAAGATGGCATTTTGTTGCCATGTATTTGAGATAGAATAGGTAAATTTTGAAAGAACGGCATGTTAATTTGATACATTTATATACTGTAATGTGATTGCCATTGTAGTGATAATTAACATCTCTCACATTACATAATTATCTTTTCTCTTTATGGTTGGAAATTCTAGTCTCTTAGCAAATTTGATTATAATAAGATATTATTTATAGTCACAATACTGTGTATTAGATCTCTAGGGCTCATTTTACTGTTCATTACAAGTTTGTACCCTTAAACACCATCTGTTCTTTCCTCTCACCCCCATCCCCTTGTAATCACCACTTTACTCCCTGTTTTATGAGTTTGGCTTTGAGATTCAACATATAAGTGATATCACATGTACTTGTCTTCCTTTGTCTGACTTACTTCACTTTAGCATAATGTCCTCAAGTTTCTTCCATATTGTTCCAGATGGCAGGATATCATTTTCCTCATGGCTGAATAATATTCCATTGTGTGTGTATATATGTGTGTGTGTGTGTGTGTGTGTGTGTGTCTGTAGTGTATATATGTGTATATATATATATATGCCATATCTTCTCAGTCAACTCCATTCCTGGGTAACAACAAATGGTCTATAACTGAGGCTTAAGTGTATGATGAGCAAAAGCCTAGGGTTTATCATATAAATCAACTGATTTATAGTATTCATGCAAAGAACAATAGCCATAGATATGAAGATTTCCCTTTTTTAGCGGAAAATAATAAACTGAGAAATATTTATATAAATGAAAGTTTTACCAAACCCAAGGGGGAGAAGAATGGTGTTTCTGGTTTATTATGAAATAACTCCAGTGTGCCCTGCACACAGCCTCCCTTCTTTGGCAGATAGACTTTCCTCCATGTGGGTGCCAGGGACACTTGATCCCACCGTTTCATGTTTGTTTTCAGGATCAGTTCAGTGATATGAGAATCAGCATAAACCAGACGCCTGGGAGCACTCTTGACTTTGGGTTTACAGTAAAATGGGCTTTTTCCAGGATCTTCGTAGCATCAGTTGAAGCAGGTAAATCATAGATTTTGCTCTACTATAGTGTTTTCTTATTTGTTGTCTTTTGCTGTTCAGTGTCCCCCTCCCACCCCCTCCCCCTGCCCTGAAAATTGCTTATTTGAAAGAA
>SJYV01022174.1:106756-208562 GCA_006410875.1 Neotragus pygmaeus | reverse complement strand
AATTGCTTATTTGAAAGAAGAGGAGAAAACACACGAGAAAAATGCAGCAGTAAAGTGAAGAGACATGTCTTCTTCCTGGAGACTACTGGAGTTATGAATTACATATTGTTTGATCTTGCCTAGTTAATTTTAGTTTTGAAGAATTGTAATTTTGTGTGTTACAGAATTCATTTATCAAAATTTTAGACTTAATATTTGGAAATACTAGCAAACTATTCAACTGAAGATCCAGAAAGAACTGTCCTTGTGTTTGTGGTGGGTACATAGGTACTATATATCATCAGTATTTTCTGAGCATCTAATGGATCTGTTGCCCATGGACCCCGGAGGATGTTTCAGGACTTTTACAAAAAGGATTGTTCCTCCTCCACCCAGGATTATTCCAAATTAGGCCCAGGAACTCTTGGCAAAATATTACAAGACCTGAAATTAAAATGAAAGCTATAGTATACATAATATGTTCCTCAATACAAAAGTTCCTCATCTGCAAGTTTTAGCTCTATAAAAATGCATACTCACTCTGGTTATTTCTTTGAGATTCCAAGGCTGATTTAATTAGATAATGATAGGTAGTAATTTTAAGCCATTTTAAGTGGACTTTTTTTTCCTCTCCATTCCAGAGCGCATCTGGCTTTGGAAGCTCAGCTAAAGTACAATATATACTTTATGTTTTTAATTTAAACATAATTAAAATTTTCCTTCCTAGGTTAATAAAGCAATTTTATTGAACAGATGACTTTATCATTTCTCCTTTAAATGCTTAGAAAGATACACACCATAGAATTTAAAAAATGCCTTTGGTTGCCTTGTAATTTTGTAGCTACTCAAATATTTGATAACTTTAAGAAATTCTGTGACTTCTGCAACTGAAAGATATGAGAAATGCTTAGATGAGATTAAGAAGTCATTGTTTTCCTTAATTTAAATGAGCAATGACTAGTAGAACATGTTTTTAATTTTCATTGGTGGTTTCATTTATTTTGCTTTATTTAGGTAGCCCAGCAGAATTTTCTCAGCTACAGGTAGATGATGAAATTATTGCTATCAACAACACCAGGTTTTCATATAAGGACACAAAAGAGTGGGAGGAAGCCATGGCTAAGGCCCAGGAAACTGGGAGCCTAGTTATGGATATCAGGCGCTATGGAAAGTCTGGTGAGTTGGTTATCCCACTGTGTTCGGCTTTCTAAACTGGGAGCTGGTCTTTGGCAAGTGGTTATAACAGTTTGCTTCAATAACATTTTTTCTCTCTCTCCATTTCACTTTTTTGTTTTTTGGCTGAAAGATGTTTGTGGTTATGTTGAAACGTCTTGAATGATATTTCTTTGGATGTTCTGTCTGAAAACTTTTCACTAGCAAATTTACTGAATTCTACATGATTTATTGACTGACTGATGTGCTGAACTGGCTTTGAATGCAGATAGCAACTGAAGGCTTTTGTAATTGTGTCTGCATTTGGGAGTTATATGCTGATGTTGAATATTAAGAATTACACCGTGGTTTCACTTCCTCTACAGCATCCTGACTGTAACTGGTATAAGAAAGAACACAGTAGGTCAGTATCCCAGTTGTTGACTCTCAAGGAACTTTCCATGTACATTTGATCATTGTGTTTCTTAATTGTCGAGGTTAGATGGGGAAGGGCATTAAGCTTTTCCAGACCTACCAACTTAGGATATCAAAATGTAATATCCAGTCCTGGTTTACAGAAAGATTCAGCAAATTTGCCAGTCTTTTCATTATTAACATGCTCTAACCCTCTTGTTTTGGAAGGCTATCTGGTGGTAAAACGCCCTAAACTCTTCATTTCTTTCACATACGGTCTGATTTATTTGTCTTGTGTGTGTGTATGTTTTATGTGTGCATTTCAGTAACTTTGTTCTCTCCACTTCTACATTTATGTGTACTCATTTCTTGATCTTCATGTGACAATCAGATTGGGGCAAAGACCAGACTTCCCTGCCATTTACACGGCATAAAACCCTCAATCTCACCAGTATGGCTACCAAAATTATAGGTTCACCTGAAACAAAGTGGATTGATGCCACTTCCGGAATTTACAGCTCAGACAAAGCTTCCAATCTGTCAATAACAACTGATTTCTCAGAAAGCCTTCAGAGTTCTGTAAGTATTTTGAGAAGTGTTAGTGTTGGGTAGAGCAAAGCAAATAGGAAGTGTGTTGGAGGTGGGGGAGGAGTTTACTTTCTTTGAACAATTTTGATGCTATTTTAAAAACATAGATAATTAATAAGGTAATTTATAGTAATGAGAGTAAAATATATCTTTGAAAATCATAAGGCATTGCTCATGAATAATTATGAGTAATAGTGAGTTATATAATGAAAATAATCTAAAGATCCCACAGTGATCTTTTGCAGGTGTTTCTTACCATCCGTTCATCATTATACTCCTCTCAGATCGCTGTGAATGTGAAGAAGTTAATTATGTAGAATTATATGCTATAACTTTTCTATGCTTTCCTTAGTCTTTACTGGTAAAATAAGTATAGTAATTGTGTGCAATTTAAAAACCTCATGAAGCAGTTTTAGTTCTTGTGTGGGTGAATTTGATGGGTAGAATTACATATGTAGTTAAGAGATGCGTAGTTACATTAATTGATTAAAATTGATTAATTAAAACATAAGCATTTTTCTAAGTATCAAAGTCATAATTAAATTTAAATTTTCAAATAAATGTGTTTACATTGACTCCCTAGATATAATTGTCATCCCAAGATGCTTCCTTTGGTCTAATAAGGAGATTCTGCAACCTTGTATAAGAAAGGTTTAAATGTTAGGGGGTTCTATATGACTGTGTTGCTTATTTACCAACATAAAGCAAATGGACAAATGGTTATTTAGCCCATCATGTTTCTTGGAAAATTAATGGCTGATCGAACTTAAAGCCATTCATGCTTGCAGTTAGTCATTAATTTTCCACAGCTCCTAAAAAACAATGAAAAAATTACATTTCTATTATATGTAAAAGGCTATAAGGAATATATTAATATCCTGAAAAGCTCATCTTGTTAGCAGATATGTTTACTAATGAGAAATGGATTATTTAAGCCTAGTGTCCAACTGGAGAGAATGTTAACTGGCAGTTTTATCCTTTCTAGAATACTGAATCAAAAGAAATCAATGGAATTCGTGATGAAAGCAATACTTTTGAATCAAAAGGTAAACGTTACCATTATAACTTACATTTAAAATATAGGAAAAGTCACTACACTCAAGTCCTGCTATTATAAAAATTAATATCTGTGAGTGAAAGCAAAACTGATCCAGTGCAAGTTGAAACTCAAAGGTTAGCATACAGATCCAATTGCAGCCAGGTGGAAGGGCGTTCAGTTCCAATGTTGAATAGTCCAGGAACTGCAAACAAAGCTTTGGCAGCCTCTGCAGGAGCTCTGAGCGCCTATGTGTCTAATCCAAATAAGAAAGACTGGTTTTCTGGAGGCCATCAACCTTCTTGCTATGGTGTGCTAGCAAGAGGAATCTTAATTAAATATGAAATAATGCATGAGGTTTCCTTTCCCCCTTAATTATTGTCAAGGGGTCAAGCTTGGAAGCTCCTAGAAATAGGGAAATGCCAGTGGAAATAAAGATTGTTAGAAAAAAAAAATACCCATTTGTAATGAAGAAGCAGACATACAGCATCTAGGGAAACTTTGTAGTATGGAGTTACCACTCCTTTCCTTCTCCTGTCCTGTTCAGTTATCTGCATATAGCTGAGCCACCACATTCTGTGTGCTGTGCTTTCAGCAGATAAAGGAAATAAGAAAGATCTGGTCCATACAGGCAGGGAGAAACCCAAAGAAGTGGCAGCTTCTCTTAGCATGACACTAGGCTGCCAGGCACAGGGCTGCCAGGCACAGGTTTTCTCAGTGGTTTGGTGATGTTGAGTCTGCATTTGTCAATTCATAATATCTGATGTCGAAGTCAAACCAAGTGTATAAATTTCCCTTCCTTTGTTGATTATTTATCTTTGTATTTAATTTATGATAGCTGGAATGACTCCATTTCCTTTTTTCCTTTTTAAAGTTAATGGCTATAAGATCTTGGAAACTAGAGCAAAATAGTTAGTCTGTTGCTCAGTTGTATCCGACTCTTTGCCACCCGTGGACTTAGCCCACCAGGCTTTTCTGTCCATAGAATTCCCCTGGTGAGAATACTGGAGTGGGTTTCCATTCCCTTCTCCAGGAGATCTTGACCCAGGGATTGAACCCAGGTCTCCTGCTCTGCAGGCAGATTCTTTACTGTCTGAGCCACCAGAGAAGCCTAGTTAAGAAGAATGGTTTAATTATAGCTTAAAAAAAAATTGTCCTCTAGATATTTTTTATTTTCTTGTTCTATCCATTTTTTTAAGTTCCTTTTTAAAAACTTCTGTGTATTATGAAACTCTTAGTTGCAAACAATTCTTCTTGTACTTGAGAATTTAATTGATAAGCCTAAGCAAAAAATTTTAATTTCCATTTCCCTAAAGCTGTGTGATCTGGCGTGGAAGATAGTACTTCAGCTTCTATGAAACTATGATGCTAGCTGCTAAAATTTATTAATCAAAATATTAGTTCCTGTTACTAATTTGAACATAGTTATAGACTACTAAAACTATCTGTGTCTTTGTGCATTGAAATAACCCCTATCTTCTATGGCTATCAGTTTTGTCACTTGAAAAATAATATTGCTACAGATTGGAAAAATGTATCAAGTATTATTTAGTTTTCCAGTGGTGAGAGATTAAAATGAATGACATGATATTGATATACTTTTTTGTTTTTTGTATTTTTCAACTAGCCTCTGAACCTATTTCTTTGAAAAACTTAAAAAGGCGATCACAGTTTTTTGAACAAGGTAAAACTGCCAAGCTAACAATTCATGTACTTTCATGGAATTGTTCCCCCTCTCCACTCTCTCCTGATAGTCTGTGGTGCTCGGCACTGAACCTCTTCAATTCGGCCATCATTATGACCAAGCAACATAACCCATTTCCATTCTTTCCCTAGGGTCATCAGCCTTTTCTTACAGTTCATGGGTCTACCTCTGTGGTAATGGGTCTTTGCGTGTCTTTTGTATACCTCTGAAATTTTTTTTTTAATAAAAAAAATTGAGATGCTGTTTAAACACACACTTCTTGCCACTGGGTGACAGTGAGAAATGAGAAATTTCATGTATGCTTTACTGCTTCTACAAATTGCGTACTATGAGATTACACCAACATGCAATTGGCCAACTCCTAAAACATCAAATTTGGGGTTATGGAACATGCTCTGAATAAAGAGCAGAATTGTTGAGTACTAGTGGGATGATGACTTTGGAGTGTTATTAGGACTGCTACGTTGATGTTGAGGTAAATGAAAAGTAAATTTTGGACACACCTGTCAGCGAGTGTGCTTTGCATTCCCTGTGTTGGTGTAGTTGGGCAGTGCTGCGTCACAGGATGCTTTGCATGCAGCTTCTCCTCTCCGTTCATGTTTCTCTCATGCTCTGTCTCGTGGATGCAGTTTGAACTCTGCGTTTTGCAATCAAGAACTTAAAAGTAATATCCAACATTTGAGATGCAATGGCACAGTCAATAGGGAGTGTGCTGTTGGTGTCTAAAATGTCATTGTTTCTTACTTTTAAGATTATCCATAATATTTACACACTTGCCTTATAACATGATGCTTACTGGATCTGTGTATTTTGTGTTAATCTCCTCATAGGCACTTTTGATGAATTAAGATCTCTTTTCAACCATAAATAGAACTAGCTTTCCAGTTGTGCACGTGCAAGGGTCTATTTGTGTCAGTATCCTTAGTGGGTTTGATATTTTTTTGTTCAACTCTGATTTTTCTGTGGTAATTTAATTGAAACCATGAGATACTCCTAGTTCAAATTGGCTAAAATAAAGCAAATCCTTTTCTTTCTCCATGGTAATTTTCACTCCTTTTTCTTCAACAGACTATTTTAGGGAAGAATATTTTCCTAAATCTCAAAGCAGTTTTCTGTAAAATTCTGTTGTGTAAGTGAATAATCTGACAGCTGAGGTTTCAGGAAAAATGAAAAAATACAATACGAGAATGTATTTTTTGAAATTTGCTTACATGTTTATAATCATTGTACTATATTCAGGCAAACACAGTTATGTAGGTCCCCTAAGAATAAAAAGAATGACCTTCTGCCCTTAAGTTTACACGTGAAGTCTGAATCTTTGTGTTTCAAATAATAGGCAAGGAAAGGGAAATATTTCATGAACATGTTTATTGGTGACTTATTTCAGAAAAGTAGCTCATTGGCAATAAGTCCTGAAAAATGTGACTTACACCTGTCACAGTGTAATTAATAGCAACGAGTAAAAAAATTGGGTTCTATAGATGTTGTAATATTTGAAATTCAATTTTTTCTATTAGGCTATGAGAATATTATTCACCCTATTAATAAAAGAACCCTGAAACCCCTTAGAAATATACCAGTATCTCTGCCCTAGCATCTCGAGCTGGGCTGTAACTTGGGCATTCACTGTTGATCTTTTTCACTGGCTTTGAATTCTGAAGATAAGGGACAAGCAGATGGAATTAAAGAGAGAAACTTACTGTTGTTTGAAAACAACTGATGTCACTTAGTATACTGGCATAGAACCAGCTTAGTGATATGATTTTCTGAAGGGAATTATTTCATAAAAATGAAGACTTATATTGTTTTTTTATTCTTTCCTTGCCCACATGCTGTAACATAGGAAGCTCCGATTCTGTGGTTCCTGATGTAAGTAGTCTTTGTTTGGTTTTGGAATAAACTAGGAGGCTTGGGTGGGACTGAACTAGTGCACAGTAGCATCACTATTGTTACTTTAAGCTGCGTGAGAGTTTATCCAGGAATGACTTTCCAACATAAAAAGACCTTTTTTTAAGTTGAAGTATGCTGCTGCTGCTGCTAAGTCGCTTCAGTCATGTCCGACTCTGTGTGACCCCATAGATGGCAGCCCATCACGCTCCCCAGTCCCTGGGATTCTCCAAGAAAAAACACTGGAGTGGGTTGCCATTCTTTCCTTTCCAGTGCATGAAAGTAAAAAGTGAAAGTGAAGTCACTCAGTCGTGTCCGACTCTTGGTGACCCCATGCACTGCAGCCCACCAGGCTCCTCTGTCCATGGGATTTTCCAGGCAAGAGTGCTGGAGTGGGGTGCCATTGNCATGAAAGTAAAAAGTGAAAGTGAAGTCACTCAGTCGTGTCCGACTCTTGGTGACCCCATGCACTGCAGCCCACCAGGCTCCTCTGTCCATGGGATTTTCCAGGCAAGAGTGCTGGAGTGGGGTGCCATTGCCTTCTCTGTACTTGAAGTATAGTTGACTTATAATATTGTGTTCCTTTCCAGTGTATAGCAAAGTGATTCAGTTACATGTATATATGTTCTTTTTTATATTTTGTCCATTATGATTTATTACAGGATATTAAATATAGTTCTCTGTGCTATACAATGAGACCTTGTCATTTATCCATTCTATATAAAACACTTTGCATCTTCTAATCCCAACTCCCAATCCAGTACTCACCCATTCCCCCATCCCCCTCCCCGTTGGCAGCCAGGAGTCTGTTGTCTATGTTTGTGGATCTCTTTCTGTTTCTTAGGTGAGTTCCATTTGTGTTACGAGACCTACTTTGAAATATAAAGCCCATTCTCCTTTGGTACAGCATAGGCCAAGGGTGATCTGAATAATTCATGTATGCAAAAGTACTTCTGTAGATGACTTCATGAAGTAACATATTCTTCTTGGTTTCCACCTCTTCTCTTACAACCTGGCAGCTTCCAGTCCCAACCATCAGTGCCCCAAGTCGCTGGGCCTGGGATCCAGAGGAGGAACGGAAGCGACAGGAGAGATGGCAGAAGGAGCAAGACCGACTGCTGCAGGTGGAGCAAAGTAGAGTGGATCAGCAGGAACTACATTTGCTCTAAGAGCTTCTCCTGCTCAGTGGCAACTGGCATTAAGCAGCAGCTTGAAAAGTGAAAAGCCAATAACCACATAAGTAACAAATATTTTGATATGTAGCATGTTTTGTATGAAATACTTTTCCATTTTGAAATTTTCTAGAGTCATCCTTTTTAAGTTATTTATTAGTCCCTGGGTATATTTTTAGCCACCTTCATGGATCACTGTGCCCGAAGGGGCTTGCATAACTCAATGAAGCTATGAGCCATGCTGCTTAGGGCCACCCAAGGCGGATGAGTCACAGTGAAGAGTTCGGACAAAATCTGGCCCACTGGAGAAGAAGATGGCAACCCACTCCACTGTTCTTGCCTGGAGAACCCCATGGACAGTATGAAAAGGCAAAAAGATATGATGGCAGAAGATGAGCCCCCGAGGTTGGAAGGTGTTCAATATGTGACTGGGGAAGAGCTGAGGACAATTAGTAATAGCTCTGGAAAGAATGATGCAGCTGGGCCAAAGTGGAAGCAGTGCTCAGTCATGATTATGTTTGGTAGTGAAAGTAAAGTCAAATGCTGTAAAGAACAATATTGCATAGGAACCTGGAATGTTAGATTCATGAATCAAATTTAGTTGGATGTGGTCTAGTAAGAGACGGCAATAGTGAACTTCAACATCTTAAGAATCAGCGAACTGAAATGGATGGGAATGGGTGAATTTAATTCAGATGAGTATTATATCTACTCCTGTGGGCAAGAATCCCTTAGAAGAAATGGAGTAGCTCTCATAATCAACAAAAGAGTCTGAAATGCAGTGCTTGGAGGTAACCTCAAAAGTGACAGAATGATCTTGATTCGTCTCTAAGGCACACCATTCAACATCATAGTATTCCAAGTCTGTGCCCCAACCATTGAGGCCAAAGAAGCTGAAACTGACCATGTCTATGAAGACCTACAAGACCTTTTACAACTAACACAAAAAAAACAGATATCCTTTTCATCATAGGGGATTATAATACAAAAGTAGAAAGTCAAGAGATACCTGAAGTAACAGGCAAGTTTGGAGTACAAAATGAAGCAGGGCAAAAGATTACAGAGTTTTGTCAAGAGAACACACTGGTCATAGCAAACACCCTCTTCCAACAAACCAAGAGATGACTCTACACATGGGCATCACCAGTTGGTTAATACTGAAATCAGATTGATTATATTCTTTGCAGCCAAAGATGGAGAAGCTCTATACAGTCAGCNTTTGTCAAGAGAACACACTGGTCATAGCAAACACCCTCTTCCAACAAACCAAGAGATGACTCTACACATGGGCATCACCAGTTGGTTAATACTGAAATCAGATTGATTATATTCTTTGCAGCCAAAGATGGAGAAGCTCTATACAGTCAGCAAAAACAAGACCGGGAGCTGAGTGTGGCTCACAAATCATGAGCTCTTTTTTGCAAAATTCAGACTTAAATTGAAGAAAGTAGGGAAAACCACTGGGTCATTCAGGTATGACCTTAATCAAATCCCTTATGATGATATAGTGGAGGTGAAAAATAGATTCAAGGGATTAGATCTGACAGACAGAGTGCCTGAAGAACTGTGAACAGAGGTTCATAACATTGTGGACGAGGCAGTGACCAAAACCATCCCAAAGAAAAAGAAATGTAAGAAGGCAAACAGGTTGTCTGAGGAGACTTCACAAATAGCTGAGAAAAGAAAAGTGAAAGGCAAGGGAGAAAGAGAAAGATACAACCAACTGGATGCAGAGTTCCAGAGAATAGCAGGGAGAGATAAGAAGGCCTTATTAGTGAACGATGCAAAGAAATAGAGGAAACAATAGAATGGGAAAGACTAGAGATCTTTTCAAGAAAATTGAAGATACAAAGGGAACATTTCATGCAAAGATGGGCACATTAAAGGACAGAAATGGTATGGGCCTGACAGAAGCAGAACGGAGCTATACAAAAAAGATCTTAATGACCAGAGGACCATGATGGTGTGGTTACGCACCTAGAGCCAGACATTCTAGAGTGTGCAGTTAGGTGGGCCTTAGGAAACATTACTACAAGCAAAGCTAGTGGAGGTGACAGAATTCCAGCTGAGCTTTCAAATCCTAAAAGATGATGCTGTAAAAGTGCTGCAGTCAGTATGGCAGCAAATTTGGAAAATTCAGCAGCACCACAGAACTGGAAAAGATCAGTTTTCATTCCAATCTCAAATAAGGGCAATGCTAAAGAATGTTCAAACTACTGTACAATTGTGCTTATTTGACATTCTAGCAAGGTTATGCTCAAAATCCATCAAGATAGGCTTCAGCAGTATGTGAACCAAGAACTTTCCAATGTACAAGCTCAGTTTTGAAGAGGCAGAGGAACCAGAGATCAAATTGCCAACATTCATTGGATCATGGAGAAAGCAAGGGAGTCCCACAGAAACATCTACTGCTTCATGGACTACATGAAAGCCTTTGACTACATGGATCACAACAAACTGTGGAAAATTCTTAAAGAGATGGGGATACCAAACCACCATACCTGTCTCCTGAGAAACCTGTGTGCAGACCAAGAAGCAACATTTAGAACCATACTTGGAACAACGGACTGGTTCAAAATTGGGAAAGGAGCACAAAAAGGCTATATATATATTGTCACCCTTCTTATTTCACTTATAAGTAGAGTATATCATGCAAAATGCTGGGCTGGATAAATCACAAGTTGGAATCAAGATTGCTGGGAGAAATATCAGTAACCTCAGATGTGCAGATGATACTACTCTAATGGCAGAAAGTGAAAAGGAACAAAAAAAACCTCTTGATGAAAGTGAAAGAGGACAGTGAAAAAGCGGCTTGAAACTCAGCATTTAAAAAACTAAGATCATGGCATGACGTTCCATCACTTCATGGCAAATAGAAGGGGAAAAAGTGGAAGCAATGACTTCCCTCGCAGGGGTCTTCCCTTATAGCTCAGTCAGTAAGGAATCTGCCTGGAATGCAGGAAGCCCAGGTTCAATTTCTGGGTCAGGAAGATCCCCTGGAGAAGGAAATGGCAACCCACTCCAGTATTCTTGNGCTTTCTGTCCCCCTAACAGAAAATTGTGTCCAGGGCACCTCCCACACATCAGAAAGGGCTTCAGAGCAACATGGTTGAATTTTATTTTGATGAGATATCAGGAAAAATAAATAAGTAAAGCATAAACACTGAAGACGAACATACACTTTCCATACGGCCCAAGCTTAGTAAACATGTGCTGGGTTTTCATGCACCCTTGGACTTTCTGATTGTTACCAAACTCCATGTGTACCTGGTTATGGGACCAAAATATTCCGCCAGAAAGATAAACAATGGCTTTGGAGACTCAAGCTCATTGGAACCATCTTGCTGAACAGGCACCTCCTCATACAAGGGGACCAAGAGGGGAATTCGTGTTTAGGCGAGTAGCCTCTTTTCTCACAGCCTCTGCCTTCAAGTGGTTAAGCTGGGGTTCCCGAATCAGAGAGCTCTGAAATAGACTTGCACCTTCTTTTACTGATTGGGTGACAAGTGACTTTCTCTGTCCCAGCCTCATATTTAAAAGGGTGACATCATTGACCTCGAAGGGTTATTTTCAGGGCCAAATGAGGGCATGTGTGGAAGTCCTTCCCAGGGCCAGCTCCAGGGGCAGAGTCCATGGGCCCTGGAGATAAGATCAGACTCTCTGGGAACAAGGCCATTTCAATTTGCCCAGAAACCTAGATGGAGTTCTAATTTTTCCATACTGTTGAGTCTAAATTATAAATCAAGGGGGGTTGATTTGAGTCTATTTGTGTGAAATGAGATCGGAGCAGGCTATTCACACCTCCCTTGCCTTTTTCTGACCATCATGGAGTTATTTTTCACTGTGTGTATGTGTTTCAAGTATCCTTACTCGACTTTGCTTATGAAAGTCTCACATGTGGATAATAATTTCAAAGCATTGTAGAAATGTAAAAGGTTCGCTCCCACTAAGCAGTTTAACCCTAAAGCCTCAANTTGTGGGGTGGGAGGTGGGAGGGGGATTCAGGATTGGGAGCTCGTGTACACCTGTGGTGGATTCATGTCGATGTATGGCAAAGCCAATAGAGTATTGTAAAGGAAAATAAAGTAAAAAAAAAAAAAAAAAGATTGTGGATTTTATATACTGTAATCCCATGATATATTGTTTAATATATATAATTGACCCAGTCAGTCTCTTGATGATTCTATATAAAGCTTTTTAATACATACACTGTAAAGATCCTCAAAGCTCATCCTGGAGAGTATTTTCCAATACCAATTTTATAGCACAGTCCTGTGAAAGATTATCAAAACTCCTTGCTATTAAAATTAGACTGGAATAAAAGGAATTATTTAAAATTCCATAGGAGAGACCTATTAAAGTCAGGCAAAGGATGCAGCAGTGCTAGTTTCTAAGTTACACTCGGGTTTTAATTTACATGTATTTGCATGCTGTTCAAGTTAAAGTTTTTTGTTTTTTTTTGATAGCTAAAGTGCTTTATTAGATCTATGATGAATTCAGTATCACAGACCTACATGGGAGGCACTGATCTGCCTGCTGCCATTTCAAGCTAAATAGAAAGTTCCTCTTACATGTGTCAGAAGCTCACTTGCCCTTTCAGCCTATCCTGTGGCAGTAGGAAGAGGTCCATCAAAGATGGCCAAGAGAACTTCTGGGTCAAACTTGCAAGTCCTGTGTGTTCTTAAATCTACTTCTACCTTCAAATTAGACTAGCTTCGTGGGATCTGTTAGTTGTAAAATGCTAGGTTTGTGTCCGTTTCGAGTTCGGATGTATCATGAGGTGTACGATGTCCATGTTGCCTTCATTCTTGATACTTTTAAGTTCTGGTGTTAGGAATACAGCTCACAGCTGAAGAGGAGGCCAGTGAAAGTGCAGAGAGAAGCCAGGAAAGAGCCTCACCCATGACCTGAGTTCACCTTAGCAGGCTTTTATCCAGTATTCACTAGGTGCCAGATTTATTAGAGACATGGTAGGTACCAAGTGTAGTATTTTCATACTATTAAATAACTATGCAATCTGTTACGAAAATTAACATTTTTATAATTTAAATTATTTATGACTTTGTAGTCTATAATGTGGCTTCCCTAGTGGCTCAGTTGGTAAAGAATCCACCTGCAATGCAGGAGACCCAGGTTTGATCTCTGGGAAGGGCCTCTGGGAACAAAATGACAACCTACTCCAGTATCCATGCCTGGAAAATTCCATGGACCGAGGAGCCTGGTGGGCTACAGTCCATCGGGAGACCAAATTAATATCTACTTAGAGTCCCATTCCACCTAAAGGCAAAAAAGCTCAATTCTAGTCTCATCTGTTTCTTCTGTCTAGCTTTTTCAGATTTTGTTGTTGTTGAGTTAGTAAGTTGTATCACTGAAGTCAAGAAGAAACAAGAATGAAAAATAATTTGAGGTTAGGAATTTGCTACATAATACAGGTGTCTTCATTGTATCTCAGTTTATAGTATTTGCAAAATTCTGTTTCAATGATGAAATATGAAAAACTATGAGCCATTCATTAAAAATATTTTAGAAGACTGATACTCAACAGTAAATTACTTCTTTATTAAAAATAATGATTTATGTTAAAACTCAGTACGTTTACCCATTGATTGAATAGCTATTTTGGAATAAAGATTTCAGAATGTCGTTCCAAAGTCTCATATTATTATTACTGTACTATTTTTACTGCATTAATTATTGCAAATTTTAGTCTCAAACTGTAGTCAGAAGTTAGCAAGTGTGGTTCATTTTATAAAAACAGAATCTTTTCTTCCAGCTGTATTGAGGTGTAATTGACAAAATGACCAGATATTTAAAGTACACAATGGAAAGATTTGCTACACACATTGTGAAAGGATTTCCCCCTTGAGTCAATTAACACCTCCATCACCACACATATTTATCCTTTTTCTTTTTTTTGGTGAGAACACTTAAGTTCTATTCTCTTAGTAGATTTCAACTATACAATACAGTGTTATCTGTCACAGTCACCTGATCTGCATTAGGTATGTTAGAGGAACCACTGATTGAAACCGCCTGCCCTGGCCAGGCAGGATAGTAACCTCTTGCCTGAGTTACCTTACAACAGAAGGTCCTGGTAAGCAACGTGGAACTAACAGGCTACCACCAACCAGAAGTATTCAGGAAAGGTCAAAAGGAGAGAGGAGACACCAGTCCATGCATCCTGCCAACCTCCCGGAATCATCCTCTCTGGCAACTATCTTGGCTGACCAATGCTCTTGCCACTAGGAAAGACTGATAAAACCTGAGGCTGTGAGCCACGTAGCAGAGTAGTTCTGGGTTCCCTTACCCTACTTCTCTTCCCTGTAGCCCCTTCCCAATAAAGTCTCTTGGTTTGTCAGCACGTGTGTCTCCTTGGATAGTTCATTTCCGAGTGTTAGATAAGAGCCCACTCTCAGGCCCTGGAAGGGGTCCCCCTTCCTGCAACAACTCCTCAGACCTTATTCTCTTATAACCGAAAGTTTATCCCATTTTAACAGTTCAGTGTAGACACTCAGTTGTGTCTGACTCTTTGTAACCCCATGGACTGCAGCACTCCAGGCTTTCCTGTCCATCACAAACTCCCAGAGCTTACTCAAACTCAATGTCCATTGAGTCAGTAATGCCATCTAACCATCTTGTCCTCTGTGGTTCCCTTCCCCTCCTGTCTTCAGTCTTTCCCAACATCAGGGTCTCTTCCAATGAATCAGTTCTTCTCATCAAAGTATTGGAGTTTCAGCTTCAGCATCAGTCAGTCCTTCCAATGAATATTCAGGACTGATTTCCTTTAGGATTGATTGGTTTGATCTCCTTGCAGTCCAACAGACTCTCAAGAGTCTCCTCCAACACCAACCTTTCCCTATTTCCTTCACCCAGACCCTCTGTGGAACCACTTTCCAACTCTCTAAAAGCAAGCAAGATCTTTACTAAAGTAAAACAATATTTTGTAATGAGAAAGGGAATGACCATGAAATATTTTTTTGCTACCCTTGATGGTAAAAATGTTTGATGGCTTTGTTTTCATTACTTCGTTTGGTAGTAGTTGAAGATAGTCTGCATTTTTTCCTTTGCAGAAAAAAATGTTCCAAATTTGTTGACCTTCTCCCTAAGTGACTGCCTGTATTTTTCCTAGTAGATATTTAAAATACAAAAACAAGCTTAATAATCTTGTACAGTACAGGTGATAATTTAAAAGCAAATAAAATATGTAACTCCTTTTGAAAGAAACATATGCCATGAGAGAATATTTTGAAAATGAATGTTTAAAAAGTTTCCATTGTTACATGCTTTGTTGCAAAATCTAAATGTCACATATACAACAATTTTCATTAGAAACTAAAAGGTTTAACAATATTTTCAAATGATATACTTCAAGCAGAATTTGAACTAGTTTGTTTTAAATATACACAAAATGCAGAGTCAGTGAGTGACAGTAGTGGGATGGGAATTAGCTCATCTTTACCAAATTTCTTCCTAAATGGGAGATGGCATTGAGCAATGAGTAGTTGCTTAGTAAAACGCAAAGTATGACTTTGTAATCCAGCCAAGGACACACTCCTTTCACCTGCCTGTTTGTGCCAGCCATCAAACCAAGGATGCTCGTACGATATTCCACAACCAAATCTTCCAATCTTTTTCATCACCAACCGAGATGTTTTGCAAAATCAGAATATTCATATTGTGTTCACAAAACATCTAGGAAAATAAACATTTTGAGGGAGGAAAGTCTTTTGTAAATACCAGTAAGCAAATAGTTTAAATACTGTTTTTATAGTTACCTTTTTTACCTTCTGTTTTTTAGCATATTTTAATGTACAAATCCTATTGCAGTGCTCATAAAGGATTTATACATAAATATTAATATCGGGAGCAATGTGCTTTTCTTTTAACTTTTTTTCTAAACTGAGGTGGTGTTTTGTTATAAAGTTGGGATTAAAGGTGTTTACAGTTATGGCAACTAAAAACAAGTGAATTGATGAACGAGTTTCAGACCAGACCTTGAGCTTAGATCTTGTTCTATTTGGGATTTTCCTATCTTAAATCTTTTTAATGTATTTTAAAAATTAGTTTAGGTGAAAGGGATTGCACTAAAACACACTCACATTTGTTGGAGAATTGGAGCATTAGCATCAGGACTTACTCTCTTGTTTGGTTATAACACACTTGGGGTAGGAACTTGAATTTTCAGAGACACAAATCTCCGTGTGAAAAGCCTTTAGTGACTAAATAAAGTGCTAGGTCTTATCCTGAATTTTGTGTTTTTCCATTAATAACTGTATTCGTCCCCCAACTCCTTGATGGATGGATCCAAATTTTCTAAATGTTTTGTATCACCTTCATGGCAATTAGCACTTAGGGTGAGGGCAGGATGATGTGATGCTTAGGACAGCAGGTCTCAGCAGCAGGGTCAGTGGCTCCCTGCTCACTAGACCTGTAACCTTGAGTGACTTAACATCCCCTCTCTGTGCCTCACTTAAGTGCAAAACAAAAATAATTATGAAATTGCAAATAGCCTATATTTCAAGATCTTGTGACCAGGAACAGCCTCAAGTCAATTCATGTGAAGCTCTTAGGACCGTGGTTGGTAAAAAAAAAAAAAAATGCATGTTAACTACTCAGCTGAAGGGCAAACAGTGTTGGAAGAAAGAATACATAATCTATCTACTAGAAAGTTTATTTCAGCTTTTGCGTTGATACAGGGTTGACACAATTTTAAAAAATCAACAATAAATAATAGAACAGCTATGTTCCTAATTCCCCATTTCTTTGCAAGGATTTACTCGCAGTGTTCCTTTTGTGTATTTCTAACACGAGGTGGCAGTGTTGGCATGAGGAGGGAAAAACAATTTTTTCTCCTCCCTTTCCCCATCCTGTTTGATAACTTTCTGGTTAGTTTTCGAATCACCGATCTGTCTCGTATTTTCAGTCTGAGCACAGCCCAGTGCTGAGTACTCCAGGAGAGCGGCTGAAGGATTAACAGGAAATTTAAATGCTCGTTGCTTCATAAGGAGCAAATCCTGGCAGATGCAACGTGGAGAAGTGAGGTCCTTATTTCTCTATACGGTGGTTACACCCGATTTTAGGGCTTTTTTTCTGCGTAGGAATAGACCTAGGGATGCTTCAGCCCACTGAGCAGCAGCCTGGAGGCTAGCCCAGAGCACGCTGCCAGCTTGGAGAGCTTGCCCTGTTTTAGGAATTTCCAGGTTTCCTCAGCTAATGAGCCATCTACACTGCGCGGGTGGGTGTTGCTGCAGCCATAACGGACTTTCTCTGTGGGAGAGGCAAGGGATTGCCAGGACATCTGGGCCTTAATTTTAAAAACAACCAGTTTTTTAAATACGTTTTTTTTTTTACTGTTTTAAGATTTTTCACCTGGAGCTTCTCAGAAAGGTGAAGGTTGACTATCCCGTGTTAAAATGAAACATGCAACAGACACAACTGGCCAAATGCACGGGGCCCACAGAAGGATGAAGAGGACTCCTATTCCTCTGGGTTGGATTCCCGCCTCCCCCCCCGCCATCCATTCTTGAGTGCCCACTATAAGGTTGGCATTGTTGACTGAAAAACAATATACAATCTAAAAGTTGAGAATTATGTTTTATTTGATGGACAAAATTGAGGACTTAATCCTAGAAGGCAGCCTCTCAGATAGTTTTGAGGGATTTCTCTGAAGAGGTAAGGGAAGAGGCCAGATACATAGAGATTTGTGCCAAAGACCAGGTAGTTAGAATGTAAGACTGTGAATCCCCTGGTTGCCTTGTGGTTAGGGTTCTGAGCTTTATCGTGGCCTGGGTTCCATCCTTGGTCAGGGAACTGAGATCTGCGATATGGCAAAAAACCAAAAACATGCGTTAAAGGAAAGACAGACATCTCCAGGAGTTTAGCACTTTTCTCTGTAGGGGAAGGTGGAGAGTCTGGGCTCATTGAGACTGTTCCTTTGATATCCACCTGATCTATATGGGGCCCACATCCTGCCTTTCTCCCTCTCACATGCCCTGAAGCTGCGCAACTGGGGGTGACTGCGTGGCTGCTGGCTTGATAACTGAAACATCCTTTGTTTACTGATATGGCAGGCAACACTTTTCACCCCCAGCATTGATATCAACAAGACAGATAAAGCAGTGAATGAAACACGAAAGTCACCCTCTATGGTGCTTATGTTGTAGCGTGCAAAGAAGGCAGGTGGTAAGTGCTGTGAAATTATGGGGCAAAGGGCTGGAGAGAGGGGGGAAGTGAAGGGATTCTCTTTTAGAGAGGGTGGCCAGGAAAGGAGTCCTGAATGTGGTGATGTCTGAGGAGATACCTGCATTACCATGGCTTGTTTGTTCCTGTCTCCCTTGTGGAACCCTGTACCAAGGTCACAGGTGTGGAGGCTTGTACTAAGGTCACAGGATAAAAATCTCTGGAACTGACCGAGCCCCATAGCAACTGTTGCCATGAGCCTAAACCAGCCAGTTACCTGGCCCCATATTCTGGAAAATACCCACCCTACCATCTACCCTATAGCATCCTAATGCCACCATTCCAGTAGGAATTTTCTCTGTCTTGAGGCTATAAAAATTGGCTGCAAGCTAGTGAAAGTGTTTGGCTCTCCCTTGAGCCGGACTGCAGCTCTAACAATGTCTCCCACTAATAAACTTTATTTTCCTCTCATTCTGTCTCATGTCTGGAAATTCTTTTCCAGCCCGTGCAGAACCATGACATCCCCCAAATTCATCTGTTAAATCCTAATGCCCAATGTGATGATATCTGGAGATGAGGCCTTTAGGAGGTAATTAGGCCATGAGAGTGGAGCCCCTGTGAGTGAGATTAGTGCCCTTATAAAGGAGACTCCGTATATATCCTGCCTTCTCTACTATGTGAAGACACAGCGAACAGACGGCCGTGTGAGAACCAGGAAGCGAGTCCTCACCAGACACTAAATCTACTGGTGCCTTGATCTTGGAACCCCCACTTCCAGAACTATGAAAATACATTTCTGTTGTTTAGGAGCCACCAGCCGATGTTATTCTGTTAGAGCAGCTTGAGCAGTACATGAAAGAAGTGAGGGCATGAAACAGGCAACTTCCTAGGATAAGACTATTCCAGAGGGAAGGACATGTAAATGCTCTGAGGAAACTGGGTCAGGAGGCACTGAGGTCTTTGGGGGCAGACATGGACTGAGAGGGTCTTATGAAAATCAGTCACACTCTCACTGACTTAATGGACTTGAGTGTGAACAAACTCCAGGAGATAGTGAAGGACGGAAAAGCCTGGAGTGCTGCGGTCCATGGGGTCACAAAGAGCTGGACATGACTAATCAACTGAACAAGAGAGAGAATACAAAAGAGAGAATACAAAATTACATGCAAAATGGAATACATGAATAAAAATCCCAAGAAACTGAAATTATAAAAGCTGATAGATTGTGCAAGCATCAAAGTCCAATAAAGACTCATGAACTGCCCCCACACATCTATGACATAATTATTTTTTGCTATAGTTTTGGCTACATACACTTTGATCACTTCTTCATATGACTAGGATGGTGTAATACATTTTTACAGAGATAATAGATATCATCTTTAACATGGTTGAGCAAAATCTTATTGATGGTTTGTAAATTTCTTTCAGCTTCATGTTTCTTTTTGGTTATGCCAGGTAAATTTCGAAGATTCTCAACACTGAAAAATCCCTGAAATTTCTTTGAAATATGAGCTGTAAGATTTGGAAGAATTTTCCACAGAGAAAATTCTGTTTTTTTTTTCATTTCCAGCCTTTTTTTTTTTTTTCCCCTACTATTATATATTCTAAAATGAGGGCTGTGGAACCACAATCATATCTCATTTGACTTTTGCCCTCTTATCTTCATATCCTGACATGGTAGGGTAAATCAGCATGAAGAGGGTGGGCATTTTCTGAAAGCCCTTCCTGAACAAGGACAACTACAACACACAGAAGTAACCACAAGCCACAGGGGTGCACCTCACACAAATTACAAGTCCTTGAGTCTACCTCCCCTTAGACTCCAAAACGTCATGACTATGTCACTGCCTTCTGACCAGAGGGGAGATGTATCAGAGGGAAAATAGGACTAGAAAGAGACAGAGGTCTTAATTGATTGTGGTTAAGTTATTTTTCTTCTGCAAGCTTTACAAATCTTATGACTATGTTGACACATTACAAGTAAGGGTCACAAAGAGTCAGACACACCTGACCACGTGAACAGGGGTCCTAAGACTTAAGCTTCAAAAACTCCATGAAAAACCCAGCTCTTCTAGAATGGAAAGATATTTCTTCCCTTCCCTTAGGTCATTAAAAGGAAAGGAGGTCCAGCAGTGTGGGATTTGTTTGGGAGAATCACTTAATATAACCACATTCCAAAACATACTTGATTGGCCATGGCAGACAGATACTCTGTCTTATGCAGTTGTATGTCACCAACAGGGATGACACAAGGCCATGCCCATGCAGTGAACACAGCTGTTTTGGGGACGGTTGCTCTAATGGATGTATGTGGAAGGTCAAGGGGAGTGGAATTAGGTAGGTTCAATGAGGTTACTAGGCATTTTAATTTCAAAGTATTTTTAAAAATACATAAATTCCATTTATAAAGTATGTGGATCATATGTGAATTTTTAGGCTAAAACAAGCTTTCAGAAGAACTTCTCCCTTGCAGTGGCCTGCCATAGCGACAGCACCATCGCCTTTGCACACTTAGGGCTTCCTGCATAGAAAATTGAGGTAAGTCTATTCTGTCTAAAGGTTCTATCCTGTAGTAGGTGAGGGCTTATGATCCGTTGTCTGGGTTTTCCAGGTGGCTCAGTGGTAAAGAATCCTCCTGCCAGTGCAGGAGATGCAGGAAACTCTGTTTCAATCTCTGAGTCAGAAGATCCCCTGGAGGAGGAAATGGCAACCCACTCCGGTATTCTTGCCTGGAAAATCCCATTGACAAAGGAGCCTGGTGGGTTACAGTCCATGGGGTCACAAAGAATTGGACATGACTTACTGACTGAGCTCACATGATCCCTTGTCTACCAGTGTGGAGCCTCCTAACAACACTGGAGGTGCTGGTTTGCAGCTTTGATTATTTACACGATCTATTTGTATGCATAAGCAATGACGCTCAGAGGTTAAGTGTGCAGATTTTTGGTGCCAAAAGTCAGGCAATGGTTATGAGCATCGGCTGAATTAATTTTGGACATTAGCCATTGCTTGGCACAAAGCTGTGCGGTGTCTGTCAGCTGCTGACTGATTTCTCTGGAAGATTCCTGCTCAGGCTCTTCCCTTAGCCTCATCAGTTCTCCTTGATTGGAACAGTCATTGGCATTTGTGGTGGCACTTCGGCACATGTCAGAAGGCCCAACTAATCAGGATGGGAGCTGCTGCCAGGCCTCATGAGGGTTGTGGTCTAGCCTGGTCATATTTTCAAAAAATTATCTTACAGCAGAAACTTTCTGCTCAAATTAAAATTTTGTATAATACAGCTGTTCAGGTTGAACCAGAGATGGGCGGGCAGGGTGGGGGGTGCCTAGAAGCCCAGCTGAAAGTGAAAGTCGCTCAGTCATGTCTGACTCTTTGAGACTCCATGGACTGCAGCCCGCCAGGCTCCTCTGTCCATGAGATTCTCCAGGCAAGAATACTGGGTTTCCATTTCCTTCTCCAGGGGATCTTCCTAACCCAGGGATTGAACCCAGATCTCTTGCACTGCAGGTGGATTCTTTACCATCTGAGCCCCCAGAGAAGACCAGCTATCTGCCATCTATTACTATCCTTCTCTTTTAGAGCCCTGAGAACCCTGCAAAATCTTATTGTTTCATAGAACACAGTTGGCAGACCCTAAAGACCCACAAATTTCAAAGAAAATACAGATATTTTTTATAAGTGCAGCCATAACTCCTTATCATGTTAACAGGGCCAGGCTTACAGAAACCCACAGTTGTNCTTTTGGCCTCAAACTAGGATTAGATTAGTTTAAGACTGAAACCTCACAACTCATACTGGGACTTGAGCCATGGGCTATGACTCAGACCCAGCCAAAACTCAGACTGAGCCTTGACCTCACTGTCTTTTAATTAAAATCCTCCACCTGGTGTCAAGACTTACTGAAGCTCGGGTTCTTCATGCCTCAGCGCAGAAGGAATTCAGTGAGAGGCAAAGTGATAGGTAGGAAGTAGATTTATTGAGGGAGATGTACATTCCATAAACAGAATGCAGTCCGAATCAAAAGTTAAGAGATCGGCTTCAAAACGGGGCAGTTAGTTTTTATGGGTTGGCTAATTTCATGAATGGGAGGATTATTCCCACTGTTTTGGGGAAGGGATGGGGATTTCCGGGACTTGGACAACTGCCCAGCTTGGCGCCTTTTATGGCTGGCCTCTGAACTGTCGTGGCACCAGGGATTGTGTCATTTAGCATATGCTAGTATGTTCCAGTGAGCGCATAATGATACTAAAATCTCCTGGAAGTGGAATCTTCAGCCATCTCGGACCTAGCTGATTCTAGCCAGTTTATGTCGTGTCCTCAACCACTATGTTACTTTTTAAAGGTTGTGCCCTCCCGTTTCAAGATGCAAGATGACACAGTCTGGATTCCAACCAGTTCATCTGGTTATGAGCCTTCTCTATCTCAGCGCACTATCACCCAAGTGAGAGGGCTTTCATCTCTTCTATCCCACCCTGACCAGTTTACTCATAGAAAGTGTTTTTGGTGATTCCTAAATCAGTATTTTCTTAATATGGATTGACTTGGCTCCTTCTACCTCTGGGAGTTTAAGTCCCATTGAAGCATCCTAAACTTATTACTTTTTTTCCCAACTACCATTGTGATGGAGTCTATGGAAGGTTAGCCAAGTGGCCAAGGGCCTGGCCACTTAAACACCTTTATTGTTATTCAGTTGCTCAGCTCTCTCTGACTCTTTGTGACTCTATGGACTGCAGCTCACCAAGCTTCCCTGTCCATCACAAACTCCTGGAGCTTGCTCAAACTCATGACCATTAAGTCAGTGTTGCCATCCAACCATCTCATTTTCTGTCATCCCCTTCTCCTCCTGCCTTCAATATTTACCAGCATCAGGGTCTTTTCCAATGAGTCGGCTCTTTCCATCAGGAGCTTCAACTTCAGGATCAGTCCTTAAAATGAATATTCAGGGTTGATTTCCTTTAAGATTGACTGGGTTGTCTCCTTGCTGTCCAAGGGATTCTCAAGAGTCTTTTCTAACTCCACAATTCGAAAGCATCAATTCTTCAGTGCTCAGCATTCTTTATGGTCCAATTCTCACATCCGTATATGACTACTGGAAAACTCGTTAGTTTTGACTTTACGGACCGTTGTTGACAAAGTAATATCTCAGCTTTTAATATGCTGTCTAGGTTTGTCATAGCTTTTCTTTTAAGGAGCAAGTGACTTTTAATTTCATGGCTGCAGTCACCCTCTACAGTGATTTTGGAGCCCTCCAAAATAAAGTCTGTCAAGAGATGGGACCAGGTGCCATGATCTTAGTTTTCTGAATGTTGAGTTTTAAGCCAGCTTTTTCACTTTCCTCTTTCACCTTGATCAAGAGGCTCTTCAGTTCCTCTTCACTTTCTGTCATAAGGGTAGTGTCATCTGCATGTCTAAGGTTATTGATATTTCTCCCGGCAATCTTGATTCCAGCTTGAGATTCATGCAGCCCAGCATTTTACATGATGTACTCTGCATATAGGGCTTCCCTGGTGGCTCAGATGGTAAAAGAATTCACCTGCAATGTGGGAGACTTGGGTTCAATCTCTGGGTGGGAAGATCCCCTGGAGGAAGGCATGGCAACCCACTCCAGTATTCTTGTCTGGAGAATCCCCATGGACAGAGGAACCTGGTGGGCTATAATCCATGGGGTCACAAAGAGTTGGACACGACTGAGCAATTAACCACACACACACATACTCTGCATATAAGTTAAATAAGCACAGTGACAATATACAGCCTTGACAAACTCCTTTTCCAATTTTGAACCAGTCTGTTGTTCCATGTCCAGTTCTAACCATGCTGCTTCTTGACCTGCACACAGGTTTCTCAAGAGGTAGTTAAGGTGGTATGGTATTCCTATCTCTTTAAGAATTTTCCAGAGTTTGTTGTGATCCACACAGTCAAAGGCTTTAACATAGTCAGTGAAGCAGAAGTAGATGTTTTTCTAGAATTCTTTTGCTTTTTCTATGATCCAGTAGATGTTGGTAATTTGCTCTCTGGTTCCTCTGCCTTTTCTAAATTCAGCTGTATATCTAGAAGTTCTCAGTTCACATACTGTTGAAAACTAGCTTGAAGGATTTTGAGCATTACCTTGCTAGCATGTGAAGTGGGTGCAATGGTGCGGTAGTTTGAACATTCTTTGGCATTGCCTTTCTTTGGGATTGGAATGAAAACTGACATTTTCCAGTCCTGTGGCCACTGCTGAGTTTTTCAAATTTGCTGGCATATTGAGTGCAGCACTTTCACAGCTTCATCTTTTAAAGTTTGAAATAGCTCAGCTGGAATTCCATCCCCTCCACTAGTTTTGACTTGTCTGTGAGCGTTTGAGAGTCTCTGGTGGGTGCATGGGTTGACAGGGACCTCTTGCAGGGTCAGTGACACTAAATACAACAGTCCTGGGAAGNCTTCATCTTTTAAAGTTTGAAATAGCTCAGCTGGAATTCCATCCCCTCCACTAGTTTTGACTTGTCTGTGAGCGTTTGAGAGTCTCTGGTGGGTGCATGGGTTGACAGGGACCTCTTGCAGGGTCAGTGACACTAAATACAACAGTCCTGGGAAGCGTGGCATGCTGGCATAAGTCCTTCTGGAGGAGGTTGCCATCACCCCTACCATAGTTTGGCCTGAAGCCAAACTACAGGGAGGGAACACAGCCCTACCCATCAGCAGAAAATTGTATTAAAGATTTATTGAACATAACTTTGCCCACCAGAGCAAGACCCAGTTTTCCTCACAGCCAGTCCCTCCCATCAGAATCTTCCACAAGACTCTTATCCTCATCCTTCAGAGGGCAGACAGAATGAAAACCACAATCACAGTGAAGTAACCAGTCTAATCACATGGGCCACAGACTTGTCTAACTCAGTGAAATTATGAGCCATGTAGGGCCAGCCAAGACGGACGGATCATGGTGGAGAGTTCTGACAAAATGTGGTCCACTGGAGAAGGGACTGGCAAACCACTTCAGCATTCTTGCCTTGAAAACCCCATAAACACTATGAAAAGGCAAAACCCCTTCATTACCAGAGGAAAATAGCCTTTATATCTTAAGAGAGGTGAAGCACAGGGAGACCAGTATTTTGTATTCACTAAACAGCCAGTTTAAACTTTCCCTCCAGGGCTTCCCTGGTGGTTCACATGGTAAAGCATCTGCCTGTAATGCAGGAGACCAGGGCTTGATCCCTGGGTCAGGAAGATCCCCTGGAGAAGGAAATGGCAATCCACTCCAGTACTCTTGCCTGGAAAATCCCATGGACAGTGGAGCCTAGTAGGCTAAGTCCTTGGGGTTGCAAAGAGTTGGGCACGGCTAAGTTACTTCACTTCACTTTAAACTTCCCTCAGCTCTCTCCAGCCCAGTAGTGGAAAGAAGAAAAAAAAAAAAAAAAAAAACAAGGAGAAGAGTGATGAGACCTGCATTCCAATTCTGCCTTTTAATAGTGATCTTGGGGAGATGGCTTTATCTCTCTAGCCTCTGATTTCTAGATAAAAACGAACCATTTTGCCTCGTAGCTGAAGTGGACTTGTCACGCCACTAGGGGGCAGGCAAATACAGCCCCTGAGGTGCTTACATCTCACACGCAGGAGTAAACAATGAAAAGTTTTAATATAAATAAGTTTTTAGAAGTTTTAAAAATATGGTACAATAACACATTGGTCTTCCCAGTTGGCGTTGGTAGTAAAGGACCCACCTGCCAATGCAGGAGATGCCAGAGGTGCAGGTTCGATTCCTGGGTGGGGAAGATCCTCTGGAGGAGGGCGTGGCAACCCACTCCAGGATTCTTGCCTGGGAAATAGCATGGATAGTGGAGCCTGGAGGACTAGGGTCCATGGGGTTGCAAAGAGTCTGACACGACTGAAGTTGCTTAGTACGCAGGCATGCACAATAATACCTGAGTTTTTTGATCGGGTGTTTGAAGACTCTCCACTGTAAATTACACCCTTCCTGTTGTTCGGGTTTAGTTTTCTGTATTGCACGTTGCAACAGTGGCTAGCATTTATTGAGTACTTGCTGTGNTGGCATCACGGACTCGATGGACCTGAGTCTGAGTGAACTCCGGGAGTTGGTGATGGACAGGGAGGCCTGACGTGCTGCGATTCATGGGGTTGCAAAGAATCGGACACGACTGAGCGACTAAACTAAACTGAACTGAATGTTGTTCATATCACAAACACACACACATTCTAGCAATTACTAAATAATTTATTATTTCTACTTCCATAATAGTTGGTTTCTCTTATACATTTCAACATGGAATATACTGCCTTTTACAGCATTCAGATTGTTTTTATCTTTCTGTTTTAACTGACTACTATAGCCACCCTTCCTCCAAACCTATATTCTAGACCCCTTTGGAACTAAAAATCCCAAAGGTTACTGTCTTGGAAACATGATAAACTTCTGTTATTCACTATGGAATATTTACATATGTTCGTACATTTTGTCTGGAATCTGACAGTGAATCAGTAATGCCCATCATTTTGATTCGAAAATCTGACTGTAGTCACTAGAAATCTGAATGAGCTGGAATGTCATTCTATTTACACTCATCTAGAAATGTTTTGAGAATTCTGTTTTCCAGGGTCTTGGATACAGACATGAGAAGATTTGTGTGTAGTACTGGGAGATGACAAATGCTTAGTTTAATTTTAGGAGGAGGGGTAGACATTCTCTGCTCCTTTTAGATTTTCCCTCTCTGAGTTATAAAAGCCTTAACTGATGCTTCCACAAACAGAAAGCACAAGGAATTCCCAGCCTGGGTTGGCTTCCAGTGTCTGAATCAAATGGGACCTTCCGATGATCTTATCCTCCAGCTTCCTGCCAACGTCCCTGGGTTCTAGGAGGGACACACTCAGATGATTCAGATGTGAATAAGTATTGTTATAAATTTCCAGAATGTATAGGGTCAAACCCTAAGCAAAGATTCTGAATCTTCTGCATCTCATGACAACGCAATCATACACTGTCCAGATTCTTAGCTCATTTTGAAGGAAAGGACTCAGTCATGTATTGTTTCCAGAATTTAGATTCTAAGCTTTTTTTTTAATTAAGCTAATAGGGATGACATAACAAAGAAAGGCAATGCCAAAGAATGCTCAAACTACCGCACAACTGCACTCATCTCACACNCTAATTGGTTAGTTTTTGCGCATGCGGGCTTGCTTAGGGACGTTTCGTGTTATCTGGGCTGGTTCTAACCAGGCTACAGGGAATATGCTGACTGTCTGAGTCTCAAGGTCGGGGGGGATGATAATCTCAGCCCCTTCTGGGCAGTGACCCAACTTTTCCCGTGATTGTAGCTTTTTCTTACTTTAGTCCTTGAAGCTTGTCATGGCTTCTGTTAGGTCTCAACATTCTTCACCACTGAGTTACCAGGGAAGCCCCCCTTATCTCTTTCTATGAGTGACTCTGACTTCATAAAACTAGAAGTTGCTAGTGCAGAAAAGGTTAAGTTAGGACCTTATTTCTAGAACATCACTGGTTCACCTTTACTGTCTCCACTGGTCCCTCAGAGCTCTGAAGCCCACACCCCACTCTGAAGCCACACTCCAGCAGACTCCCACCCGGTCTGCTGCCTCCTGGAGGCCTTCCTTCTCTAGATCCTCTCCTGTTCTCTCTCCACCTGGTGCCCAATGGGGGGTGATAGCTTGTGGTTCTCTACTCTTTCTGTTGGGTGCCGGCAGCTGCCAGTGCTGTAGGATTCATTATACGATCTTCCATTGGCCGTCACAGTTATCCCTCCACCCCAACCGCATCTCACCTGAGCTTAGTCCCTGCTGCTTCCAAGGACTGCAAATCAATGTATGTTTCCTAACAACATCCAGCATTTCAGATAACTTCTCTCTAGCTCGCCACCTATCAGGGCCTCCTTTTTTTTTTTTTTTTTTTGTCTTTTAATATATAATGTATTTTAATATCAAGTTCAAAATATCTCCTTCAAAATGCTTTCCTAGAATATCACTACTCATCACTGAACATGCCTTTGCTTAGTTTTCAGTTTCTATTTTATTAATTTCAGTACCTTGTATATTGCCTCTCAGATCTCCCCTTTTGTGCGCTTGTTATATGTGTATTCCTAACTGAATGATAAGTTCCTTGAAATGACTGGTGTTTGATATCTCTCCAGATTTAACTTAGTGCTAATAAAAATCAATGCTGAATTAGATTCCATTTCTGTTCCTCATGTATGAGGCAGGGATCAGATCGGGTGCATCATTTCAGTACCTCAGAGGATCATCAACATGCCCACTGGGGGTTATTTAGGATCACCTGTAATGTTTTGTGCTTTAAGGCATGGTCTGGTATCATTTGCTCAAAAACCCAGCGAGGCAGCCACCATTATCATTCGTGGTTAACACACGACTTCTCTCTTGGTCGGTAGTCTTGTCCAAAGGCAGAGTGCTGAGCAGAGCAGGATTTGAATCCAGGCAGTCTGACTCCAGAATTCTTGCCTTTAATTCTTAGAGTGTGGCAACCCACTCCAGTATTCTTGCCTGGAGAATCCCATGGAAACAGGATCCTGGTGGGCTACAGTCCATAGGGTGGCAAAAAGTCAGGCAGGACTGAGATGACTTAGCATGCAAGCTCACTATCTGCCTTATATCTGAGCCTTTGGTACTGTCTGGCCTAGAAGTTTCAGAGCTGAGGTGTGGAAGGGAGGACAGCAGTGATGATGGCAGGAAATGTTGAAAGCGGAATGGGGAAGCTGGTGGAAGTCTTATTATTTCACAATGTGAGTTTCCCTGTGACCCCATATGTCTCAAATAAACTACTAACATTCATGAAACGTTTGAGACCAGAGTTCTTTCAGAAACCCTGGGAAGAGGCAAATTAGCTTGGCGAGAGTCAGACATCAGGGTGAGAATGCCGATTTTATCTAGATCTTGAAAGAAGTGGGTCCCTCAGCTGAACAGAAGCTTCTGTTTTGGCCATTAGTCTCTAAACAAAAAAGATATGTGTCACCTTAACCAAAAGGACTCAGCTAGAGGACCCATCTCTCTCAGGTATGTAGGTTCCCAGCTGAAAACACTAGGCTTCTCTCATGCTTTGTGGTCACTTTGGGTGCAGACAAGAGGGGAAGAGCAAAAGCTCCCTTAACTTTTCAATTTATCTATTTATTTTTGGCTGTGCTGGGTCTTCATTGCTTCACACAGAGGAATTCTCTAGTTGCGGTACGTGGAGGCTACTCACTAGCTGTGGTGCTCCGGCCTCTCATTGCAGTGGTTTCTCTTGTTACACAGCATGGGCTCCAGCTTCCTGGCTTCAGTAGTTGGGGGGCATGGGCTTAGTTGCCTCGGCATGTGGAATCTTCCTGGATCAGGAATCAAACCCATGTCCCCTGCATTGGTAGGCGGATCCTTAACAACTGGACCACCAGGGAAGTCCCTCTCTTATCTTCTCTTTTGTTTCTCTACATCCGTTATGAAAGTGAAAGTGAAGTTGCTCAGTCGTGTCCGACTCTTTGCGATCCCGTGGGCTGTAGCCTACCAAGCTCCTCTGTCCATGGGATTTTCCAGGCAATAGTCCTGGAGTGGATTGCCATTTCCTTCTCCAGGGGATCTTCCCGACCCAGGGATCGAACCTGGGTCTCCTGCATTGTAGACAAAGACTTTACTGTCTACTTGCTGCAAAAATAGCAAATGCACCACTCAAAATGGCCCCGAGTCTCTTCCTCCCTGGTTAGTATTGGTGCTAACATTGAAAATATTGAACAACTGAACTGGCCCGGGCAGTGAGCCTCAAAACAGATGATAATTATAAATGACTCATGCAGACCGGAAGTGTCCTTTAAATATTAGATAGGATTAGTCCAATTATTTGTTTTACAGTCTCTATGACTGGTAGCAAACAAAGGGGAGGCAAAATTAGCTCTTGCCTGGACCTCGGTGGCAGAGAAGCTGGGATCAGCTGTCACCTTTGGCAACTCTGGTGGGTGTCCAGGAAAATGCTAAGGAGGTGATGAAATTGTATGTGACATCTCAAGCCAGAAGGTCAGGTGAGTGGTTCCCAAACTTGTCTGATAAGAGGAGTTACTTTGTGGGTTAGAAAAAATATAGCTCCCAGGTTGTGCCAATTGAACTTTTAAGACACAGGGCTACACTTATAAAATAAAAATTCCCAAGGTGATTTTTGATAATAAATTTGATCACTAACTTATTGGAGAGAACATTTCATTATTGTTATTTATTTTTTCTTGAGAAGTCTCCCTTATTTCCTGATTGAGATCTGGAACTCTTTCCCTGGTTATGAAGGTCAATTATCTGAGCAAATTGATATGTAGATAGAACATTCAGAAGGATTTACACCATGCTTGTGTGTGTGCATAAAATGCATTTGAAATATGACCTTTATTCTATAAATAAGCCCAATGAAAATGTGATATTTTAAGCCTTGGTTTCATTACGTATAGAATAATAATGATTATAACAAAAATGATGATCCATGTAAACCAACTCAATAGCATCGATTGTGTATCACTGACAAGTTCATGGCTGTTGCAGGTAGACTTTTGCCTAATCCCACAATTCAGGGGCTTTCTAGGTGGTGCTAATTATAAAGAATCCGCCTGCCAATGCAGGAGACTTAAGATATGTGGGTTTGATCTCTGAGTGGGAAAGATCTCCTGGAGGAGGGCACAGCAGCCCACTCCAGTGTTCTTGCCTAGAGAATCCCATGGACAGAGGAGCTTGGAGGACAAGTCCATGGGGTCACAAAAGAGCTGGACATGACTGAGGCAGCACGGACAGACAATCAACCTCAGAGTTTTGTTTTGATTTTTTCCCTCTAGGTTAAGACAATTCCGATTTCTTCTCTTCCCAAACTTTTAATCTCTCATAGACTCCAACAATAGAAAAAGACCAGTACAATTCCTTTGATGACAATTGCCCTTTTCTCAGATTTTCTAGCATAAGACAGCAGTTTTTGAGTCAATACAGTGGTCAGTGGGATGTCTACACTGAAATCAGTATCATGCCTGCAAGTTTGCTTGGGGATTGCTTCAATAAACTCTGGGAAATAAAACTCTTTCTGCAGAAGAATCAGTCATACTTATCTGGCTTGGAGCCAGTTCTAAAACAAAGGACTATCTCACTGGATGTAGTACTATTTCTAAACTAAGTGATGCAGAATGTTCTTGATTGTCAGAAAGTGATAAAAATAAATGTGGTGATTAGATACCCACTGTGTTTATCAGGGACTCCAAAGCAGAGAAACCAGTGATAGAAATTCTGTGATCACTATAAAAGTAAACTCAAAACAAATTAAAAAATTCAAAGCTGCAATTACCAATCAGGTATCTCTAAACTCAATTATTAAACTCAATAGTGAATGAAGAAAGAGACTTTTAATTTAAAAATTCTAATAGAAAGCATATATATACTATGAATTGACCAAATAATAAATTATTTGATGGCTATTCATCAAGAAACAAAACTTGATTGGGCACATGGATAAATGGAAATATTAAATGTAGAGAGTTTAAACATGGTGAAAATTTTGTTTCAAAAGTATCCATTATTCAAAAATAAACTGAGTTCCTTGGAGGTAATTGTATTTTATAGGATAGACTTGAGCATGTCTTTGAGGATAGTGGATCCCAGCTTTTTAAATGCCCCAGCTCATTTTTTCTCCCTCATACACTCAAAGAAATACTATTTGTACATTTATCTTATCAGTAACCTCAGATATGCAATGACACCACCCTAATGGCAGAAAGTGAAGAGGAGCTAAAAAGCCTCTTGATGAAAGTGAAAGAGGAGAGGGAAAAAGTTGGCTTAAAGCTCAACATTCACAAAACGAAGATCATGGCATCCAATCCCATCACTCATGGGAAATAGATGGGGAAACAGTGGAAACAGTGTCAGACTTTATTTTGGGGGGCTCCAAAATCACTGCAGATGGTGATTGCAGCCATGAAATTAAAAGACGCTTACTACTTGGAAGGAAAGTTATGACCAACCTAGAAAGCATATTCAAAAGCAGAGACATTACTTTGCCAACAAAGGTCCGTCTAGTCAAGGCTATGGTTTTTCCAGTGGTCATGTATGGATGTGAGAGTTGGACTGTGAAGAAAGCTGAGTACTGAAGAATTGATGCTTTTGAACTATGGTGTTGGAGAAGACTCTTGAGAGTCCCTTGGACTGCAAGGAGATCCAACCAGTCCATTCTAAAGGAGATCAGTCCTCGGTGTTCCTTGGAAGCAATGGTGCTAAACTCCAGTACTTTGGCCACCTCATGTGGTGAGTTGACTCATTGGAAAAGACTCTGATGCTGGGAGGGATTGGGGGCAGGAGGAGAAGGGGACGACAGAGGATAAGATGGCTGGATGGCATCACTGACTTGATGGATGTGAGTCTGAGTGAACTCTGGGAGTTGGTGATGGACAGGGAGACCTGGCATGCTGTGATTCATGGGGTTGCAAGGAGTCGGACACGACTGAGTGACAGAACTGAACTGATCTTATAGTAATTGTGGTGATGCATAATTATAAAACCACAATAAATTTAATAGCACTTCAAAGAAGTCATGTTTTATAAATCAGAGGAGTACATATAAACTCTACAAGATTACAAATAGATGCTCTGTGTGCAAGAAATTTATGTCATCTACAGACAATGTTTGAGGGCATATGCTTTGAAAACATAGATTCTTCCACCCCTCCTTGTATTAGCTCTCCCAATCTCTAGGTGATCGATGGCCCACATATGTAGGATTACTACTTTATCAAGTGAAAACAAGAACACTGGATGGTTTTTAAATTTTTTAAAAATCTTTTTACATTTATTTGTCTGTGTCTGGTCATAGTTGTGATGCATGAACTCAGTAGTCGTGGCCTGCGGGCTTAGTTGCTTGGCAGCATGTGGGATCATAGTTCCCTGACCAGGGATCAAACCCACATCCCCTGCATTGCAAGGGGACCACCATTGGACCAGGGAAGTCCCTGGAATGGATTATTAAACTCTCTCTCAGATACACTGTCTTGAAAGTCTTTGGCCTGATATGCATTCTTCCCTACTTCTGTCTGTTGACCACCACTTACATCTGGTAGCACCCATCTTGCCAACTGTGATCCTTGTCAACTTTAGCCATTGTCTCAGTAATATGGTGTGGGACTAGAAAAAGAGCTAGGGAAAGCATCCAGTTTCTAGCCCTGAGTTGGGACTCGGGGTTAATCATTTTGACTCCCATTTTATGTGCAACATAAAGAACCCCACTACTGTTGTTATTAACCCAGCTCATAGGGGACCAAGAGGAATAAAGTTAATAAGAAGGCACAATCTGAAAGCTTTGGTTGAAAGGTATTATTTAAGCCACTGGAGAAAACTGTCCAATTATGGATAAGGAAGTAGTACTGATGTGAACTTTTTTTTCCCATTTATGTAAATTAATGGGGAGAGGTACAATTTTCTTATGTCTATTTTATTATTTCACTAGTAGATAAGAATAAAGGCACTCAGCCTGCAAGAGAAAGTTGGGAATCATGGGGCCGAAATGGCTATTTTTGTTAATTTCCTTTCCCTGTAGCTGGCTTCATGCAATTCATGCTTCAGGTTCTGGCTGAGCCCCTCAGGGCATTTCAATGCCTAATACTCAGTGGCATATAAAGATTCTTTGAAGTTACTTAGGTGAATACATAATAAGTTTTCATACATTCAAAATACTTGTGAATTCCTTGAATTCACAAGGGAGAAACACTAATCATGGCAATATTAAGTACTGTAATGAACCACAGGGTAACAGATGGGCCTTCGGGTAAACAGTTTCTGTTCTATTGATTTACTTATTTGATTTCCTTGTAAAAGTCCATGACCTGAACCATTGCTGCAGAATACAAATACATGTTGTCAATCTAAGCCACACATTAAGATTCTTTCTTTAAAAGAATCTCTGGAAAGAGGAAGGAGAGCTTCTTAGTGTCTTGGACCCTGGAAACCAGTGTTTTGCAGTTTGAGTGAGTTTGTGAGGATGAATCCTCTATAGAGAATGTCACAACTTCTGTCAAGATACCACCAACATGATTTCACTTCCAGAAGCTTCTATTTAGAGTTCAATATCTCCCTGGCATTCTGTTGTATATTATCATGTCATGAGGGCATTGAGGTATGATTTATTTTTCAAAGAAACACATGATATTTACAATACTCAGAGTTTCTTAGAGTTACGAAAGACATGTAAACATATACAAACTTAAATGCCTCAGGAGCCAGACGGATGTAGGGTTTGGTGGGGACTGTGGCCAACTGGGAGAGGTGTTAACCTCAAGTTCAAGTTCACATTTAAGAAAATGGCTCTATTCACATGAAACATTTATGTGGGCTGTATTCACTGCATTTATGTAGGCAGTTGTTGACTTCTTTTCAGATACTCACAATCTCATTTGAGCTTCTAGCAACTGTTCCAAGTTGACAATTGACACCATTTTGCAGAAGAGACAGAGGCCCTGTAAGGTAAAAGTCTCGGGCAAAGTAACTCAGCTAGCAACCGGGAAAGCAAGAATAAGAAACTGAAATTCTATGGCCTGAGCCCAGTTATTCTTATAAACAACTAACAATGTAGAAAGGAGCTGCTGCTTCTGCTAAGTGGCTTCAGTCGTGTCCAACTCTGTGCTACCCCATAGACGGCAGCCCACCAGGCTCTGCCATCCCTGAGATTCTCTAGGCAAGAACTGGAGTGGGTTGTCATTTCCTTCTCCAATGCATGAAAGTGAAAAGTGACAGCGAAGTCTTTCAGTTGTGTCTGACTCTTAATGACCCCATGGACTGCAGCCTACCAGGCTCCTCCGGCCATGGGATTTTCCAAGCAAGAGTACTAGAGTGGGGTGCCATTGCCTTCTCCGGTAGGAAGGAGCAGAAATTGCCATTTATTTTGAGATTTACTCACTCTTCTCATATCTAACCCATCATCTAAGGGCTCCTCCGCTGATTTTTGTTGCTTTTTCCTGCATATTTTTGTACACCATTTAAGAACACAGCATGTATGTGTAATATTCTATAATCAACAGGCTTCTGATATGTCAGAAGTCTCTGGGCTAGTTTTAATACACTGATTTGCTCTCCAAAGACAAGAAGTTGTTGAGGAAAATAGCTTGATAAATAAGAATGCTGCTGTCATCTGAGATGGCTGGTTAGTTCAGGGTGGACTAAATGCAGAGCTATAGACCTCACTAAGACTGACCATGTAGGATGCCTCAGAGCATGGGTACGCACCTGAAGAACTCTTCTTACACCAATTTCAGAGAGTAAAATATAAGCTTCAGAGTCAGAAGGAGTTGGGTACAAAACATCTGGTCCTGTGTGACCAGGGCAGTCAAACTAAACATTCAATATCAGTTTTTTGTTTTTTTCTTTTCTGGTTTGAAAATGGAAGAAACAATGATCATGAGGGCTACATAGTGAATGTGTTCAGAACAGGAGTTGGGCAATTGTTACTGAATATAGTAGGTGCTCGGCAAATGCTGGTTCTCCTCTCTCCATTTCCCTTTCCTCCATCTTCACATCCAATGGAGGAGGCCTTAGGGCCGTGCTGGTAAAATGAGAAGCTGGGAGAAGATTATGTTTTAGAAACTGGAAGACCCAAGTCCTCATTGTCACAACCCATACAGTGTCGACAGGGACCCTGTCTGCCTTGCAATGCTCCAAATAGTTTGTTACTCTTTTTAAAAAAGATATTTATTTATTTATTTATTTGGCCGTGCTGGATTTTCACTGAAGTCCATAGACTCTCTAGTTATGGTGTGTGGGCTTAGTAGTTGTGGCCCATGGACTGCAGGGTATGCAGGCATCAAACCACACGGGCTTCAGAAGTTGTGGCATGCAGGCTCTCTAATTGTGGAGTGCAGGCTCAGTGTTGCTCCCTGGCATGTGGGATTCTAGTTTAGTTCCCTGACCAGGGATCGAACCAATGTCCCTTGGATTGCAAGGTAGATCCTTAACCACTGGACCACCAGGGAAGTACCTTCATTGTCACTCTTAAGGGGCAGTGAGTAGGAAGTAAGTTATGGAAAGCAAAGTAGAATTTCTGTAAACTGCTAGCATAAAAGATCTGAAAGGGTCACTTGCAGATTAGCATAATTTTTATTATGTTTTTGTCCTATGAGACACTTACTTGAATTTCATTGTGCCCATTGTGCAGCTTTTGTTCTGAGGCTGTGAATTTAATTATTTAGTTATTTATGAGTGCATCTGGGCATAAATGCCATAGTTTTATTTCAGTGAGAAATTTATGGTCAGTGAATTTTGCTAATTAATGAATAAATTATTTCTTCTCCATAAATGCGTCTACAATTTGTAATTTCCATAACAATCCATTATATTTAAGAAAGGTTCTTTATTAGTTGAGAAAGCCAGTGCTAATGGATTTGGGAAAGGGGAGATTTTAAATTGCTTTAATTAACTGTGTTAATTAATACTCAACATGTGTAAGATATTGAATTGGCTTTGGTTGGTTCCATTTGAGTTTAGTTGCCTAAAATCCGTCTAAAATGTGAATAGTCTTTGTTAAGGAAATTCTAATTCTTTTGTGAAATAAATGGCAGGAATAAAAGGATTTCCTCTTTTGTAATCTTTGATTCCTGGTATATTATTGAATCCCTGAAATTTGCCAAAAGAAAAAACCAACAACAACAAACAAACAGAAAATCAGCACAGGCAAGCAAATACACATATTGACTTTCTAGCAAAGAAACCCTTAAAGCACCATTGTGCTGTGATTTGAAGGAATTAGAGAAGCTTATGACTGATTGCATGTTTCAAATCTTTTTCAAGAAGAATCAACACAAACAAAGAAATTTAAGTAAATCCTATTCTCCGCAAATCACTGCACTAACTGAACTGGGCAAAAAAAGGCAAAGAAGACTAATTCTTTCTTCTATGGAGCACACAGTTGAGTGAAGATGAGAGACGCACGATTATTTCCATGAGGAGTTGGAAAGAGTGGAGAAGGAAGTGTTGAGAATGGCCTCTGTGCCAAAGAACAGACTGTTTTCTTGAGGACAGTGAATGCCTTATTTTAGATCCTCCTAGGCTTAGCATATGTTTCTGCAATGGAAAAGAAAATCAACTAATTCTTGATGTTTCCTTTTCTTCACACTCACATCCATTTCATCAACAATTCCTACCAGCTTTACTTTCAAAATATGTGTTGAATCTGCACACTTCTTATCATTTCTACTGATACCCCATAGTCCAAAGCCCTGTGCAGATTTCCCGTTCCATCTGACTCTTCCCAGGGCCCGGACAGAGTTAGCAAGTCAGAGTCCAGGGCCATTGTACTTGCTAGTTCCTTGGTCGGAACAATTTCCCTTCAGATATTCTCAGGACTCATTTGCTGTCTCATTCAGATTTCAACTCGAATGGTACCTTCTCACAGAGACTTACCTGACTACTTTATCTAGAATAACCTTTTCCTATATACTGGTTTGACTCTAAAAACATTGTAGTATCTGTATCAGGTCAGGGTTTAGGCATAGAAATTATATATGGATATATATATTATCCCTGGAGAAGGAAATGGCAACCCCCTCCAATACCCTTGCCTGGGAAATTCCATGGACAGAGGAGCCTGGCAGGCTATACAGCCCATGAGACTGCAAAAGTCAGACACGACTAAGCCAACCAACAAAGCAAACTAATACTATACATATTATATTCAGTATATTATATTTATATAGATATCATATATTATATAAATGTATAGTTAAGGCTATGTTTTTTCCAGTGGTCATGTATGGATGTGAGAGTTGGACTGTGAAGAAAGCTGAGCACCAAAGAATTGATGCTTTTAAACTGTGGTGATGGAGAAGACTCTTGAGAGTCCCTTGGACTGCAAGGAGATCCAACGAGTCCATTCTAAAGGAGATCAGTCCTGAGTGTTCATTGGAAGGACTGATTCTAAAGCTGAAACTCCAATACTTTGGCCACCTGATGCGAACAGTTGACTCATTGGAAAAGACTCTGATGCTGGGAGGGATAAGGGGCAGGAGGAGAAGGGGACGACAGAGGATGAGATGGCTGGATGGCATCACCAACTCGATGGATGTGAGTTTGAGTGAACTCTGGGAGTTGGTGATGGACAGAGAGGCCTGGCTGTGATTCATGGGGTCTCAAAGAATCGGACACGACTGAGTGACTGAACTGAGCTGAAATGATATATTTATATATAAATTTATATTTAATATTAATTCTATATATTAAGTTCATATATAATTATATATTAATTCACATAAATTTATATATAAGTATATATAATGTGCCATTTAAATATGATATTTCATAATATGAATATATATAATATAATAAACATGTATATTATATATATTATATGACGTTTTATATATACATAGTATTTGCATCTGGCACTTAGTGTCCCTAGGGTGATGGTCAGGAGGGGGAGATGGTTGTAGAGTGGGGAGATAAAGGGCTGACTGGAACCTACAAGCCTGACCTGGAACCCCATGAGGATGGAATAAAATCTGTATCCATTTTTTTGTCGCTGGTCTTACTGACAAGAGTAACTTCTAGAAGCTAAGGCACTTTATCAGGGAGCTAAACATGCACACCAGGTATTGAAGAAGCAGCAGGAGGAAGGAGAAAGATGGTCTCAGCCAGGGCTGTATGCCTCTGGGTAACTCGGCAGGTCAGCAGTTATCTCTGGCTCTCCCAACTATCTTCCTGGGGTCTCACCAGAAAGACACAGAAATGGAATTCTAGAAAATATAATTCATCCCAGCCAAACTGACACATTATAAAGCCATCACAGGAATTATATAGTACCTAACATTTGCTGTGTATTTGTTCCATGAGAGCAGATATTTTTTTCCTGTGCTCAACAAAGCAGATTCAGATATGCGATTTGTAAGAGAATCTTCCTAGATTGTTACCTGATTTCCATACATCTCCCCCATCAGCTTGTTGCTATTGCCTAAATAATATTACTGATTCTTCCCTTGATGTTATCAAGAATTTGGCACCACTTTAACAACACCCAGATGACCTCCTCAAGGCTTCCCTGGTGGCTCAGCAGTAAAGAATCGTCTGCCAATGCAGGAGACGCAGGAGACGCAGGTTTGATCCCTGGGTCGGGAAGATCCCCTGNAAGAATTGATGCTTTTAAACTGTGGTGATGGAGAAGACTCTTGAGAGTCCCTTGGACTGCAAGGAGATCCAACGAGTCCATTCTAAAGGAGATCAGTCCTGAGTGTTCATTGGAAGGACTGATTCTAAAGCTGAAACTCCAATACTTTGGCCACCTGATGCGAACAGTTGACTCATTGGAAAAGACTCTGATGCTGGGAGGGATAAGGGGCAGGAGGAGAAGGGGACGACAGAGGATGAGATGGCTGGATGGCATCACCAACTCGATGGATGTGAGTTTGAGTGAACTCTGGGAGTTGGTGATGGACAGAGAGGCCTGGCTGTGATTCATGGGGTCTCAAAGAATCGGACACGACTGAGTGACTGAACTGAGCTGAAATGATATATTTATATATAAATTTATATTTAATATTAATTCTATATATTAAGTTCATATATAATTATATATTAATTCACATAAATTTATATATAAGTATATATAATGTGCCATTTAAATATGATATTTCATAATATGAATATATATAATATAATAAACATGTATATTATATATATTATATGACGTTTTATATATACATAGTATTTGCATCTGGCACTTAGTGTCCCTAGGGTGATGGTCAGGAGGGGGAGATGGTTGTAGAGTGGGGAGATAAAGGGCTGACTGGAACCTACAAGCCTGACCTGGAACCCCATGAGGATGGAATAAAATCTGTATCCATTTTTTTGTCGCTGGTCTTACTGACAAGAGTAACTTCTAGAAGCTAAGGCACTTTATCAGGGAGCTAAACATGCACACCAGGTATTGAAGAAGCAGCAGGAGGAAGGAGAAAGATGGTCTCAGCCAGGGCTGTATGCCTCTGGGTAACTCGGCAGGTCAGCAGTTATCTCTGGCTCTCCCAACTATCTTCCTGGGGTCTCACCAGAAAGACACAGAAATGGAATTCTAGAAAATATAATTCATCCCAGCCAAACTGACACATTATAAAGCCATCACAGGAATTATATAGTACCTAACATTTGCTGTGTATTTGTTCCATGAGAGCAGATATTTTTTTCCTGTGCTCAACAAAGCAGATTCAGATATGCGATTTGTAAGAGAATCTTCCTAGATTGTTACCTGATTTCCATACATCTCCCCCATCAGCTTGTTGCTATTGCCTAAATAATATTACTGATTCTTCCCTTGATGTTATCAAGAATTTGGCACCACTTTAACAACACCCAGATGACCTCCTCAAGGCTTCCCTGGTGGCTCAGCAGTAAAGAATCGTCTGCCAATGCAGGAGACGCAGGAGACGCAGGTTTGATCCCTGGGTCGGGAAGATCCCCTGAAGAATGGCATGGCAACCCACTTCAGTATTTTTGCAGGGAAAGTCACATGAGGGGCCTGGTGGGCTATGGTCCGTGGGGTCGCAAAGAGTTGGACACGACTGCAGTGACTGAGCACACCTTCAGATGACCTCCTCATTCGATTGACTAATGTGACGATTTTGTGCTAAGTGTAGAACAAATATTTCATTTGGTCCTCACAACAACTCTGAAAGATGTTACTACTTCCATTTTACAGATAAGGAAACTGAAGCTTATGGACGTTAATAGCTCAGTGGGGTCACATAGTAGCAAGCCCTGCATGATTTGAATCCGGGTCCTCTCACTGATTGCAGTCGATTTTATTACCTCTCTATGTGGGTAATTATAGTATGAATATTGTTCTAATTGAGATTACTGTTATTCTTTCAAGGAGCAGGGATCAGATACCAGTGTCTGGGTCTCATGTTCTACAAACTGAGAGCAGGATGAGAACGTGGTCTCTGTAGCCATCTAAAACTGCAGTAGTCAAAACCAAACAGAGGTGGCAAAATTCAGAAGATGGAATAATGGAGCAAATAGCATGAATAAAAATAGTTCAAAGGATCGGTCCCTGATAGGAATTAGAGATGTAAGTGGGAACAAGTAAATAAGGATTTGACATCAAATCTAAGAGTAGGTTTTAGACAGCCCTTAGTGAGTGGACCCTTGGATGGATAGAAAGAACCATCTTCAATATCTGTGTTTTTCCTCTCTTTTCCAGGCACATAGCTGACCTGTATTTTCCAGATCTTCACAGTTACTCTTGGGCCATTTGACCAACTTTTGCCTAATGGAATATGGGTAAAGTGAAGTCTGTTACTTCCCTGCCTGACTCACAAAAAGCTCTAAGGCATGACCCTCACCTCTTCTCTCCTTCTGGCCTGCCACATCCTCAGAAGTCACATTAAAAAGTACATGAATTTTAAAGGAATCTGGGAGGCTGGGTCCCCCTATTATTCACTCTTCGCTCTCCACACCTCAACCTGCCTCATTGATTTATGTTGGACTGTAGCATGAGTGATAAATATATCTTTGTTGAGTTAAGTCACTGAGAATGTGGGCTTCTGGTTATATAAGCCACTGTTGTTTATTCTGTAAGCAAAGCATCCTCAATGGCTCAAACTAAACTCTGCTCAAAATATCAGTGCTGCTCTTGGATTTGCTGCCTCTTGTCTCCTATTACTTTCAGTACCAGAACTCAGAGGTGTCCAAACACCTAATGATAATCAGACCTTAACTGCCAGAACCAAGACCTAAAGAATGGGCTTCCTGAGTCTAGGTCAAAGCATCGTTCATATTTAGCATTTGTGTTAGTCTGGGTCCTTGAAAAAAAAGGACATGCCTTTGATAGGAAAGAGGATCATACATTCTAAGAGGTTTGATATTGACTGGAGAAAAGATGAGAGAACTGAAGTGGCAAATCACAACATATAAGATTTCATATCTTGTATTGAACTATGCTGGTGGGTGGAGAATTGCTGAGACAGAAAGGAGGGAACTTTTTTTTAGTTTTGGAAAAGAACTGCTGCAATAAATGTGTTTAAAATAAGTGGACCCTGAGAGGCAAGTACAGAAAATGTTTGAGTTAAATGTAAATGTTAAGTGTGACATGAAAGATCAAAAGAAAGCACTGAACGCAGAGAAGGGAATAGATGAAGAAGAGATGCTTTGAAGGCAGTGAGTTGGTGGCAATAAACATTAGAGGTGGGAGGGCGATGACTTAAAAGTTTCCAGGCTTGGAGATTCGGGAAAATAAATGGTAGTGCCATTGGCAGTGACAGCAAATAATTGCAAGAGGCATTTCTTTATTGATATTTAGTTGACATACAGTTGGTTTCAGGTGTACAACAGAGTGGTTCAATATTTCTATGCATTACAAAATGATCACAATAAGTCTAGAAACCATCTGTTGAGATACAAGTTACTACAATATTGTTGACTATTTTCCCTGTCCTGTATGTTACATCTCCATGACAGTTATTGTATGAATGAGTGTTTAGACTTCTTAACCCCCTTCGCCTATTTTGTCCATTCCCCACCCCTTTCTCCTCTGGCAACCACCAGTTTGTTTGTTCTCTGGATGTTCTCTATTTTGCTTGTCTTGATTTTTAGATTCCACATAAAAGTGAAATCGTATGATAATTTGTCTTCCTCTGACTTATATCACTTAGCATAACAATTTCTAAATCCATCCATATTGTTGGCAAGATTTCATTGTTTTAATGACTAATACTCTACTACATAGATTTATCATAACTTCTTTATCCATTAATCTATCATTGGACACTATGTTGCTTCCATATCTTGGCTATAACAAATAATGCTGCAATGAACATATGAGTTCATATATCTTTTCATAGTAGTGTTTTTGTTTTCTTCAGGAAAATACCCAAGAGAGAAATTTCTGGATTGTATGATAGTTCTGGGGCTTCCCTGGTAGCTCAGTGGTAAAGAATCCACCTGCCAGTGCAGGAGACACAAGTTCGATCTCTGTGTGGGGAAGATTCCCTGGAGAAAGAATTGGCAACCCATTCCAGTATTCTTGCCTGTGAAATCCTGTGGACAGAGGAGCCTGGTGGGTTACAGGCCATGGGGTCACAAAAGAGTTGGACACAACTTAGTGACTAAACAATGATAGTTCTTGTTTTAATTTTTTAAAATAAAAAAAATTAAAACAAGATTGTTCTATTTTTAATTTGAGGAACATTTATACTCTTCCACAATGGCTAGACCAACTTACTCTCCCATCAAGAGTGCATGAGGGCTCCCCTTTATTTATTTATTTATTTTTTTGGATGATGGCCATTCTGACAGGTGTGAGGTAATATTGCACTGTGTTTTTGGTTTGCAAGTTCCTGATGATCACTGATGTCAGAGCATATTTCCATGTGTCTGTTGTTCATCTGTGTGTCTTCTTTGCTAAAATGTATATGCAGGTCCTTGGCCCATTTTTTAAACTGGATTTAAACCCTGCTGGTTTTCAAAGGTGGACATTTGCAGGCTCATCTTCCCTGTGCTGGATCCCCAGGCTGGGGAGGATTGCTCGGGGCGGGGATCCAGACTAGACCTCCCTCTGCTTCTCTTCTCCTTTCTGTTGTTCCTCCTTCTTTACATCTTCAGTTATGAAAAATCTCATCTGACAGTCTTCAGGCCATTCTCAAATACAGTTGTTCTGTAAGCAGCTGTAATTTTGCTATTTCTGTGGGAGGAGATGAGCTCAGGATATTTCTACTCCACTGTCTTGTTTTAGATCCTAGGAGAAGACCTTGTGATGGAATTGTGTTGCCTTTTATTATGTTTATGTAGAGTTTCAGTGATTTTGAGACATTCAGAAATGGCCAGCAAGCAGTTGATTAAAGTACTTTCTATTCAGGCTGACTTTTTCTTTCACTTATATTAAGAACTATGCTTCTGATTATTGGATTCTCTCTCTCTCTCTCTCTCTTTTTTTTTTTTTTTTTGGCAAAACTGAAGTTAAACCAATACTTTCCAGGCATTTGATATACACTTTATAATGGTGACGATGCTTAATACCTCCACCATTTTGCTGCTGTCTGTTGTTCTATTTCCCTTCTCACCACAATAATTAAGGAGTCTACACTTTGCCCAAACTGCATAAATTTATAAATCATGGCCATGCTGCTCCTTCTGGCCCTTACTAGCTGCAATTTATTTTGTGATGTGGCCTTTTTGACTTGGCCTATGCATGTGTCAAATTGTCTTATACATGTCCTTGATCTTTTGCCCTGCTAACATTTCGCATACGATTACATTTCAGAGTTTGGAATCTTCAATCAGGCAGTAAACAGTGATGCTGAATTAATTTTAACTTCCAGAGATTGAAAAGGAGGTCAACTTGGGGCTACAGACTGACTGAATTTCTATGGGAGGAAGAGCACCTTAAAAGCTTGTATTTCAGCCAGGTGATTTGTGAGTGACCCTTGTGGCTATTATTCAAAGAAAGAAAATTACTGCTTGGGAGGTGAGAGCCAAGAGAGTGCCTCACTGCTGGCCAGTTTCTCATCATCTTTGGAGAATAAAGGTAGAGACTATCGAGAATGGTTTGAACCAGAAAAACCTGGTTGGTTAAGACCATGTTGGAGCTCCAGATTGTGCCAGGAAAATGGGAATCTGTGCTGGGAAGAGCCAGGTAGTGCTTCTTCACCCCCCTATCCAGAGCAGAAACATTGGAAAACAGCTCTATCCTCTCCCGGAACCCATCCTGTCAAACAATCAATTTCACTGGCCTTATCGCTCAGTGATTCCTTTTCTTCAATGCCTTTCATACACACAGTGCAGATACAACAGAACTATCTGTCACGGAGTTTGGTGATTGTCAGGAAGGGCATAAATGTCTCTTTGATGGGTGTTTTGTTGTGCCTATTTAAATATGGCCTCTGTCACCTGATGCTTGTGGAATGACCTCTTGCCTCAAAGGCTGGCCTCTCTGTTTCTGCATGGGAGGCAGAAATGTGCTTTTCCTCCCACCCATTTTAAATCTTGTCAAGATTTAAAATGATGCAGACATCAAGATGAATGTTTGCCCTTTTCTCCCTTTTCAGGCCAACTCTGCACTCTAGTAATGGTATTGCCATGGATTGTAAAGATACAAAAACAAAGAGATAAAATGATAATTAGTACTAATGGGTATAGCATAAAATATTAAATGTCTGCAATATGACCTGGTCTATTCACAGACAAATGCACGCAGATTTTTTTCAGTTTGTCTCAGTGGAGACAGATCAGAATAAACTGGGGATCTCGTCTTCAAGTAGACCCACCTAGGATACTCCAGTATTCTTGCCTGGAAAATCCCAGGGATAGGGGAGCCCGGTGGGCTGCCGTCTATGGGGTTGCACAGAGTTGGACACGACTGAAGTGACTTAGCAGCAGCAGGATACATTTTCCCCATGAGAAGCAATGGCAGATGATACAGCTAGAAATGCACTATGTATATGACCAGCAAAGAGGAGAACAAAAGTTGAGCATCAAATCCTGTGATTGTTTAGAATAAGATAAGTAAATCACTATTTCCAGGGAAGTCTTTATTGGTAGCAGATCAGATCAGAAGTATCCGATCAATTCACATGAGTATGAAAATCAAACCAAACATATTCCTGGAATTCAACATTACCAAGTATATCAACTTAGTTAAGCTTCTTTATGCTTCATGTTTAATGAGATTAGAAAATCATGTTGTAACCTGCACGTTTAGTTGAGAAGGGATAGTAATACTTTCTGCATGATTCAAAATCCTCATTTCATGGTAAAGAGTTCTAAAGCCTAGAGAAAAGAAGACTGTCCACGGTCAATGTGGTGTCATGGCAAGAACATAGGCTTTGTAGACACAGGAATCTGAGCTTGACTTCTCACCTTTCCATTTTACCTTGAGCCAGTTTCTTATGTTTTCTTAGTCTTAGTTCCCCAATCTGTAAAATCAAGATGTTAATCCTTGTCATTCAAGTTTATTGGAGAAAATAAATAACTTAAAAACTCTGAAATGATGTCAGGCACGTAGTAGGCTCTGAACTCAGGGGTACTGCTACTATTATTATGTATGTTCAGAGAAGACAAATTTGGAAATAGAATCTATATCCACATTCTAGCATTCAGCTTTTCTTTTTCTATTTTATACAGCTCCTAAATCAAGTTTCTATCAGTGAAAACTAGTATTTATGGAAAGTTTGCCAACAGTTTCACATCTGCTACTCATGACTCAATGGAAGGGGCAGTATTATAATCCAGCTGGAATGGTAGGCGGCACTGACTTTGAGAGGTTACATATCTTGCTCAATAATGCTAATAGGGTTGAAACTGGGTCCAAGCTCAGATCTCCCTCTGCTCTGAACCACTTCAGATTTACTCGTTTATAATGAATGTTTTCCTGGTCACCATTTTCTCTCTTCCCTACTTGAGGTATAGTGTCAGTGCCCCACAAATACATTCTATTTCTTATTCTACATATAGAAAATTTGAAATGATACCATATCTGGTATACTGAATTATTTGAAACTATAGGGTACAAACTGGAGAAGGAAATGGCAACCCACTCCAGGGACAGGGGAGCCTGGTGGGCTGCCATCTATGGGGTCGCACAGAGTTGGACACGAATGAAGAGACTTAGCAGCAGCAGCAGCATAAGGTACAAGTAGAGAACCAATTTATCACAGTATCTCAAACACTAGAGGTATTTCACTCCTGTAACTAGGATAAAATCTCAGCTATCCACTGAGATTTTAGGCAATCTTCAGTTCAGTTCAGTTGCTCAGTCGTATCTGACTTTTTGCGACCCCATGAATTACAGCACGCCAGGCCTCCTTGTCCATCACCAACTCCTGGAGTTTACCCAAATTTATGTCGAACGAGTCGGTGATGCCATCCAGCCATCTCATCCTCGGTCGTCCCCTTGTCCTCTTGCCCCCAACCCCTCCCAGCATCAGAGTCTTTTCCAATGAGTCAACTCTTCGCATGAGGTGGCCAAAGTATTGGAGCTTCAGCTTTAGCACCAGTCCTTCCAAAGAACTCTCAGGACTGATCTCCTTTAGAATGGAATGGTTGGATCTCCTTGCAATCTTAGATGGGAGAATAGCAACTGACCTTCCAGCCATGATGGTAACTGGTATTTGACTAGCTCTTGCAATATAAACAACTATAAAGCCAGACAAATAGATATAGAGCAACTGTTTTCAGATGATGGATGGCAGACACCAATGGACTGTAATCCATGAGAGAAGAAAAGTACATCATCCTCATGATCACTGCAGATTTTTGACTGAAGGCACTTTTAGGCCATGGTAGAGGAATTTGAAACCCTAGCAAAGTATGGCAGTCTCACTGAACTAAGGACAAACTTTGGGGCTGCTGAGGCTAGAACTTGTAGGGATGGATATCTGAAAGGAGGCAGCTGGTCAGAAAATAAGCTTCAGAAATGTGCTTGGGGATCTCCTGAAATCTTTAGCCAAATACTAAGATACATGTACAGGGAGAGACTTGGCAAGGCTGGGGACTCTCTAGGCAAGAATACTGGAGTGGGTTGCCATGCCCTCCTCCAAGGGATCGTTCCAACCCAGGGATTGAACCCAGGTCTCCTGCATTGCAGGCAGATTCTTTACTGTCTGAGACACCAGAGAAGCTGATGAATACTAGAGGGGGTAGCCTATTCCTTCTCCAGAGGATCTTCCCAACCCAGGAATTGAAAATGGGTCTCCTGCATTACAGGCGATTCTATACAAAATACCAAAAACATTGCAAAAAGGTAAAAAAAGACCTAAACTTATTAAGAAATATATCATATACAGACCACAAGATTTAATATTAAGAAATCAATTGTCCTATAGATTCATACAATGACAATCTGATTCCAAGCAGTTTAAAAAATAGAAACCAATACTCTGGTTTGTATAGAAATGCAAAAGACTTAGAATAGCCCCCCAAATTTTAAAACTGAAGAACTTACACTAGTTGTTTCAAGATTTGCTTTAAATTATTATAATAAAATATTATTATTGATATAAGGGTAGACAAGGGACTACTGGAAAAAAAATCTATAGATGTGCGAGTTGGACTGTGAAGAAGGCTGAGCACCGAAGAATTGATGCTTTTGAACTGTGATGTTGGAGAAGACTCTTGAGATTACCTTGGACTGCAAGGAGATCCAACCAGTCCATTCTGAAGGAGATCAGCCCTGGGATTTCTTTGGAAGGAATGATGCTAAAGCTGAAACTCCAGTACTTTGGTCATCTCATGAGAAGTGTTGACTCATTGGAAAAGACTCTGATGCTGGGAGGGATTGGGGGCAGGAAGAGAAGGGGACAACAGAGGATGAGATGGCTGAATGGCATCACTGAATTGATGGACGTGAGTCCGAGTGAACTCCGGGAGTTGGTGATGGATAGGGAGGCCTGGAGTGCTGTGGTTCATGGAGTCGCAAAGAGTCGGACACGACTGAGCAACTGTACTGAACTGAACTGAGACAAGGGACTTCCCAGACAGCGCTAGTGGTAAAGAACCTGTTTGCCAATGCAGGAGAGGTAAGAGACTCTGGTTCAGTCTCTGGGTCAGGAAGATCCCATGGAGGAGAGCATGGTAACCCATTTCAGGATTCTTGCCTGGAGAATCCCATGGAGAGAGGAGCCTTGAGGGCCACAGTCCATAGGGTGGCAAAGAGTCAGACACGACTGAAGCGACTTAGTACGCACACAAGGATAGACAAATAGGTCAATAGAATGGAGGGAAAGAGTCCATAAATAGACCCACACAAGCATGATGTTATTGTTTTAAAGATGATTGCAGATTCTTAGATATACATCCCATCAGGATACGGGGTTCTCTTGAACCTGGTTGGAATTGACACTACGATTTCTGAGAGTAAGAGGCAACACAGTTTTTTGCCAGGTTCTCTTTGGTCATGTCTTCTGTGGGAAGCCACTCCTTACGTAAGAAGTTTGCCTTCTGTGGTTGCCATGCTGGAGAAGTCATGTGTAAACATTTTGGTTGGCACTCTCAGCTGAGCCTCTACAGCCAGCCAGCTTGCCAGTCACGGGAATGAGTCATATTTGAGCACAGCAGAATTGAGCCTTCAGATCTCTGCAACCCGATGCAACATCTAAGTGTATCCACATGAGAAACTCTACAAACAAACTGTCCAGCAGAGCCTTTCTCAAATTGCTGACCCATAAAGAAGCAAAGTAAAAGCTTTGTTCTAAGCCAGTCACTCCTGTGGTAGTTTATTATGGTGAAAAAGTGATTGGATAATTTAATAGGTAAATGAGTCTTTTCCAGAAATGATGCAAGAACAGCTGGATGTCTATATGGAAAAAAAATAAGCTTCAATCCATACTTTGCACTATATATAAAACAGCTCAAATTGGAAGATAGAATCAAATGTAAGAACAAAATACTTAGAACATCTAGATAAATACATTAAATACTACATTATTCATGTAATGGACAAACACATCATTACATTATTTATGTAATGGACTATACTCAACAATCAAGCCAGTCAATCCTAAAGGAAATCACTCTGAATATTCATTGGAAGGACTGATGTTGAAGCTGAAACTCCAATACTTTGGCCACCTGATGCAAAGAGCCATCTCATTGGGAATGACCCTGATGCTGGGAAAGGTTGAGGGCAGGAGGTGAAGGGGGTGACAGAGGATGAGATGGTTGGATGGCATCACTGACTTAATGGACATGAGTTTGAGCAAACTCCAGGAGATAGTGAAGGACAGGGAAGCCTGGTGTGCTGCAGTCCTTGGGTCGCAAAGAGTTGGACACGACTTTTGGTGACTAAATAACAACATACTCAACAATAAGGAAGAAAAATAACCCACTGATAATATGCAACATCAGGAATGTATTTCAAACATATTATCCTGAACAAAATAAGCCAGACATGAAAGAAGACATCTTATATGAATTTACTTATATAAAGTTCTAGAAAAGTGAAACTAATCTGTGATGATATTGGACAGTAGTTGCCTCTGCACAGAGGATGAAATCCTAGCACTGATTCCCTTTGTCTATGGCAAGTCCCTAACCCTGATCTGACTTTTGTGGCCGAGAAGTGCACAATTGCACTCATCTCACATGCTAGTAAAGTAATGCTCAANACTCTAGGTGTTGGTGATGGACAGGGAGGCCTGGCGTGCTGCAATTCATGGGGTCGCAAAGAGTCGGACACGACTGAGTGACTGAACTGAACTGAACTAACCCTGAATATTTTTCTTTTAGGTACTTTTCTTTTAGGCTGTCACAGAAATACTCCTAAAGGGGCTCTCTAATTGTATTTGTCATGATTTCAGTCTCAAGCTTTGTATATCCAGTGGCCCTTTCCATGCCAAATCTTTCTTTCAGGGTTCCATCATACACTCAGAGACTCACCTCAGCAAAGTTTACTTTAAGATAGCTTGAGGTCAGTTTCTTCCCCACGTGGACCACATCTTGCCACTGAAAATGCTCACAAATCTTTGTCCCACCAAGAGTTTCAGTTTGTTCCCAGTGTAGGGTTTTACTCTATAGCTATGGGCTTTAGCTTCATGCCTCAGTCTTTTTCAAGCATGTTTCTGACATCAGTCTTTGACTCCAGATATACCAAGTAGTCAAGGTCACTCACTCTCAGCCATTCACTTGATGCTTCTCTTATTTGCCCTCTTCCCTCCTCTATGATGGGAAGAGAAAATATTATGGTTTTCCAAACTGGCTTCAGTGGTTTTAGTTTGCAATCCCTTTAAACTTCAATCCTTTTATACTCTCAAGAGGGTGGATGAGCAAATCTTGGCTGATGCCCTATTTCTGCACAGATTTCCTATCATTTGCTTTGCAACTTCTACACAGGTGGTCTCGCCTTGCACTTTGTAATGTAGGGGTACTTAGTACCTATTGTTTGCTTTCTCCAATTTTAGACTGAGGCAGAAATAGTCCAATTTTAACATCTTGTTGCAGGAAAGGGGCATTTCAAAGCCCTGGGGGTTGACCTTTGGCTGACATTCTTGGCTTTCCAAAGCCAAGCACTTTTACGAAATTATTGGGTGCAGAAAACATGTCAGAAGGTTCAGTTTGTCCACAATTAACATTAATGTCAAATGTGACAGCTATTTTTGTGATGCTTTCAGTGATGAAAATACTCCTGTCTCAGCAGTGTTTGTTCCACCCACAAGTGCAAAAGAGCTGACTGTCAGTGGGTGTCAGGTAGTTCTTCTGCCCTCTTGAATGACTCTATGTTTTCACTTTATAATTTTGTTTTAAAATAAAAGTCAATATATTCAGTACTATAGTGTGATATATCATAGTCTGATTGATATTAAGAGAAAGCTTAATTTTACTTTTTGTGTGCTTTTTAGTTTACTGAGGTGTAATTGACATACCAACCCCCCCAAAACATTTGCTGTGTATATCTTGATAAATCTGGATATATGCATATACCTGTGATGCCATCACAAGCAAGATACTAAACATATCCTTCATCTCTGAAGATGTCCTTGTGTTCTCATGTATATGTGTGTGTGTGTTTTGTAGTAAGAACGATTAACATGAAATCAATCCTCATTTAATGATGCATAGTACTCTATAGTTAACTATAGATACTATTGTACAGTAGATCTCTAGAACTTACTCATTTCTTGTAACTGAAACTTTATACATAGTAATCAATAATAATTTCCCATTTCCCCTTACCTCCAGCCCCTGGCCACCACCATTCTAGTCTCTGCTTCTATGAGTTAAAACTTATGGCAATTGCTATTAAATCAGCAGTATCTGTTGCAATGACAATTATCTGGGACTGAAGTAACATAAACTTCTTGTTAACAAGAAATGTCAAACAACTTGACGTGGTCATGCATTTCCCTGATAGAAATAGTAACCAGTGTAAAAAGCAAACCAGAACCTAAGAGTGTGTAGTGACTACTATGATTTTGTTGATAAAGAACGGATTTTCTACTGGGAAGTTGAATTTCCTTCTTCTCCCTTTTTATTGATTGCTCTTTAAGTGTCATTTTAGGTATAGAATTGTTTCGCTTGTAAGAAGATCCAGTGGTTTCCATTTAAAGTTGGCATTTCCCTCTTCTCCTTTTGTCTTATGCAAATGCAAGAAAAATGAAAACAATATCTGTCTTCAGGAAAAGTGGGAGACAGCATAAATTTGGAGCAACAAAGTAGATGAAGTGGTATAATGACGGTGGTGATCAGACAGAGGAATGGGAAGAATTAGAAGGGGTTCCTCTAGATAGATCCCAGCAATCAGTGTGCTTTTCTAAGGCAGGGGCCTTGGAGGTGCAAAACTAAGACCTTTGCCAGGAAATTGGGAACAAGGTTCACTGACTGGCATGGAAGTTTTCCCTCTGCTTGGTTTTTTTCTCAGAATTGAAGAATGAGATGAAAGGAGGAATTACATAAGTAAAATAATTTGCAAAAAGCAGCCCACCTTTGTGGTGATGGGTGGAACTGCATGGGTCTTCATATTATAAACAATTGACAGTCTCTACAGCTAGGGAATGCTTCCCAAGTGGCACAGTGTTAAAGAATCCACCTGCCAATGCAGGAAACAGAAGAGATTCCGGGTTTGATGCCTGGATCGAGAAGGTCCCCTGGAGTAGGTCCCCAGTATTCTTGCCTGGAAAATTCCATGGACAGATGAGCCTGGTAGGCATAGTCCATGGAACATACACACACAGCTAGGGAAAAGTAAATTCCCAAAGAGCTGTTAGATCATACTATGGGATACTAGGAGCCAGGACACAGCTCCTAGCTGAGGCTCCTAGCTGATATGACCCTCATTCATATAATTGGTTCAGGAAAATTTTGCCTCTTTCAAAAGATGAAAAAAATTTTAAATTAGCATATATATAAAGTTGTTACTAGAAAAAAGAAGAAATGGAAACAAGAAACAAATCATTGATAAAGAATTTTCAGTAGAAATACAGGGCAGGTGGAAACTGTAACCAGATATTTCACCATTCATTAAAAAATTAAAAAGGCAATTGCTCTAATATAGAAAAGAGACAAAGCAGAAATATGAGGTAAGGGAGAGGTGGTGGTTAGAGACTATGAGGAGATAAAGCGTGAGCTGGCAGAGTTCAGGAGGGTCAAAGCAAAAAAACAAACAGACAAAAAATAAACAAAACTACTCTGAACTAAAGGCAAAATAGCCCAACAGAGACTAGAGGTTGATGAAGTACAGTAAGGGACCTGATAAGAATGGGACACATTAAAGTGGAAGCAAAGAGTTTAAAAGGTTAGAGAAAAAATAATGAATAGACAAGGGTGATATGCATAACTGGTGTCCTAAGGAGGAAAAAAAGGAAATAATTATTTAGGAAAATATTTAGAATTTTTATGGGTAAAAGAATCTACAGTTTGAAAGAGCATGCTATTTCCCAAGAATATTTGACCTAGAATGATAAATACAAACCTCAAGTATTAAGACAAACATCTGGAACATGTAACAAGGCAGGGAACTTTGATTCCAAGTGTACTGAAAATTACTTAAGGATAAACTTCAGCCAGTCAGAAGATAAGTGGCAAAATATAGAAAAGGGTGGTATGTTCTGAATCTATATAAACAAACATGGGGAATATGGCCTAGAACCCAATACAAATGTTACAAACCCTGACAGATATTGGAAAGAGATAATAAGAGAGGAGAATGGATTATTATTATTTGGATGGTTTTCTCATCTTTTAGTGAAATGTTAAAAGATATTAATGTTAAATTGACAAAACAACTGATAGAGACACACAAATGGGATAGGTGGCAGTGGAGTGGTCTCTCCTTATAAGAAAAAAATATTTTATCAGTGATATTGTTTTGTTAGAGCATTGTGGTAATAATGACCAGACTGACTTGCAATTGGTTTTATTATGCTTAAATATTTTCTAAAGAGCAATGCATGTTCTTCTTCTTGGCATCTGGCATGAATTGCTTCCGTATAGTCATCCTTGGTAATCCACTGGATAAATGTACAGTTACACTTACCATTACAAAGGAAAATGCTAAAAAAGATAATATCATCTAGCTAAACCAGGCAGAGGAGTAGAGGGAGGCAATGAGAAAGCAAAAATACATGTGCTAATTTCTCTTTGGTCAAAGTGTGGAGTTAATTGGTACTGCAAAAAATATGCCCCTGTGACTGAGTAGGCAAGAATTTATTAAATAAGGATCCCACAGCACAAACCATAAAAGAAGGATTTATAATCTGTGATAATTCAAAGAAACTGCTATTCTCTTCTACACTTCAAGGAAACAGAGGATTAAATGTATTATGTAAAGTCACAAATATGAACATTATCACTAGGGAGAAAACACTTCTAAATTTTCAGAAAGAAATGAGATATTAATACAATACAAAATGGAAAACAATAGACTGTATAGGGAAATTTTTTTTTTTTAAGAATAAAATATAGGCACTTTTTCTCAAGAAAATGAGAAGTTTCTTTCTCCACAAGCTGTCATGGCTTTACCCCTGTTTCTTTTTTTGTTGTTTTTTTCTTGCATGTCTTGAATGCAAAAGCCATGAAAAAAAAAACAAAAAAATCTTTCTCTCTTGGAAAAGCTTTTGGTAAGGCTGGGAGGTGGGGGTTGTGCTGACACTACAACAGAGAATCACAGGCTTTTATAACCATAATTGTTATCAACCATGGTTGATTGACTATTACTTTGCATACTTTTAATTATGCCCCAGGGTGAGGGTGGTCCCAAACTCCATCGATCTATTTAATTGGCTTCAATCAGATGTAAAAACCTTATTGATCTGTCCACGCGGAGGCTTCCTTCTCTCTGTGTCAACTCTGTCTTTCAAAGAGAGTTAGAGACGGTCATGCATGAAGTAAATCTAAAAGAGAAAAACAAATATCGTATATTAATGCATATAATTGGAATCTGAAAAAATTGGTGACTGTATAGATGATCTTATTTAAAAAGCAGAAATAGAGACACAGACATAGAGAACAAATGTATGGACACCAAGGGAGGCAAAGAAGGGGGTGGGAGGAACTGGGAGATTCATATATACACTACTATGTATAAAGTAGATCCTACACTTGATCTTTGAGAGAAGGCCGAGAGGCAACGCATAAAATAGATACTATGAGAACCTATTGTATAACACAGGGAACTCTACCCAGTGCTCTGTGGTAACCGAATTGGGAAGGAAACCCCCCCAAAAGCAGGGATATAACAACATTGTAAAGCAAATATACCGCAATGAAAATGAAAAGATCATGAGAAGATTTTGCAAATTCCTGCAAGGATCTTGGGAGCTGATTTGAAATGCAAAGCAAACGTTTAGAAGAAATGAAGTTGCTTAAGCTTGTTAGTGATAGTGATAATGAAGTCGCTCAGTTGTGTCTGACTCTTTGTGAACCTGTGGGCTGTAGGCCACCAGTCTCCTCCATCCATGGGATTTCCCAGGCAAGAATACTGGAGTGGGTTGCCGATTCCTTTTCCCAGGGATCTTCCCGACCCAGGGATCAAACCCAGGTCTCCCTCATTGCAGGAAGATGCTTTAACCTCTGAGCCAAATGCATATAAAGGCTTACATGGGGATTTGGACTTGGAGGCTTTTCATCCCCTCCTTCTGCCTCAGCCTGGGCCTGGGGGCAGCAATATTCTACCTGGCTGTGGCCAGACAGCAAAGACCTTGACCTTCCTGTGGTTCCACCTCTTCAAAGCTTCCCTGGAGGTACAGAACTTTATTCAGTTCTTTAAAAGATGAGCGCTTGAGCTCACCTCATTCACTGTGGCTATCCATTCTCACAAGATCAGACCAGCTTCTTTGCAGTTAGGACTCTTGATTTTCCAAGTCCCTGTAATTTATGCGTGTTGCTCAAGCACTACTGTCTCCCTCCATGGAAACAGCAGTTGTTAGATTGTTTGCCAGTATATTTATCTCTAGTCTTGCTGCCATGCTGAGCTGGCGAAACAGATGCATTCATAATGTCCGTTTTCTGCAGGCGAGGCTCTTTGCTCTTTGCCTCCCATAGCGACAACCCGGCAGGGCTGCAAGGCCAGAGCGGCTGAAGGAAACCTCCGGGTCCCTTCCCCAGCTGGCTCCCCAAATGGTGCAGGCAGACGGTGTGCAAAGCCACTCCTGAGCTCTGAGGGCAGGCTCCAGCCCCATCCACTTGGCCCTTGCTTCTCTGTTTCTCTCAGGACAGTGTGTGTGAGATGACTTGTTAAAAACCACGCTGGCTTCCAGAACCCTTAGGAAGCTGCTGCCTTTCATTGTAATTACCCTTCACACCATTGTGCTGTTTAGCAGGGCCAACTGACTCTTAGGATAAAATCAGATTCTGAATATAAAGTCACATGGGTATGCAATTATGTTCTAACTGGGCCATGCGATTGCAGATAGTCCAGACCATCTCTGCACCCCAACCACCGCCCCCCCGCAACCAAGAAGCCATTGTTCTTCCCAATCTCTTGCTGAACTCTGAGTTTGAACACCCCTAAGGGATAAGGCTACAGGGGTGAAACCAAGAACCTTCCTAAAATGAGCCCAGTGGGTATCTGCCTGGCTTGAATGCTTCCAAATATTTCTCTGCAGTGCACAATATTTCTTTTCAAATGACACTGAATGTATTGTAAGCTTGAGTGAGGTAGATGTGTCCTGTTTTCTAATAGCTGTGTTGAAAATAAACTAGAAATTAAAAAATAATCTAGATTAAGCAAATTAAAAAAAATAAATTAGATGAGATTAGGTGTGTTCAGCCAATCTGATCACATGGACCACAGCCTTGTCTAACTCAATGAAACTAAACCATGCCGTGTGGGTGTTTATTGGAAGGACTGATGCTAAAGCTGAAACTCCAATACTTTGGCCACCTCATGTGAAGAGTTGACTCATTGGAAAAGACTCTGATGCTGGGAGGGATTGGGGGCAGGAGGAGAAGGGGACGATCGAGGATAAGATGGCTGGATGGCATCACTGACTGGATGGACGTGAGTCTGAGTGAACTCCGGGAGTTGGTGATGGACAGGGAGGCCTGGCGTGCTGTGATTCATGGGGTTGCAAGAAGTTGGACATGACTGAGCGACTGAAATGAACTGAACGAGTGAGGTGTGTTCAGGGTGGTGTCTACTTCATGATTCCACTTACATAATGTACATAAACTAGTCAAATTCATAGAGTCAAAGTGGAGTGCTGGTTGCCAGGGGCTGACAATTTAGAAATCTGCTGTATAATACTGTGCCTATAGTCAACAATACACCTAAAAATTGAAGACAGCACATTTCATATGTTCTTACTGCAACAAAATAAATACAAATCATCCAGGGGAACATTAAGAGAAAGGACTTGAAATCAAAGATGACTTTGGCCCTGCTGCTCCTTGGTGAGTGAGGCCCAGATGTCAGGGCCTCACGGGCTCACGGTGCTTGTCATGTGTCAGTTCAGGGAAAGTAAGGACGATGCTGTCCTTTCCGACATTGTTGCCCCCTGACCTAGAGGCATTCAGTGAATGTTTGTTGAAGGAATATATCAGCAGAATTGCCTTCTGCTGAAGATAAAGAGAAGTGGATTATCTTCCCTCAAAGATCCACGTGACCCCCATGGATTTCTGAGTCACAAGGAGACCAGGGTTCTTTGTGTCAGGGAGAAGCAACGGCTGTAGCCCATTGCTTTTCTGGCTCCCCACCCACGTGTGCAGAAGTTGGGTTGACCTCGACCTTCTAGACTGCCCAGAGGAGGGGAGAACCCTAAGAAGATACTAGCTTTGCTAATAAGAGGCTTGGGCCAGCTTCACTATAAACTGTTAATAGCAGAGATGCCCTCGTATTTATACCCAAGACTCTGCAGCACTTCATTATATTCATATATGGAAATCAATTCATGAACTCGGTACTCTGAGTCAAAGGTTATTCAAAAATGTGGATTTAATAATAAGGCTACGGATTAAAAAGCAGAATTTCCAACATGGATGCATGGGGCAAGAACCATCCGACACCTAGATAAGAATTCATCTAAACCAGATTGAAAAACTAAAACAATTCTGTCAGTTTCATAATAAAATTGTTAACTAGAATTAGTTTTCTATGTCTTATGAAATTCACGTTTTTAAACTATGAATAGTAGACTATACATGTGAAAGATATGGACTCAGTTATTCTCAAGTTGACCCTGAGAAATCTGAGAGTTTTTTTTTTTTTTAAGTCTTTAAACCTGTCTAGGTTTTGTTACAAAGGCAGAGGAACCAGGGATCAAATTGCTGGATCATCAAAAAAGCAAGAGTTCCAGAAAAACATTTACTTCTACTTTACTGACTACACCAAAGCCTTTCACTGTGTGGATCAAAATACACTGTGGAAAATTCTGAAAGAGAAGGGAATACCAGACCACCTGACCTGCTTCCTGAGAAATCTGTATGCAGGTCGAGAAGCAACATGGACTGGTTCCAAACCAGGAAAAGAGTACATCGAGGCTGTATATTGTCACTCTGCTTATTTAACTTCTATGCAAAGTGCATCACTAGAAATGCCGGGCTGGATGAAGCACAAGCTGGAATCAAGATTACCGGGAGAAATATCAATAACCTCAGATATGCAGATGAAACCACCCTTATGGCAGAAAGTGAAGAGGAACTAAAAAGCTTCTTAATGAAAGTGAAAGAGGAGAGTGAAAAAGTTGACTTAAAACTTAACATTCAGAAAACTAAGATTGTGGCATCCAGTCCCATCACTTCATGGGAAATAGATGAGGAAACAGTGGAAACAGTGGCTGACTTTATTTTTTCAGGCTCCAGAATCACTGCAGATGGTGACAGCAGCCATGAAATTAAAAGAAGCAAGCTTGCTCCTTGGAGGAAAAGCTATGACCAACCTAGACAGCATATTAAAAAGCAGAGACATTACATTGCCAACAAAGGTCCGTCTAGTCAAAGCTGTTTGTTTTTTTAAAATTTTTATTTTTACTTTATTTTACTTTACAATACTGTATTGGTTTTGCCATACATTGACACGAATCCGCCACAGGTGTACATGAGTTCCCAATCCTGAACCCCCCTCCCACCTCCCACGCCATATCATCTCTCTGGATCATCCCCATGCACCAGCCCCAAGCATCCTGTATCCTGTATCAAACATAGACTGGCGATTCATTTCTTACATGATAGTATACATGTTTCAATGCCATTCTCCCACATCATCCCACCCTCTCCCTCTCCCTCAGAGTCCAAAAGCCCGTTCTATACATCTGTGTCTCTTTTGCTGTCTCACATACAGGGTTATCATTACCATCTTTCTAAATTCCATATATATGTGTTAATATACTGTATTGGTGTTTTTCTTTCTGGCTTACTTCACTCTGTATAAGTGGCTCCAGTTTCATCCATCTCATTAGAACTGATTCACATGTATTCTTTTTAATGGCTGAGTAATACTCCACTGTGTATATGTACCACTGCTTTCTTATCCATTCATCTTCTGATGGACATCGAGGTTGTTTCCATGTCCTGGCTATTATAAACAGTGCTGCAATGAACATTGGGGTACATGTGTTTCTTTCAGTTCTGGTTTCCTTGGTGTGTATGCCCAGCAGTGGGATTGCTGGATCATAAGGCAGTTCTATTTGCAATTTTTAAAGGAATCTCCACACTGTTCTCCATAGTGGCTGTACTAGTTTGCATTCCCACCAACAGTGTAAGAGGGTTCCCTTTTCTCCACATCCTCTCCAGCCTTTATTGCTTATACACTTTTGGATAGCAGCCATTCTGACTGGTATGAAATGGTACCTCATTGTGGTTTTGATTTGCATTTCTCTGATAATGAGTGATGTTGAGCATCTTTTCATGTGTTTGTTAGCCATCCATATGTCTTCTTTGGAGAAATGTCTATTTAGTTCTTTGGCTCATTTTTTGATTTGGTCATTTATTTTTTCTGGAGTTGAGCTGCATAAGTTGCTTGTATATTTTTGAGATTAGTTGTTTGTCAGTTGCTTCATTTGCTATTATTTTCTCCCATTCAGAAGGCTGTCTTTTCATCTTGCTTATAGTTTCCTTTGTTGTGCAGAAGCTTTTAATTTTAATTAGATCCCATTTGTTTATTTTTGCTTTTATTTCCAGTATTCTGGGAGGGGGATCATAGAAGATCCTGCTGTGATTTATGTCAGTGAGAGATTTGCTTATGTTCTCCTCTAGGACTTTTCTAGTTTCTGGTCTTATGTTTAGATCTTTAATCCATTTTGAGTTTATTTTTGTGTGTGGTGTTAGAAAGTGATCTAGTTTCATTCTTTTACAAGTGGCTGACCAGTTTTCCCAGCACCACTTGTTAAAGAGATTGTCTTCAAAAAATATGGAACGCTTCACGAATTTGTGTCATCCTTGCGCAGGGGCCATGCTAATCTTCTCTATATCATTCCAGTTTTAGTATATGTGCTGCCGAAGTGAGCACAAAGCTATGGTTTTTCCAGTAGTCATGTTTGGGTGTGACAGTTGGACTATAAAGAAAGCTGAGTGTCAAAGAATTGATGCTTTTGAACTGTGGTGTTGGAGAAGACTCTTGTGAGTCCCTTGGACTATAAGGAGATCCAACCAGTCCATTCTAAAGGAGATCAGTCCTGAATATTCATTGAGAGGACTGATGCTGAAGCTGAAACTCCAATACTTTGGCCACCTGATGTGAAGAACTGGCTCATTGGAAAAGACCCTGATGTTGGGAAAGATTGAAGGCAGAAGGAGAAGGGGAAGACAGATGGTTGGAAGACAGGGAAGATGAGATGGTTGGATGGCATCACCAATGTGATGAACATAAGTTTGAATAGGCTCCGGGAGCAAGTTGGTGATGGACAAGGAAGCCTGGCATGCCTCAGACCATGAGGTCGCAAAGAGTTGGACATGACTGAGCGACTGAACTGAACTGAATCGAACTGAACAGATACCTGAGTTTCATCTGGCCTACAAGGTTGAGTGTGCTAAGCTACGTTAGCTGGTCTCCATATAGAATATTGTCTTGAAACAGCTTCTTTCTAGTTTGGTGTGGTACCCACTGGTTTCTGGTTGGATGGGGGGAAGGAGAAGTAAAGGCAGTTTTGTAATGTTCAGATGTTACTTATCTGCAATTCTTTAAGACTGAGACCCATAATTATCATTTCTGGGAGGATGTGGAGGAAGGGTGTTAGGTTGGAGTAGGTGGGCCATTGCTCTTTCTCAAGGGAAATGATTTTGGAGGAGTGTTGGTGAAGGAGTTCTCCCATGGCCTCTTTTACTGTGTAATTTGGTCTAGAAGGAGTCAATTGATATCAATAACCATAACAACACTTGGTATTCATAGAGTATCCACTGTGTTTTAGGGGGACTGTGTTAAGTGTTTTATGTATATTGTCACATTCAAATCTTTAGTAAACCCTATGAATTTCATAGTACTGTGTCTACTAGGTGGATGGGAAAATCTAGGAGTAGAGAGATCAAGAAACTTCCCCATAGTTAGTCAGAGAGGTTCTTCTGTGGAGGTATGGCTGGGAGGGATGTGTGCAGGGACCCCAGCTAAGGAGGGAGAAGAAAACAGAGACAAACTCTTTAGGCCTGGAGTTGACCCGCCCTGACTGTGTGCCACAGTAGGGTCTTCCCAGGCACTCTGTGTGTGTGTAATACTAGGTTGTGGTATTAAGCACATTTTAACCAGGTGAGGATTCATCATGAAGGCAAAATGGAGTGATTCACAAGTGGAAATAGAAACTCGTAGGTAAATTCCCATCTAGTTGGAAACTCATAGGTAAATTCCCATCTAGTTGGATACCTGTCAAATGAGAGGGATCATGATGTCCACAGGAATGCTAGAATAACAATCTGATTATAGCATCTGGCACTTGCTTCATAGAATAACACTCTTCCAAAAATGATTCTCTGAAACCAACAGGATAACAACCATCTTATAAGTCCATGCAGGGAAAGCATGTCCTTAAAAATAAGACTCCTGAAATCAAGGACTAGGTGTTGAAGTGGCTATCAGCTTCACTTGCTGTTTAGCCAAGCTGCCCAGGTTTAATTCCATAGTCATTTCTTTTAAACATTTTTGAAAATTTCATTAGGAAGGGAAGAAGGGAGAATAGTTAAGGATGTACAAAGCAGAAATAAACGCTGTTTTAGAAATAATACTATAGTGGTTCAGTTTCTTTCCAACCTCAGTGAAACAAATAAAAACCCAAGAAAGTCTTAGTTTAACCAAAAAGGTGTAACAAGATAAAGAAGAGTTTGATGGCCAGAGTGTCTCCTTTGGGGACAGCACTTTGTTCTGCATGTGTGTGTGTGTGGTGGGTGGGGAGGGATTTCAGTGAATTGCCTGGGATAGAGAACGAGACCCAAAGGGCAGGCCTTGGAAAGAAAAGATAATCCCTTAACCGCTATAAGGGAGATATAGGATGAGAAAAAAAATTTGTGGGCAAAATGGGTGGGGTGAGGGAGAAGAGTCAGAGCTGGGAGCTCCAGGGGCAGCACATCTTAAGAAGTTTTGGGGAAAGAGAAATGTGTTTTGTGAATCTTTAAGTTGGTGTTCATCTGTGCTCTGTCAACTCTCTCTTCTTAGCTTCTGCCCTTAGACTCCCAATAATAATCTTCAGTGATATGAGCATTTCTCTCTCTTCCATTTAGTGGAGTGTAAGTGGATACTTTTGAGAAATTTGAGGGGATGCCTTTCTGTGTTTGGAATTCCCAGGTGTCACTAGTGATAAAGAACCTGCCTCCCAATACAGGATACATAAGAGATGCTGGTTCAATCCCTGGGTTAGGAAGATCCCCTTGGGGAGGGGATGGCAAGCCACTGCAGTATTCTTGCCTGGAGTATCCCATGGACAGAGGAGCCTGGTAGGCTACAGTCCATGGGGTCTCAAAGAGTTGGACACACCTGAAGTGACTTTGTATGTATGTGCTTTCTGTGTTTGGGTGAAAGTTGGGTTGAAAGTGGACATATACAGGGGCAGCTAACATCTGTGTTATAGTGTGACAAGGTGACACTAAGTTAAATAGTAACCTTCATATTTTTGGTCATTTAGAATACTACATTTTTTATTTAGAGTATTTAGTTTTGCCTTGCTTATGACTCTATCTTTTCCATTTTGTGTGATGGCTCATATGACTCTCTCTAGGAAGGCTAAGGTGGTTGATTTCCTATTGGCAGATAATATCATTTGTGGGTAATCTCTTGCTTTCTCTAATGAACTATATGTCTTATGAATTTTTCAAAGCACAGTCCATGGCTTGGCAAGCTGTCAAAACGGTCATCTATAGTGTGGAGATACCATTCCTAGAGAATTAGTTCTGGATGGAATTAGTTCTGGGTTGCAAAAATAAGAAAATAAGCTTACAGGAGAGAATGAGTTGTTCACGGTGAGCGAAAAGAAATGCGAAGGCAGATGGGAGTGAAGAGCTTTTTATCTTGCCTCTAAGGAAGCACTAGAAAGACATTTGAAGATAATATCCTTAACATTTACACAGCTCTTCATATTTTTTAAGTGCTTCTTGGTAATTAAGCATCATTAATCAGATATTAGCTGCAGGTCATTCAGTGAATTAGCTGTTGATTTAGACAGAAAGCTGTGCATAAATTGGGGGACTAGGAACAAGCATGATTCCTTTTACATTTTTCAAAAATTTGACTTTCTTGTGCTCACTGGAAGTTACTATATGTATGTGTTAGTTCTGATTGTGGATAATGATATGTACTTACTATTGTATGAATTCACGTTTATCTAGAATACCCTCTTATAATTTGATAGTTTGACATTTGTAACATGTGTAGAGGTAAGACCATGCAGAGAAACTCCACGTGGTTTGTGAGTGAGTGGTTTGTTAGTGAGTCATCACTGAATGACCTCCCCCAGCACAGAAGGCATGCTAGCATTGAGCAGTCAGAAAATACACAGCGGAATCGCCCTCCTTCTCCAGACTGAACATTGCCACCTTGGATGTGCCAAATGATTGTAAGGAGATCAGGAATAAATACTGTTTTCCCTTCAAGTGGATGTCTTATCTATTTGGTATTTCTACAAATTGTAACTAGTTTATCTTCCATCTAACCTGAAACGGAATGAAATATATACAATTAAAACTTAAGTTTATTTGGCAAATTTACGTCAAGTAAATATCATGACAGGCTTATTTCTGACTAGTATTTCTTCATACATGTTCTTCAGCCAATAACCACAGATAACTGAGGTCTGAGGGAAGCCACAGATCTTTGAATTTTTTGGAAATTAATAGGGACTCCTTTGGCTTTGAGGCTTGACTATATTAATAACAATATGATTCTCATTGATTTTCCTACAAAGGCTTTGAAACTGGCTGTTTTTCCCAGCAGAGCCTCTTCATGTCCCTCCTTCCTGTTATCATGCACAGTGATCAGGTGTCCTGGAATCGAATCCTGATTCTCCCACTCACTAGCTGTGTGACCTTGGGTAAGTTATTTTGCCTCTTTGATGCTCTGTACAAAAAAGATCTTCACGATCCAGATAATCATGATGGTATGCTCACTAACCTAGAGCCAAACATCCTGGAATGTGAAGTCAAGTGGGCCTTAGAAAGCATCACTATGAACAAAGCTAGTGGAGGTGATAGAATTCCAGTTGAGCTATTTCAAATCCTGAAAGATGGTGCTGTGAAAGTGCTGCACTCAATATGCCAGCAAATTTGGAAAACTCAGCAGTGGCCACAGGACTGGAAAAGGTCAGTTTTCATTCCAATCCCAAAGAAAGGCAATGCCAAAGAATGTTCAAACTACCGCACAATTGCACTCATCTCAAACATGAATAAAGTAATGCTCAAAATTCTCCAAGCCAGGCTTCAGCAATACGTGAACTGTGAACTCCCAGAAGTTCAAGCTGGTTTCAGAAAAGGCAGAGGAACCAGAGATCAAATTGCCAACATCCGCTGGATCATGGAAAAAGGAAGAGAGTTCCAGAAAAACATCTATTTCTGCTTTATTGACTATGCCAAAGCCTTTGACTGTGTGGATCACAAGAAACTGTGGAAAATTCTGAGAGAGATGGGAATACCAGACCACTTGACCTGCCTCTTGAGAAACCTGTATGCAGGTCAGGAAGCAACAGTTCGAACTGGACATGGAACAACAGACTGGTTCCAAATAGGAAAAGGAGTACGTCAAGGCTGTATATTGTCTTTTGGACTCTGTGGGAGAGGGAGACGGTGGGATGATTTGGTAGAATGGCATTGAAACATGTATAATATCATATAAAAAATGAATCGCCAGTCTAGGTTTGATGCAGGATACAGGATGCTTGGGGCTGGTGGACTGGGATGACCCAGAGAGATGGTATGGGGAGGNTGCTTTGTTACAGAATAGTGAATATGCATTGATATATGTATATTCAATACGCAATTTTAAATATATTGTGCTATACTATAGGACCTTCTTGTTTATCCATTTTTTCTGGGGGCCACTCTGCAAGGCATGTGGGATCTTAGTTCCCTGATCAAGGGATAGAAGTCCTCTGCACTGGAAGCATGGAGCCTTAACCACTGGGCCACCAAGGATGACCCTATTCATTCTTTTGCCTTATATGGAAATATAATTGATTAAGAATGTTGTATTAGTTTCAGGTGTACAGCAAAGTGATTCAGTTATACATAGAGTGTATCTATTCTTTTTCAAGTTCTTTCCCTGTTTGGATTATTACAGAATATTGAGCAAAGTTCGCCATGCTATACAATAGGTCCTTGTTTATTCATTCTTTATATAACAGCTTGCATCTGCTAGTCCCAAACTCCCAATACGTCCCTCTCCATCCTTTACTGTGGCACCTGCATCTGTTCTCTATGTCTGTGAGTCTAAGACGATGATCATTTAAATGGTGGTTTCATTAAGCTAAGAGGAGAGAAAAGGAGCACTTTGATGGGGGCAGATGGTGACAGGTATGGCGGAGTTGGAGAAAGACCTACCCAGACTGGAGGCTACAACAGTGTGCGCTGTGTAAATGGTCGCTGGCTCGAATTAAACGTTAAAGAAGTCAGATGATCTCTAACTTTTCTTCATTTATGAGTCACTGGAAGCAGTGAAGTGCTGGATGCCAAGGCCAATGTGTGCCTATTAAAATAAGCCCTTTAGAGCAGGTATTGATCAAATGAGCAACAGGACGATGTGGTGTAATGTGTTTGACATCTTTAAGGTAAATGTCAAGGTATGAGCTTAAATGTAGTCACTTGATGGATCAGAGATGAAGGTTCTGCTTGATACAGGCTCCCTGCCTGCCTCAGAGCTCCTAGGCAGCAGGTAGCCAGTCAAAACCTGTCTGATGAAGGAAGCATGTGGTTTTTAACGTCCTTGTACAGGGCAGCCAGACCATCATTAAGCTATGGACAATCTCGATTTCCTTTCAGAGACCCAGAAGACAGACTCATTAACTTTTCAAGAACTTTTCTCCTTTGTAACCTTCAGAGAAATGCCAGCAATTATAGGAAAGGTGAGCCCACAGACCCAATGGTCTGAAGACAGACACGGCACCAAGAGCCTTTGGAGAGAGAGAATTTGTTGAAACTTAAGAATTTTAATATATTTCTTTTTAAAACTGAAATATAGTTGATTCACCATATTATAGTTTTAAGAATAACACACTGCTTTGATTTTTTGAGAGATTATACTCCATATAAAGTTATCATAAAATATTGGCTGTATCCCCTGTGCTGTACAATACACCCTTGGGGTTTATTTATTTTATCCCTAATAGTTTGTGCCTCTTAATCCCCATCTCCTATCTTGCTCCTAATGCCACCCTTTTCCCCATTGGTAACCCCTAGTTCTTATCCCACAGGGAGAAGGGCCCCGAGGCTCTGTTTATTTATTTATTTTCCTCACTAAGCAGCATATTGGATCTTAGCTCTCCAACCAAGGATCAAACTCTTGCCCCCAGCAGTGAAATCTCAGAGTCTTAACCACTGGACCACCAGGAAGGTGAAGGTGAAGTCGAAGGTGAAGCCGCTCAGTCGTGTCCGACTCTTTGCGACACCACCGACTGTAGCCTACCAGGCTCCTCTGTCCATGGGATTTTCCAGGCAATAGTACTGGAGTGGATTGCCATTTCCTTCTCCTGGGGATCTTCCCAACCCAGGGATTGAACCCAGGTCTCCCGCATTGTAGACAGATGNGACTGTAGCCTACCAGGCTCCTCTGTCCATGGGATTTTCCAGGCAATAGTACTGGAGTGGATTGCCATTTCCTTCTCCTGGGGATCTTCCCAACCCAGGGATTGAACCCAGGTCTCCCGCATTGTAGACAGATGCTTTTACCATCTGAGCCACCAGGGAAATCCCTCTTCATTTAATTTTATTGGAGTGTAGTTGTTTTACAATGTTGTGTTAGTTTCAGGTACACAGCAAAGTGATTCAGTTCCACATGTGAAGTGAAAGTGAAGCTGGTCAGTTGTGTCTGACTCTTTGCGACCCCATAGACTGTAGCCTATCAGGATCCTCCATTCATGGGATTTTCCAGGCAAGAGTGCTGGAGTGGATTGCCATTTCCTTGCCCAGGGGATCTTCCCGATCCAGGAATTGAACCCAGGTCTCCCGCATTGCAGGCAGACACTTTACCATTTGAGCCACCAGGGAAGCCCCCAGTCCACACACACACACACACACACACACACACACACACACACACNAAGCTGGAATCAAGATTGCCAGGAGAAATATCAATAAACTCAGATATGCATATGACACCACCCTTATGGCAGACAGTGAAGAGGAACTAAAAAGCCTCTTGATGAAAGTGAAAGAGGAGAGTGAAAAAGTTGGCTTAAAACTCAACATTCAGAAAATGAAGATCATGGCATCCGGTCCCATCACTTCATGGGAAATAGATGGGGAAACAGTAGAAACGGTGGCTGATTTTATTTTTCTGGGCTCCAAAATCTGATTGCAGCCATGAAATTAAAAGACACTTACTCCTTGGAAGAAAAGTTATGACCAACCTAGAGAGCATATTAAAAAGCAGGGACATTACTTTGTCACCAAAGTCTAGTCAAGGCTAGATGTGAGAGTTGGACTATTAAGAAAGCTGAGCACTGAAGAATTGATGCTTTTGAACTGTGGTGTTGGAGAAGACTCTTGAGAGTCCCTTGGACTGCATGGAGATCCAATTAGTCCATCCTAAAGGAGATCAGTCCCAGGTGTTTATTGGAAGGACTGATGTTGAAGCTGAAACTTTAATACTTTGGCTACCTGATGGGAAGAACTGACTCACTGGAAAAGACCCTGATTCTGGGAAAGAATGAGGGCAGGAGGAGAAAGGGATGACAGAGGACGAGATGGCTGGATGGCATCACCGACTCAATGGACATGAGTTTGGGTGGACTCCGGGAGTTGGTGATGGATAGGGAGGCCTGGCATGCTGCAGTTCATGGGGTAGCAAAGAATCAGACATGACTGAGTGATTGAACTGATGCTCTGTGTACTCATCTATAAAACAGGGAATAGTTTATTTCCTGCTCTTAGATATTAGCAGGATTAAATGAGTAAATATTTGTGCTGGGTCTAGTGCATTTATAGCACATGTCTTCCTTGATTTAAGATGGGGCTACATTCAGATAAACCCAAGATAAGTTTAAAAAAGACAAGAAAATGTCCTAGGTTGAAAATGCATTTAATACACCTAGCCTATTGAACATTGGGCTACCTTGATGGCTCAGCAGTAAAGAATCCTGCAATACAGGAGACATGTGCTCGGTGACTGATTGGGAAGATCCCCTGGAGAAGGAAATGGCAAACCACTCCTGTATTCTTGTCTGGGAAATCCCATGGCAGAAGAGCTTGGCGGGCTATAGTCCATGCGGGCACAAGAGTCTGACACAACTTAGTGACTAAACCGTCACTGCTGAACATCAGTGCTTAGCCTGGCCTACCTCAAATGTGCTTAGAACAACGACATTAGCCTAAAGTTGGGCAAAATCATCCAACACTGGGCCTATTTTATAACAGAGTGTTGAATATCTCACGTAATTTGCTGGATACTGTTACTGAATGTGAAAAATAGGATGGTTGTCTGGGTACAGAACAGATGGTAAGTGTATCTATTTGTTTACCCTGTGACCACATGGCTGCTCGGAGCTGTGGCTTGTCACTGCTCCTGGCATCATGAGAGCGTATCCTGCTATACCCTGCTATACACCCAGCTGACCTGGACAAAGATCAAAATTCAAAATTCCATGTATGGTTTCTACTAAATGTGTATTGCTTTTATTGCTGACTTGGGTTCTTGGACTCTTTAATCAATAACAATTGATAAAAGGCCAGATGAGAAATTCAGGCAAGGCTTTACTGAGACTTGGGCTGCAAGAGGAGGGAGTAAAAACAAGTAACAACTTCCCTTGTTTGCTCTCTAAGAGAGGGTGAGTGGGTCCCTCAAATGAGTCTAGGGTGGGGGCAGGTTCAGGGACTGGGTCAGAAGGGTGGCTGAGGTGGTCCACCCAGCCCCTGGTGGTGCCATATGCAGGGATCATGTGCAGAAGCTGTTGTTGCTTCCAGAACATCAGAAGCAGTAGTTGGTTTTTTAGTCTTTTTCTATCTTGTTGCTCATAATTTGCCCCAACTGCCTATGCATGCAGTTATTTTTAGTCGTTTGTAGTTTTGTTTTGTTTTTTTTTTCCTCAGTATTCTTTTGCTGGAGGAGATGTTTGTCCATGTGTGAGCACTGCAGCAAAGTATACTAGGAAAGGGCACTGGGTCCCACCCTGTCTCACTTGCACATGGATGTAAAACTCGAAAAAAATCATACCTCGAAGCATCTAAGTCAGAGATTGTACTACATAAGTATCTGTTAAATCTATTAAAAATTTCACCTTTAAAACACATTGCTGAGTCAAATCTAGAAGATACTCAATGTTTGCTAAGTCTTTGTAAAAATTCACATTTTTCAAATATTTTGCAAAAAATGAGTTTAGATTTCTTCACTTAGCAAGAAAAGAAAAAGAAAGAAAGAAACTATACCTTGTCTCTGGTGAACTTTAAGGAACAAAACTTGGTTAAATTTCCACTACAAGCAAATAGTTTCTTTGAAAATGCCAGGGATATGAGGATTGGGCAAAGAGTATTTGGTGATGACTCTGTACACTGTAAATTAGTTGGCAGAAAACTGAAGACTTGCATGAGCTGTGTTGTGGCTTGTCACTGAGGCTGTTGATTGGTGAGTTGGAGGCAGGGAGCCTGGGAGGTCTTGGCAAAGCTTATTTGGATTTCTTCAGCATTCCTCACATCCTATCTCAGTGTCCTCTAGGGTAAGGAAAGGTCAATAAGCAAGCCAGCAGTCAGAAGAAGAAAATTTGAACATGGAAGTGATTTGTTCCAGGGATATTCCAAAAATTCTCAAATGGAATAATTTTCATTAGATAAAAATGTTTGAATGTTACACAGGAAACATCTAGAAGGGTGTTTGGTCCACAACAACAATTAAAAACTATAACAGGCTTTAGAAATTCCTAAAAGACTGCATTATATTTAGAATATTTTTTCTTGGGAGTCAAAAGATCAGAATACTAATAGGGTCATAGGAATGAGGTCAGGAACTGAAATTGCACCAGGGATGCTCAGCCCCAAACCCCATTATAGAAACAGTTGGCCTGATCTATGTTTCATAAGCTAATACAGATCTTATATTTCTTCTGAAGATGGACTCCACATTCCCCTTTTGCCCCATAATGTTGACTCAGGTTAGGAGGATGGTTAAATTCGGGTAGGCTAAATTACCATTTAATAATAGTTGACTCCCCAACCCTTCCTTGTATCTGTGGGGGTCTTGGATGGCTAGGAGATAGTTCCCCCTCCACGTCGCCCTGGTAACATATCTCTGTCTGCAATCCGTGCAACATCCTGGAGCCCAGCATCTTCCCCTCCCTGCAAGTCAAAAGGCTTTTACATCTCTTACTGCTCAGTGGTAAAGAATCTGTCTGCCAGTGAAGGAGATGTGGGTTCAATCCCTGGTTTGGGAAGATCTGCTGGAGGAGGATATGGCTATCCATTCCAGTATTCTTGCCTGGGAAGTCCCATGGACAGAGGAACCTGGCAAGCTGCAGTCCATGGGGCCACAAAAGAGTTGGACATGACTGAGCAACTAAAAACAACATACCTCCTTTAGCCCTGTCTTTCCCCTTGCTGAGACTCCTATTGCTTGTTACTCAGTGTAAGCCTCAGAGCTGGGGACAGAAAGGATCTGCTCTCCCTCAGAGAGGAGACGCTTTTGCCTGTATTTCTCCCTAAGAAACAGCAGATTTTACCTGGGCCACACTATGGGCGGGTGTGGGGTACAGTTTCCTGACCCTATCCAAGCCCTTTCAAGCTTTTGCTCTAAACTAGTTCCTAGCAGTGTGCATATGGAATTCATGAATGTTTTAACTGCTTTTTCCTCACCTGATTTCATAATAGCTGATTCTTCCTCCTTGGCTCTGCTAAGGGTGAAAGTGTCACATGTCCTTTCCTCCTCCTCAGAGCTTCTCAATTTTGCATTTCACTTGGAGCCTTGCAACCTCAGCTCTCTGATGACTTGAAGAAAATTTATGATTCTGTAGACTTCTTGACTTTTTCTAGTTGTTAGGGTGGCAAAAATGTTCTCTTAAAGCTTTATGCATTTTTTAAGCAGAAGTTGAATTAATATTTAAGCCTTTGTCACCCTGTAATCTTCTATGCTTCTATAGCTCAGGGAGGAGAAAGGGAAAGGCAAGAGTTCTTGAAATTCAGGGGACAAGTTGTATTTGACACAGTCAAGGGAGCTCACTTTTATTCCTTATTAGTGACGCAGAGAGATAGTGACTTAGTATGGCCTATGATCTATTACATGTTCAGAAATTTCTCCTTAGCTAAACCTTTCATGTGAAATTAACTGCAACCCTTCTGTCTTACAACCAAAGCCCTTTAATTTGGTCCCCAAATCCTTTTCTCAATGTCTCCCTCCAGGTTGAGCTGCACCTTGTTCTTCAGTCACATGGGCTGACAAACCTTGGAGTGGGGTCCGTATTCCTCAGTTGGAATCCAGAGTAGACCACTTATTAGCTCTGTGAGCTGCAGCTAGTTGCTTAGCCTCTCCATGGCTTAGTGTCTTTTATTTGTAAAATGGAGAAAATAATAATTCTTACTTACATCACAGGTTTGTCACAAGGAACCCAGCCTGGTCTAGACTATTTCTAGTCCCCTGAGAACCTTACCTGTAAAAAAGTAGAATATATAAAACACTAATGTTCAGCTCTATCCAACCAGTACATCCTAAAGGAGATCAGTCCTGGGTGTTCATTGGAAGGACTGATGTTGAAGTTGAACCTCCAATACTTTGGCCACCTGATGTGAAGAGTTGACTCATTTGAAAAGACCCTAATGCTGGGAAAGATTGAGGGCAGGAAGAGAAAGGGACGACGAGGATGAGATGGTTGGATGGCGTCACCAACTCAATGGACACGGGTTTTTTGGGTGAACTCCGGGAGTTGGTGATGGACAGGGAGGCCTGGCGTGCTGCGGTTCATGGGGTCATGAAGAGTCAGACACGACTGAGCGACTGAACTGAACTGAACTGAATGTTCAGCTCAGGTTCAAGTTTGTATCACTGTTTGCTGGGGCATCCCAGGTGGTACAGTGGTAAAGAATCTGCCTGTCAATGCAGGAGATGCAGGTTTGATCCCTGGGTTGAGAAGATCCCCTGGAGTATTTTTGCCTGGAAAATTCCATGGACAGAGTAACCTCATAGGCTACATACAGTCCATGGGATTACAAAGAGTTGAACACAACTGAGCACTGAGTACAATAATTCTCTTTTACTGTTGTTAAGATTAGCTTTCACAAGTGTGTAAGAAATGTAATCTACCCTAGAGTAGAATGTGAAGATTCCCAGTTTGACAAGCTCTAAAATGTATCCATCAGACCGAATTCTTTTCTTCTATCATTATCTTCTTTAGCTTGTAATCTTGTTATTCCCAAAGAGTCTGTTAAGATTAAACAATAATTGACTTGAGGTTCTATGTATCTGTGGAGTTTTGAAAAATGTATTAGTTCTCTGGTTAATACATATTATAAAACCATTCATTTGTCCACGAACATTTATTGAACACCCACCATGTCAGGAATCGCTCTAGACAGATGTTAAAGTGGGGGTCTAAAGCTTTTGCTTTATGAAATACTCAAAAGGGAGAACAGATTCAACAGACTACAAAATTCACTGGCAAATAGAGAAAGATATCAGCATGGAATCATAGTATTGTATTATTCTATAATTCTAGTCACAATAGGAATCAGCACACCTGATTTTGATGATTTTGATACTTTTCATGTTAGCACTGGAGCTGAGAGAAAGATGAAAAAAGCCTTCTGATATGACTTATTAAATTATATTCTTGTTTTGGCTTTATGTCAGTTGCAATCATTTTTTTCACTTGAATATCTCCAGATAGTTCAGTCATATTTCTAAAGAATTACAAATTACAAAATTATGGCTAAATCTTTATTGTCAGAACTCTTAAATAAGTGTTCTGGTTAATTGAATTCTTTTGTTTTAATGAAAGATTAAATTTATAATGCTAGTTTCAAACTTTCTGTTGAAAGTCATTCAGCTTTATTTTCTTTCCTAATGTAAGGAAAGTAGTTGAAATAGGGATAGATTTTGAAGGGTTGTTTTATACTATCTTGTCACATTTTTTAACAGTGTGGCTTACTCACTGTTTCATGGTACTTAAAAATTTCAAGTGTCATTTTAAAATTTATTTTGAAAGTTTTGTTTGTTTTTTGGCTGTCCTGGGTCTTCACGGCTGCACGGGCTTTTCTGTAGTTGCGGCGGGTGAGCGGGGAATGCTCCCTGGTTGCGGTGCACGGCCTTCTCATTGCAAAGCTTCTCTTGTTGCGGAGCTTGGGCTCTAGGGTGCAGGCCTTCAGCAGTTGTGGCTCCTGGGGTTTAGGGCACAGGCTCAGTAGTCGTGTCACACGTGCCTAGGTGCTCTGAGGCTTGTGGGATCTTCCTGGATCAGGGATAGAACCCAGGTCTTCTGCACTGGGAGGCAGATTCTTTACCGCTGAGCCTCCAGAGAAGCTCAGGTATAATTTTAAAGCACTGAAAAGTGAGATAAGCTATGGATTAAATTTGACTGGTGGTGCAGAGGTTAAAGCGTCTGCCTGCAACGTGGGAGACCTGGGTTCAATTCCTGGGTTGGGAAGATTCCCTGGAGAAGGAAATGGCAACCCACTCCAGTATTCTTGCCTGGAGAATCCCATGGACGGAGGAGCTTGGTGGGCTACCATCCACGGGTCGCAAAGAGTCAGACCCAACTGAGCGACTTCACTTTCTTCTTTCTTTCTTTGGGATACACCTGAGGAAAAAAGAGGCTGTGTGGTTTAGTGGGACATGGATCAAATTTGGGACCTGACAGACCTAAATATAAATTCTGGTCACCGTTTACCATCTGTGTTACTCTAGGGAAGTATGTTCCTAAGTAGCTTTAGTTTCTTTATTTTAAAATATAAATAATAATAGATTGTATCACATATTCTTTGATCCTGTGATGATCAAAAGAGATATTGTATATGATAGGCCTGAACACATTTAGTCTATGAGTAATTGTGGGCTTGTGGTTGTTGTCTCCACTTTCTTCTGGTTTGTTTTGTTTTTAATTGCTCTTATATAACTCATGGGTGACTTTATGGTTTAAGAAGGTAGATCTGTCAATGTGTTTATCTCCTTTCATTTTCTCCAGCCCTCACTAATCTGTTAGTAAGTGGGTGGAAAAAAAAAAACAAAAAAAAAACACACAGACAAATAGGAGAACAGACATCAATGGGAATAGACATTTGAACTTTTTTTTTTTAGACAGATATAAATAGAGGAACATAATGGATGAAGAAGATGGGAGAAAATCACACCCTTAGGGAAAATACAATTTTTTAAAAAGAAATAAAACTTTTCCCTTTCCAATTCAAAGAGGTTTGGGATTTGGAAACTGGGGAGAATAGAGTCAATAGTTAAAAGTAGGGGTTCTGACTTTTGGCCAGCACACTTGGTGATTAGGGAAGGATGGAACAGTAGATTCTATTTTTCATTTTAAAATCTGTGCTGTGTAATCTTTTCTTCCTGTGTACATGAATTAAGTAGATAAAAATTAAAAAAAAATCATGTGGAGACACAAATGATTTCCATGTAGGAGAGTTTCATCATTGTATGAATTTTCATGGTATGGTTGGGAGAATATAAATGTGCATGTGTGTATGTACATACGTGTGGATAAGACTTCATGGCCTTTGATAACCATGTACTAGGTTCTCAGGATGAATTATGCTAGATCTGGGAGCTGAAATGTGAAACAAAGGAATAAAAAAGGAGGGAACATTATTTGTTTTAACAAACCTTGTAAATTTCAGAACTTCGAAAAAATAGTAAACCACTATAATCTCTTAGAAAAATCTGAAACAATTTAGAGCAATAGCAACCTTTTCTGTGTGTGCTTTGCTGGTATACTTTTAGTTTCCTCTAATTGGTATTATGCACAAATCTTTCTTTGCACCATTTCAGAAGTCAGCAGACTTCTATTATTCTGTACAGAGAATAAAGATTAACTGTATTGTTCTATTTCTGGTTTCATTCAAAATGATCACAGTTATTTTATGCAACCAAATTGTTATTCAAGGATTTGAGAAAGTAAAGTCCACGTATTCACGCTATTTGAATGCCTGCTTAAAAGGAGTTTTACTTGTTGGGAAATGTTAAGAGTTGGAGATAAGCTCCTGTTTTTATTCTCTTTATAGAAAGCAGAATGAGTAAATGAGTTTTGTGTCTTAGAAAAGTTCTCAGGACCAATTTTTACACCATGTAAATGTCTTTTCATGATAAGATCAGAACTGCTCTTAAAACAATTTCTCTTCTACCAGTTATCTGGTACCTATATTTTTTAGATGATTATTGTGTATTTGGAGAAGGCAATGGCACGCCACTCCAGTACTCTTGCTGGAAAATCCCATGGGCAGAGGAGCCTGGTAGGCTTCAGTCCATGAGGTTGCTCAGAGTCGGACACGACTGAGTGATTTCATTTTCACTTTTCACTTTCATGCATTGGAGAAGAGAAGGGCAACCCACTCCAGTGCTCTTGCCTGGAGAATCCCAGGGACAGCGGAGCTTGGTGGGCTGCCGTCTATGAGGTTGCACAGAGTTGGACACGACTGAAGCGACTTAGCAGCACTGTATATATTATCATCTTCATTTTTACGAGGAATTTGTGGCTAAGGGTTAGTAGTTTGTCTAAGGTCAAAGCAGTAATAGTGTCAAATTGAGAATCAGATCCAAAATGTGCTCTTTTTCCCGTGCTCTGAGGCTTCATATAAAGATAGGGTTAGTGATCCCTGACCATTTTTTTTTCTGCGAGGGTGTTGGAGGAGGTCGTTGAGAGGATATGACCTGTGGTTGACCCAAAAACTGGACCAGGACAATCAGAGGATCCTGACTCTGCCTCTTTCCTTGGGATGCAGGCTCTACTCACTGTTCCTGCCCTAGGAGTCACTTCAAGGAGGCGGGCTTGAGAGCAATGTGTTGTTGAGACTGTCTGGATGGTCTACTCCATGAGCCCAGTTAAGGCCTCTATATTTTCCATGTAAATGGGCAAACATGCTGGCAGAATTTATTTTCAGGAAAATGAAAATAGGAACTATATTGTATACTATACAAAACAACTGCTAATACCAGTCTTGAAACATTTCCACTTATACCTAGAGAAGGTCCCTAATATCTTTACTCTCTCTAGCATTTAATTTCCCCAAAACCACAGGTCTAATTACAGGATATGTAACAAGTTTCTTATGTTAAACAACTGCACCCATTTTCTATTTTCCCAGTTTTTAACTCTATCTATTACCCTGATTTAACAAAATCCAACAAACCAACTTCTCTTGAAGGCTTGGGATACAACCATTATAAATATTTTTAGTTTCAAGGTTTCTTTTCCAAGTTAATTTATAAATCCATTAAACTGGGGGAAATCATCAATTTAATTACGCTGCTGCTGCTGGTGCTGGTGCTAAGTCACTTCAGTCGTGTCTGACTCTGTGCAACCCCATAGACGGCAGCCCACCAGGCTCCCCCATCCCTGGGATTCTCCAGGCAAGAACACTGGAGTGGGTTGCCCTTTTCTTCTCCAGTGCATGAAAGTGAAAAGTGAAAGTGAAGTTGCTCAGTCGTGTCTGACTCTTAGCAACCCCATGGACTGCAGCCTACCAGGCTCCTCCATCCATGGGATTTTCCAGGCAAGAGTACAGGAGTGGGTTTAGCTGAGCTTATCATGAGAGAGATGGATTTACAAAAGGTTCCTGGTCCTGCTTTGTTCACCAAGGTGGGTTAATTTGCAAAAAAAAATGGAAAACATTCTTTAAGCCTATGGTGATGCATAAGCAAAAGCAATAAAATTAGCCTCTAACACCTGGAATTGCAACCAGGTACAGAGTGGGAGCAGGAACTTTTCTGAGATGGAGGAGGTTCATGATGCGTCTTTATATGTATGTATAATTTTGTTTATTTTATTTTTGACTGTGCTGGGTCCTTGTTGCTGCATCGACTTTTTCTCTAGTAGCATGTCACAGGCTTCTCATTGCAGTGGCTTCTCTAGCTGCATATTATGCATGGGGTCTAGGTGTGTGGGCTTCAGTAGTTGCGGCTCATGGGCTCTAGAGTGCAGGCTCCGTAGCTGTGATGCATGGGCTTAGTTGTTCCGTGGGGTCTTCCTGGACCAGGGATGGAACCTGTGTCTCTTGTATTGCAAGTGGATTTTTTTTTTTTTTACCACTGAATCACCAGGGATGCCCGATGCTTGTTTTCAAATCATTTATTTAGTCCAGCTTTGTGCTAGGCACATAGTAGTTCTCTTGGTTGACATAGCATGTTGATGCATAGAAGAGCTGATTTTTTGTCACAATAAAGAAAACCATCTTAGGCTTTGAAAATAAAGATCACAGTCTAGGCAGGTAGCTGTCATTTATGGAAAATTGACCATGTGCCTGCTGCTGTGCTAAGGATTTTATATAAGATGATTTACTACTCTCAAAAGAATTTCTGAGGTCAGATATTATATTACCTCCTTTTATAGAATGAGGTATCAGAGCTAGGATACGGAGCTAGTGTTCTGGTGTGTTCTAGGAGACAGTGGACTGAGAAAGGTAAAGCATTCTCCCTCTACTTCTTGTTATATCACCCTAGCTCTCCTCTTCATCCTGAATATGGAACAGGGGCCCCACATGCAGTTCAGTGGTGTAGAAGACCAAGCTCATTTATGCCTCACTTGAATTTCCGTTTATAGAAAGATGTATGTAAAAGCAACGCACTGATGAATGTCTTTGACTTTTGAGCCACCATAATTAATCCCTATGCCATCTTCTTCATTTTTAAGAGCTAAAAAAATCATTCATTAGAATTGTTGTTAACCCGGCAAATCACCTGGTACCCATCCTAAATCATCTTCTCTTTTGATTTCATCCCCTTTGTTATTCTTGAAGTGAAATCGCTCAGTCGTGTCCGACTCTTTGCGACCCCATGGACTGTAGCCCGCCAGGCTCCTCCATAAATGGGATTCTCCAGGCAAGAATACTGGAGTGGGTTGCCATTAATCCCTTCTAAATAATATCTCACTCTCCTGATTTCTGGACTGATCCAAACTTCTCACTCTTTTCCTGTGAGTTTTTCTTCTCCAACACATTTATTTCACTTTTGCTAGAATTACTTTATTAGTCAGTTCTTTCACTTCCTAAACTGTTTTGTGTTTTATTGTGTATAACTTTTAATGTTTAACTTTTTTATGATTAGGGACTTTTCAGAACCAAATATAATATTGCCCAGGAGACTGTGGAATGGTGTTGGGATAAAAGTCCAAGGGTACATTCTTTGTTTCTGTCTTCTGTCTTAGAGACTGTTGTAGGTTAAAAGTTATGTTGAAATCTTAATCCTTAGCATCTGTGAATTTGATCTTATTTGGCAATAAGGTCTTTGCAGATATAATAAAGTTACATGACACCACGCTGGTGTAGGAGGGACTCAGTGCAAAGTGATTGGTGTCCTTATATGAAGGGAAGAAACACAGAGAAAAACATACAGGGATAATGCCTTGTGATGTTAGACAGAGATTGTGGTGATATGTCCACAAGCCAAGGAGCAGTGAAGATGGCTGGGAACCCCAGCATCAAAGAGAAAGACAAGGAGCAGATTCTCCCCTAGAGACTTCAGAAAGAGCATGGCCCTATTGATTTCAGAATTCTAATCTCCAGAACTGTCAAATAACAAATTTACATTAAGTCATGCAGCTTGTGACAACTTATTATGGCAGCCTGAGAAACCAACATAGAGAGGAAACTATGTCCTGATTTATCACCATTCTCAACTTAGTTGAATAGAGTCAATATCCTGGACACCCAATGTGTTCCTGTTGTTGTTTGTTGTTCAGTCACTAAGTCATGTCGGACTCCTTGTGACCTCATGCGTGGACTGGACTGCAGCATGTCAGGCTTCCCTGTCCTTCACTATCTCCAGGAGTTTGCTCAAACTCATGTCTATTGAGTCAGTGATGCCATCCAACCATCTCATCCTCTGTCACCTGCTTATCCTCCTACCCTCTATCTTTCCCAGCATCAGGATCTTTTCCAATGAGTTGGTTTTTCACATCAGGCAGCCAAAATATTGGAGCTTTAGCATCAGTCATTCCAATGAATATACAGGATTGATTTCCTTTAGGATGGAATGGTTTGATCTTCTTGCAGTCCAAGGCACTCTCAAGAATCTTCTTCAGCACAATTAGAAACCATTAATTCTTCAGTCTAAGCCTTCTTTATGGTTCAACTCTCACATCCATTCATGACTACTGGAAAAACCATGGCTTTGACTACATAGACTTTTGTCGGCAAAGTAATGTCTCTGATTTTTAATATACTGTGTAGATTGTCATAACTTTCCTTCCAGGGAGCAAGTGTCTTTTAATTTTATGGCTGCAGACACCATCTGCAATGATTTTGAAGTCCAAGAAAATACAATCTGTTATTGCTTCCACTTTTCCCTTTCTATCTGCCATGAACTGATGGTACAGGATACCATGACCTTAACTTTTTTAAGGTTTGAATTTTAAGCCAGGTTTTTCACTTGCCTCTTTCACACTCTTCAAGAGGCTCTTTAGTTTCTCTTCACTTTCTGCCATTAGAGTGGTATCATCTGCATATCTGAGGTTGTTGATATTTCTCCTGGAAATCTTGATTCCAGCTTTTGAGTCAACCAGTCTGGCATTTTGCATGATGTACTCTGCACATAAGTAAGCAGAGAGACAATATATAGCCTTGATGTACTCCTTTCCCAATTTTGAACCAGTCCATATCGGTTCTAAGTGTTGCTTCTTGACCAGCATACAGATTTCTCAGGAGACAGATAAGATGGTCTGGTATTCCCACCTCTTTAAGAATTTTCCAGTTTGTTGTGATTCACAGAGTCAAAGGCACTGGATTCCTGTGTTGAGTTAATTGTAAATTGTATGTGTGTGCTTAGTCACTCAGTCATGTCTGACTCTTTGCAACCCCATGCACTGTAGCCTACCAGGCTCCTTTGTCCATGGGGATTCTCCAAGCAGGAATACTGGCATGGATTGCCATGGTCTCCTCCAGGGCCAATCCTGGGATCAAACCCAGGTCAGGTTCTCTTACCTTCTGAGCCACTAGGGAAGCCCTATAAATGTATGTCATATCTAATTTAATCCTTGTGATTGTTGCTGTTGTTCAGTTGCCCAGTTGTGTCCACTCTTTGTGACCCCACGGGCTGCAGCACGCCAGGCCTCCATGCCCCTCACCATCTCCTGGAGTTTGTCTAAGTTCATGTTCATTGCATCAGTGATGCTGTCCAGCCTTCTCATCCTCTGATGCCCTCTCCTCCTTCTGCCCTCGATCTTTCCCAGCATCAGAGACTTTTCCAATGAGTGGTCTGTTTGCATGAGATAACCAAAATATTGGAGCTTCAACTTCAGCATCAGTCCTTCCAGTAAATATTCAAGGCTGATCTCCCTTAAAATTGACTGGTTTGATCTCCTTACTGTCCAAAGGACTCTCAGGAACCTTCTCCAGAACCACAGTTTGAAAGCATCAGTTCTTTGGTGTTCTGCCTTCTTTACAGTCCAGATCTCACAACCATATATGACCACTGACTATATGGACCTTTGTCTGCAAAGTAATGTCTCTGCTTTTCAACACACTGTCTACATGTGTGATCTGGATCCTCATACCTGCTCATATTTTAGCAGTATTTTCTTTGACATACAGATTAAGAGATTGAGAACTGATGAGGTTGAATTTATTTTAGTAAGAAGTGGCCCTTAACAGAAATTCAGATGGATTTGACTCCAAAACCAATACTTTGAGTCTCTCCACCATTCTGACCTCCACTGAGGCAGAATGGTACTCTGCTTTGCTTTCCTTCCCTCACTGACTTCACACTTTGCAGGCTGTTCTCTCTGTAAGGTATTTTGACTTCATTTTTTAACAGGATGAAATCATTGTTTTTCTTTCCCCATTTTCCATTACATTTCTAACACATCTAGTGTCCTCCTCTCTTGTTATTACTGCTCGTTTCCCTTCTTTAGAACGATTTTGGTCACTAGTAAAGGGACAGAATCAGATCAGGAGAAACATGATTTGTTTGTGTTTTGTGGAAGAGTACAGGTCAAAACAACTTCTCTGAAGCTTGTGGATTCAAGGATATGTGTGTCTAGCTATTAGAACATAAATATGCGGTGTCTGCGACTCAGTGACTTCACTTTCACTTTCACTTTCATGCACTGGAGTAGGAAATGGCAACCCACTCTAGTGTTCTTGCCTGGAGAATCCTAGGGACAGTGGAGCCTGGTGGGCTGCCGTCTATGGGGTCACACAGAGTCAGACATGACTGAAGTGACTTAGCAGCAGCAGCAGCAGCAGCAGCCTTTTCTTTAGGTTACAATTTGGTGAAAATTTGTTCTTGTCTGTAACAAGGAGCAGCAATCAAAGATTCCTTGGCTTCTTGTTCCTGAGCCAATGTTTTGAAAAGCTTCTGAAGTGACCTGAAAACTTTTGGCATGGTTGAGAGAATAGTCTGGAAAGAAGAGACCCCTGAAATTGTTCTCCTTTCCATTGGTGGTGTTGCAGTTGTTGTTGTTCGGTCGTCAAGTTGTATCTGACTCTTTGCGACCCCACAGATTGCAGCATGCCAGGCTTCCCTGTCCCTCACCACCTCCTGTAGTTTGCCCAAGTTTATGTTCATTGAATCAGTGATGCCATCTGACCTCTGATGCCCTCTTTTCCTTCTGCCTTCAATCTTTTCCAGCATCAGGGTCTTTTCCAATGAGTCACCTGTTCATATCAGGTGGCCATAGTATTGGAGCTTCAGCTTCAGCATCAGTCATTCCAATGAGTATTCAGAGTTGATTTTCTTTAGGATTGCCTGGGGTTGACCCCATTAGGGTTATTTGATTTATATTTTATATTTATATCTTAAGGCTTTGTTCTTAGCTTTCATATTAAAAAAATCTTATAGTTAATCTTAATAGAACATTTCCTACAAATATTTTTCATTTGATTCTCACAGCACTCGAGATACAGGCAAACAGANGATACCATGACCTTAACTTTTTTAAGGTTTGAATTTTAAGCCAGGTTTTTCACTTGCCTCTTTCACACTCTTCAAGAGGCTCTTTAGTTTCTCTTCACTTTCTGCCATTAGAGTGGTATCATCTGCATATCTGAGGTTGTTGATATTTCTCCTGGAAATCTTGATTCCAGCTTTTGAGTCAACCAGTCTGGCATTTTGCATGATGTACTCTGCACATAAGTAAGCAGAGAGACAATATATAGCCTTGATGTACTCCTTTCCCAATTTTGAACCAGTCCATATCGGTTCTAAGTGTTGCTTCTTGACCAGCATACAGATTTCTCAGGAGACAGATAAGATGGTCTGGTATTCCCACCTCTTTAAGAATTTTCCAGTTTGTTGTGATTCACAGAGTCAAAGGCACTGGATTCCTGTGTTGAGTTAATTGTAAATTGTATGTGTGTGCTTAGTCACTCAGTCATGTCTGACTCTTTGCAACCCCATGCACTGTAGCCTACCAGGCTCCTTTGTCCATGGGGATTCTCCAAGCAGGAATACTGGCATGGATTGCCATGGTCTCCTCCAGGGCCAATCCTGGGATCAAACCCAGGTCAGGTTCTCTTACCTTCTGAGCCACTAGGGAAGCCCTATAAATGTATGTCATATCTAATTTAATCCTTGTGATTGTTGCTGTTGTTCAGTTGCCCAGTTGTGTCCACTCTTTGTGACCCCACGGGCTGCAGCACGCCAGGCCTCCATGCCCCTCACCATCTCCTGGAGTTTGTCTAAGTTCATGTTCATTGCATCAGTGATGCTGTCCAGCCTTCTCATCCTCTGATGCCCTCTCCTCCTTCTGCCCTCGATCTTTCCCAGCATCAGAGACTTTTCCAATGAGTGGTCTGTTTGCATGAGATAACCAAAATATTGGAGCTTCAACTTCAGCATCAGTCCTTCCAGTAAATATTCAAGGCTGATCTCCCTTAAAATTGACTGGTTTGATCTCCTTACTGTCCAAAGGACTCTCAGGAACCTTCTCCAGAACCACAGTTTGAAAGCATCAGTTCTTTGGTGTTCTGCCTTCTTTACAGTCCAGATCTCACAACCATATATGACCACTGACTATATGGACCTTTGTCTGCAAAGTAATGTCTCTGCTTTTCAACACACTGTCTACATGTGTGATCTGGATCCTCATACCTGCTCATATTTTAGCAGTATTTTCTTTGACATACAGATTAAGAGATTGAGAACTGATGAGGTTGAATTTATTTTAGTAAGAAGTGGCCCTTAACAGAAATTCAGATGGATTTGACTCCAAAACCAATACTTTGAGTCTCTCCACCATTCTGACCTCCACTGAGGCAGAATGGTACTCTGCTTTGCTTTCCTTCCCTCACTGACTTCACACTTTGCAGGCTGTTCTCTCTGTAAGGTATTTTGACTTCATTTTTTAACAGGATGAAATCATTGTTTTTCTTTCCCCATTTTCCATTACATTTCTAACACATCTAGTGTCCTCCTCTCTTGTTATTACTGCTCGTTTCCCTTCTTTAGAACGATTTTGGTCACTAGTAAAGGGACAGAATCAGATCAGGAGAAACATGATTTGTTTGTGTTTTGTGGAAGAGTACAGGTCAAAACAACTTCTCTGAAGCTTGTGGATTCAAGGATATGTGTGTCTAGCTATTAGAACATAAATATGCGGTGTCTGCGACTCAGTGACTTCACTTTCACTTTCACTTTCATGCACTGGAGTAGGAAATGGCAACCCACTCTAGTGTTCTTGCCTGGAGAATCCTAGGGACAGTGGAGCCTGGTGGGCTGCCGTCTATGGGGTCACACAGAGTCAGACATGACTGAAGTGACTTAGCAGCNCCCTTCTTTAGAACGATTTTGGTCACTAGTAAAGGGACAGAATCAGATCAGGAGAAACATGATTTGTTTGTGTTTTGTGGAAGAGTACAGGTCAAAACAACTTCTCTGAAGCTTGTGGATTCAAGGATATGTGTGTCTAGCTATTAGAACATAAATATGCGGTGTCTGCGACTCAGTGACTTCACTTTCACTTTCACTTTCATGCACTGGAGTAGGAAATGGCAACCCACTCTAGTGTTCTTGCCTGGAGAATCCTAGGGACAGTGGAGCCTGGTGGGCTGCCGTCTATGGGGTCACACAGAGTCAGACATGACTGAAGTGACTTAGCAGCAGCAGCAGCAGCAGCAGCCTTTTCTTTAGGTTACAATTTGGTGAAAATTTGTTCTTGTCTGTAACAAGGAGCAGCAATCAAAGATTCCTTGGCTTCTTGTTCCTGAGCCAATGTTTTGAAAAGCTTCTGAAGTGACCTGAAAACTTTTGGCATGGTTGAGAGAATAGTCTGGAAAGAAGAGACCCCTGAAATTGTTCTCCTTTCCATTGGTGGTGTTGCAGTTGTTGTTGTTCGGTCGTCAAGTTGTATCTGACTCTTTGCGACCCCACAGATTGCAGCATGCCAGGCTTCCCTGTCCCTCACCACCTCCTGTAGTTTGCCCAAGTTTATGTTCATTGAATCAGTGATGCCATCTGACCTCTGATGCCCTCTTTTCCTTCTGCCTTCAATCTTTTCCAGCATCAGGGTCTTTTCCAATGAGTCACCTGTTCATATCAGGTGGCCATAGTATTGGAGCTTCAGCTTCAGCATCAGTCATTCCAATGAGTATTCAGAGTTGATTTTCTTTAGGATTGCCTGGGGTTGACCCCATTAGGGTTATTTGATTTATATTTTATATTTATATCTTAAGGCTTTGTTCTTAGCTTTCATATTAAAAAAATCTTATAGTTAATCTTAATAGAACATTTCCTACAAATATTTTTCATTTGATTCTCACAGCACTCGAGATACAGGCAAACAGATACTATTATTTTCATTTTAGAGGTGAGAAATTATACTTACTTAGATGACATGTATTGCTTAAGGTAATATAGGCAGTAAATGGAAGTGGGATTAGACTGTATTATAGTTGCTAACATTCAGTGAAACCTTCATAAATCAATGCAATTTAATACTAAAAATTAACATTTATATTGTGTATTTAATCTCCTAATCCCTATAGCCACATTATAAAGTGCATTTCTAAAATTGCTATTGCACAAACCCATGGTCAGAGACTTAAAGAAGCTTAAGGGAGTTGAATAAATTGCCCAAGTTCCCATGGGTGTAATGGTATAGAGGATCTAAACTACCACAGAACACACATTCTTAGATGTTTTACTGCACTTCTTCCCAAAGCAGGCATTTTTTGTTCAGTCGTTCAGTTGTATCTGACTCTTTGTACCCCATTGACTGCAGCATGTCAGGCTTCCCTGTCCTTCACCATCTCCTAGAGCTTGCTCAAACTCGTGTCTATTGAGTTGGTGATGCCATACAACCATCTCATCCTCTGTCATCCCCTTCTCCTCCTACCTTTAGTCTTTCCCAGCATCAGGGTCTTTTTCAATGTGGTATTTGTTAACGGGAGCTAAGACCATGAAATGCTTTACTAACTGATGACATACCTACAGGGTCAGTCTCAGTCTGGAATCAAAGCCAAGATTTCAATTAGATCAGTAACTGGATGAGTAGTGTAATTTGAATTAAAAGGCCTATATTTCTTTGACATTGAAACTTTGGTGTGTTTAGTTGCTCAGTCATATCCTCTTCTTTGCAACCCTCTGGGTTGTAGCCCACCAGACTCCTCTGTCCATGGGATCTTTTAGGTGAGAATACTGAAGTGGGTTGCTATTTCCTTCTCCAGGGGATCTTCCTGATCCAAGGATCGAACCCTTGTCTCTTGTGTGTCTTGCATTGCAGGTGGATTTTTTTAGATCCTGAGCCATCAGGGAACTGTAATTTGAGTTAAAAGGCCTGTAATTTCCTTGGACCCTTAATTGGGTCCAAATTCTCATAGTTTCTAACATATCATTAAAAAAAATCTCTACTCTGATATCATATTTAAATAATTTACTTGACTTTTAAAATGTGTGGTCATAAGCTTTCTTCCCCTTTTAGGATTTGTTCAGGTACCCTGATGAGACTTGAAAAGTTGAAATCCTTGAGTGATGACAGCTTTGTGCCGTTAGCTGATAGCTTTCAGGGTCTGACAGACAATCCAATTGGTTTAATAGTGATCAGACTGTTGAGAAGTTAAAACTACCCTCAAATCACAATGAGATTTGATGAGGAAGTTTGAAAAAAAAAAATAGCCTGCAATTTGTTCCCCCTGCACTCTATTGTTGTGTGTCTGACCACAATTTTTCTACAGCTAAATCTTATAGATAAACATTTTTCCTTTTTCAGAAAGCAATGCTGGGTTAGTAACTTTAGCTGGGTGTTTTATATTGAACATATTTCTCTGGACTCACTAAAAAGATAAACAGAAATAAACAGAAGTCTATTATTTAAGACAGTTGCTTGATAGAAAAGCTTTGCACAATGACCACTGATTTATTGACCTCTCTGTATAACACTTAAATTGGAGGATTTGGAAGATTTCCTTTAAATCGTTCATTGAATGTTTTTAAAGTAAATTTAATCATCAGAAATATTGAAGGCCTTTACTTGGAATGAGGAAAGACAACGCACTGAGAATTGTTTGTGTCCAAACACTACCATATTTGATGTGTTTACTTTCACATGTACTGTCCAGTGAAATATTCAGAGTAACTTAATTTTTCAAAGACAACTAATCTTAAATGATTTATTCATCTATAGAATCATGCAAGCATTAAATTACTTCCCAGGGTGTGGGGCCCTATATGGGAAACCTTAAAAAAGAATGGGCTAGCTTTGCGGTCAGAAGCTAAGATGGAGCCTACAGGAAGGAGTGGGGGCGTGGTCTATGTTGTTTGTCAAAGTTTTTGATTGGTTAGCTTGATTTCCGTGCACGTGAACAGCGCGTGATCACCATAGACCCCTGTCATGATGTAAGCACGTGGTAATCTGACCTTTAACCTGATTGGTAGAACTATGGAAAGTCCCTCTTGAAACCCCCCTGCTTGCCTTTATAATCCAGGAGCTTGCGGCAATAAAGCAGAACTGCTCAGACAGAACCCGTGTGGCGTCTAATTGTTTCTCGCTTGCTGGGGAGCTGGGTTGGCGGACAGCAGGCTCACCTCTCCTCGGGACCCCTCAGCTTTGCTGAGGGAAGTTCCACTACCTCTCTCTTTCTGCAGAGCACCTGCGCAGCAGAGTATCGATAAAAATCTGTTTTCTTCTCAACTTCAACATATTAATGTATCAAAACCTCAAATGAGTTAGACATTAGAATAAGTGATTAGACTAATTTATCCTACATGTAGCTAAAAAGCCTAATGTTGAGAATGAGATATGTAATATTTTATATATTTATGATTTTTTCTTTAAAATTTTAATGACAGCTTTTAGAATGTCTGCTGGTTTATGTCATTTTTCCTAGCAGCCTGCTCTCCACATACACTGGACTAACTGAACGTGTGTTAAAGCATTGTTTCTGAGAGTCAACTTTAATGTAATCACATGCAGGGTTACAGCATCTGTTCATACGGAAGACTTTATCAACCATCACTGCACAGTGATGGATCTTCTGTGTCTGTGTTTTGAGTCAGTTTACTGGTAGATAAAGGGCCAATTTAAATTAAGAGACACACCCTTGATTTTATTAGTGATAGTCTACAGTTATAGAAAAACAAAAAACAAGATGTCATTTGGTTCATGACAACAAAATTGGAACTGTAATCTGACATTTCTTTGGGATCCCTCTGTTTGATGTGTAATTTTCCTACTTTTTCTTCCCGTTATATAAATTTTTTTTTCAGGTCTTTCTTATGTAAAGCTAATCCAAAGTCACCTTTAGGTTTAGTTTCCTCATCTAACATGGGAATCTCCAGGTTTCCAGTATTATTCCCAGGTTTCAATTGATATTGGAAGGCCTTAGTATTCTCTAGTAAGAGTTGTATGTGTGTATGCTCAGTTGCTCAGTCGCCTCTCTTTGCGACCACACGGACTCCTGCCAGACTCCTTTGTCCACGGGATTCTCCAGGCAAGAATACTGGAGTGAGTTGCTATTTCCTTCTCCAGGGGACTTTCCCAACCCAGGGATTGAACCCTTATCTCTTGTGTCTCCTGCATTGCAGGCAAATTCTTTACTGCTGCACCACGTGTGAAGCCTCCTAGTCAGGATTAGGAAAAAACTAAATCAGAACTTTTGCCAAGGCTCTGGATTACTTGGGTTTGAACACTTCAGTGCAGTATATACAATACTGGAGGTGCTTTTTAGGGACTGTAAGTATTACCCGAAAATGAGTTACTGCCATACAAGCAGAGTTCACTAGATATTCTAGGCTTTAGCGCTATTGACCTGAGTGTGTATATTAGTTGTATTACCTTGGGCAAAGTGATGTCTTTACCTTTTAAGCCACAGTCTCCTCAGTAAAATACAAATAGCAGTAATAGTAAAAAAAAAAAAAAAAGCCTCTATTTGTCTCATAAAGATGTAATGAAAATGAAATGATCTAGTTCTATACCTTAATATAGTAAGGGCTCAAGAAACCAAAGGGGCAGAGGAGAGAGGAGGAAGACTGAAGAAATCAATTAACATTGTCTTCATTTTTACTGAGGACCCACTGTTCCCAGGACAGGAGGGCAGTTGAACATGCATCTGTGGAACAAGAACTGGGAGGAAATATAGCCGAATTGTAATTTATAGAGGGTTGAATTAGAAATGATGGTTTGGTTCTTTTTGATACTTTTCTGTACTCCCTGCATTTTGTTCTATAAATAGGTTACTTTTGAATTCTAGAATTTGTTTTTTTAAAAAGTAGTATAAAATTATGCTTTCCTTTGTAAGTTTTTTCCTGTTAATATAGCTCCAGAAACTTGTGAGTTGAATCTCTTAGAGAGATTTTGCAGGGTGGTAGATGCCGTTAGTACTGCCACAGGACGAGATGAGAGCTACGAGCTACCCTCAGGAGGTGGAAACACAGTGTAAGTATTGGACTTAAGTCTATCCTGTGAAGTCTTGGGAATGTTACTTCATCTCCCTGAGTCAGTCTTCTTATCTGTAAAGTCGGAGTGACAGTGTCTCTTTTGTAAAGTTGTCATGAGGGCTAAATCAAGTGAGCATTCCTATGTGATGAGCTCAACACAGCCCGGCCCATAGAATATTTATATAACAGTGGCTATTATTATTTAGTGGAAGATCACTGAAGGTCAACTTCCTCTTTTTCCTGGAGAAGCAAATGAGGTACTTGGAAGTTACATGACTTTTCTGATATCTTCTGGATAATAAATGAGAGAGCTTGGACTAAAAATCAGGTTTACTAACATCAGTATGTGGCTCTTTCCAACAGACAGGTGTTCTCACAATTTCTGTCATTGAGTATAATCTTCACAACTTTTTTCATATTCACATAAAACCTGGATATATTTTTCTTACTATTTTTACTTATAGGTACTCTTTTTCACCTACATAAATTTGTTTAGAAATTGTGCGTCATTATCCTAAATAAAAATTCAGTATCACTTTTCATATCATAAACAAAAGGTAATTGTAAAATAAATTCAGTGTCACAAAATAATTTTATTATAATTTAGCTAGATATTGTTAGAAGCAAGTTTAATGTCAAAAAGATAATAGCTTGAGAGAAAAGGTTAAGGAGACTAGAGCACCTCATGACATCAAGGAATTGGGGCCTTGGTTGCAGGAAACGAGAAAGCAGAAAGATGAGAAGTTACCTGCGTGCATGAAGTTGCTTCAGTCGTGTGTGACTCTGTGATACCCTATGGACTATAGCCAGCCGGGTTCTTCTGTCCATGGGGTTCTTCAGGCAAGAATACTGGAGTGGGTTGCCATGCCCTGCTCCAGGGGATCTTCCTAACCCAAAGATCGAACCCAGGTCTCTTGTGTCTCCTGATTTGGCAGGCAGATTATTTATCACTAGTGTCACCTGGGAAGCCTCGAAGTTATGACACATAAGTGTAAGAGACTGGCCATCTGTACTTTGGGTTTTAGAATGGATCAGAAGGGGTGAGGGTAGGGTACAAAGACAGATCATGGAATGAGTCCTTAACCAGAGTAAAATGTCATTTCTCTTTCAGAAATGTCTGAAACCATCATATGCTCCTCATCAGATTTCCTAAAAGGATCTTATAAAACCTGCCTAGTTCATTCTACTTTCTTCCTTGGTCATCCATCCCACTTCTCTCACATCCTAAGGTGGCTTGATATCAGCTGTTTCTGTTCCTTTTATGCTAATGAATGGAACCTGCGTTTTTTGTAGCAAGAAGGCAATCCATTTTCAATGACAGCTTGTAATGAACTGAGAGGCTTACACTATTCAATGCATTTCTGGTGGGAACAATGGGAGTGCAACATATACATCAGTCAAATAGCCAAAAAAGGCCTTTTGCATGCTGGTTAGGGATGTAAATAATGTGTCTACAGGCAGAACAGATGGTGTAAGGCATGTTGGCAAGAAACCTTCTCACCAGAGGTTAAGCTTCCAGAGTTTTCTCAGCAATGTGTGAGTAATTGTTCTCTGTCTCAGTCAATATTTTAGGAAAGTAATTAGAGAAGTACCCACATGAGAATGTATTATGTTTCTAGAAATGAGAAAGAAGTAAAGGAAATAATCCATATGACTAAGAGATCAGGGGAGAGCCCCTCTCCTTCCATTTAAAAATCTTTCTTTCCTAATCCTTTCACTTCAATTCTCTTCCTCATTTTTCCTTTATATATCTCTTTATATTTTCCTCTCTGATAGATTAGCCTTTAATTTTTTAGGTACCTTATCTCTGGCCCTTTCTAATTTCATCTTATTACTGTTTGCAAAAGATTTCCAAAGGAGAAAATCCTACTTTGGGAAAAAAATTGGTTTAAGGAGACTGTAATCAAAGTCTGTGAAATATATGAAAAGGGTAAAGATAAAACAGGTCATCTGAAGTTCTAATATACCAGGAATAAGGTTTTTCTCTGAAGCTTAAAAATAGCAGATATAAGATGAAAAAAAAATGGATGATTGACATTTAAGGGATCTATCCTGAGATTTTTCAAGAGTCTCTCAAATTATAAATATCAATGAAGTATAAAGTTTCTGACAGAAAATGTAGGAAAAGATATGGAACTGTATGTGCATTTTCTTTAGACTCTTAAGAGTTCTTATATTATAAATTGATGCCAAACTCTGTGAAAGTGAATGGTTGGTTGACTGTTGATGTGAGGATGAGTGGTTTGATAGACATGCAGTTTAATCAGTAAATAAAACTCTACAAACATTTCTGTGAGACACTTGATGGAAAAAGCATCAGTAAAGCCACTAAAACAATTTATAGTTTTATCTCTTACTTGATGGGTAATTTTCCCAGAGGCTGGAACACTAGCCAAAATGCCATGAATTGCTTTCTTCCTATTTCTCTGTAGATATATCATGATATATTCACCTTACAGCTATGAGTCCTGCCAAACTAGACATTCTTTAATTTATCTCAAAATTCTATATTGTATAATGAGCCATATTGAACTTATGAGCCATCATTTTCTTGACCTGAATATTCTATTAACAGCACTATCATTTGTTTTTCTTTTAAGAACTTTTTTGTTTTTCCACAAAGAAATGTTTGTGTGTGTGTATGTGTGTGTGCATACACATCGTGTTTTCTGGGTCTGGAAGATACTGGTGACTAAATAAGTCACAATTTGCAGAAGACATCATAGTATACCTGAAAATTCTAGAGAATCAAGGTAAATCTGACTCAAACATAAAGGAATATAGAATACTAGCAATATACAACATCAGTGTGAAAAAAATCAATAGTGGACATGTACACAAATAGCTAGTTAGAAGATACAATGGAAGAGAAAATCCCGTGTGCAATAGTGACAAAAAAGGTGATTTATGTGAGAGTAAACTTAACACATGTTCACAACCTCTATGAAACACTCCTGAAAAATTCAAAAGTATGCTGGAATAAATGGAAAAACATCTTTTGTCCTTGGTTAGCATGTCTTAGCATCATTAAGTTGTCAGTTCTCTCTGTATTGTGTTGTGCTTAGGTGTTCAGTCATGTCTACCTCTTTGTGATCCCGTGGACTGTAGCCTACCGGGCTCCTCTGTCCATGGGGATTCTCCAGGCAAGATTACTGGAGTGGGTTGCCATGCCCTCCTCCAGGGGNATTGTGTTGTGCTTAGGTGTTCAGTCATGTCTACCTCTTTGTGATCCCGTGGACTGTAGCCTACCGGGCTCCTCTGTCCATGGGGATTCTCCAGGCAAGATTACTGGAGTGGGTTGCCATGCCCTCCTCCAGGGGATCTTCCCGACCCAGGGACTGAATCCAGGTCTCCTCCAATGCAGGGGGATTCTTTATCATCTGAGCCACCACAGAAGCCCAAGAATATTGGAGTGTATAGCCTATCCCTTTTCCAGGGGATCTTCCTGACCCAGGAATCAAATTGGGGTCTTCTGCATTGCAGGTGGATGCTTACCAGCTGAGCTACCAGGGAAGTCAGTTCTCTCTAAACTGACATAAATTTAATGTAATCTCAATAAAATTATTAACAATATTTTTTTTACTAGATCTAACTGTGTTGATAAGGAAGTTTATTAAAAATAACTTGCAGGTATAGTTAGGAAGACATTGAAAATCAAGATATATTATTAAATGTGTGTGGTATTGATGCATACATAGACTATTATATTGCACATTCCAGAAACAGAACCAACTTTGTGTGGAAATTAACTGTCTGCATAGGTGATGTATTAAATTGCTGGTGTAAAGATGAGCTTTTAAAATAAATGGTCTTAAGACAAATGAATACTTGAAAAAGCATAAATCTATTTCTCATACAACAATAGGAATAAAGTCAAAATATGGAGGAAGTAGTGAAGTTGAAAAAATTATTTTGAAACCATCATTTTAAAAGATCGATTCAAACAAAGTTTATCCATGGCTGTTAAGCTAGAGAGCAAGGTTTGAGGAGGAACAAGATATTTGCACGGTCTCCTTTGCTTCCTCACGCATTATGTTGCAGCTGTGCTGTGCAGAAACTAAACAGCACTGTGACCTGGTGATCAAAATCAACAATGCTAATTAGTGGCAGATGGACAGCTTGTGCCTTTAGATCTATTACCCTGGGGGCAACAAACATAAGTCAGAGATGCTCAGTTTACTCAGATGGAAATATTAACAAGGCAACCCCATTTGAGTAACCCTATGTAATATTCCCTATTCTTCAAAGACATCCATGTCACAAAAGACAAAGAAAGGCTGAGGAAATCGAATTGAAAGAAACTTCTTATTTTTAAGAAATACATGTTCAAGTATGAAGGGCAAAAAGGGGCATGGTATGCGTACCACTTTCAAATGGTTTAGAAAAGTGAGCTATACCTGCACCTGTATTTCATTCAGTTCTGCTGCTCAGTCATGTCTGACTCCTTGCGATCCCATGGACTGCAGCATGCCAGGCTTCCCTGTCTATTGCCAACTCCTGGAGCTTGCTCAAACCAATATCCATTGCGGTGGTGATGCCATCCAACCATCTCATCCTCTGTTGTCCCCTTCTCCTCCCGCCTTCAATCTTTTCCAGCANTGCCAGGCTTCCCTGTCTATTGCCAACTCCTGGAGCTTGCTCAAACCAATATCCATTGCGGTGGTGATGCCATCCAACCATCTCATCCTCTGTTGTCCCCTTCTCCTCCCGCCTTCAATCTTTTCCAGCAGCAGGGTCTTTTCCAATGAGTCGCTTCTTCACAACAGGTGGCCAAGGTTTTGGAGTTTCAGCTTCAGCATCAATCCTTCCAATCAATATTCAGTACTGATTTCCTTTAGGATTGACTGGTTGGATCTCCTTGCAGCTCAAGGGAAATCTGTATTTATATATCCATTATTATCATATTGTATGTATGTATGTATCTATCAATCATCTATCTACCTGTCTATCTATATATCTTCTGTCTCTCTAGAATTAGAAAATGTGTCAAAATGTTAACTTTAATGAAGCAGGATAAAAGTTACACGAGTTCTTCTTACTATTCTTGTAACTTTTATGTAGGTTTGAAATTATATCAAAACAAAAAGCTAAAACACATAAAATTTTAAAAAGTTTATTCCATGGTTATACTGTCCTGTTCTACCCAAGATAGAAAATAAGAAGGAAAAGGAAAAAAACCCCGTCTTCTGAGAATTATGCCAGAGTTTCAGGAGAGAGCGTCACGTGTGTCATGGCTATCCTTTTCAATGTCCTGAAAACACTAAACCCAATGAAAATGAAGGAAAGTGAATTAAAAAAAAAAGTAATCACATAAAAAAGTAAAGGAGAAGAATGAGGAAAGCACAGTGTTAGGGTTTTGGAGGTTTGGAAAGCACATGGCAGAGTGGTAACAGATTCAATAGACTAGAAAGGGCTGCCAGTGAGAGAGACTAAGATGCAGGTAGATTAATGCAGCAGCAGCCTGGACACTCCCTGGAGTTGGTGGATGAGGCACCACTGAAAGCGGGAATCATGGTGGCCATGGGTAGGAAGGAACTGAGTTTAGGAAGATTGGTTGCAGGCCTGCACATAAAGCTCTAGATCCAGAAGTCCTATTCTACTCTGCAACGTTGGACTCACTGCTTCTCCCTTAACCCAAGCAGAAGACTGGGTGTTTGCTCTCTGGAGAGTCTGAGTCAGAGGAACTCAGAGCTTGGCGACTCCATGCACAGTTGGAACTGTAGGCATTCACACAAACAGTAAAGCGGGCACTGAATGTCCTAACGACCTCATCCAACTGATTCCCTTGCCTCTGAGAAAGCAGGCAGCCAAGTCTATGAGACAGAGGCAGGGCATTGAGATTTTCTTCTGGGGAATCTGACCAGCCCAGGAAGAGAGACTTAGAGGTAGCGAGCACTACATATTCTCAGGAAATGGTTTGGCCCCAGTAATGCTGAAATGGTGGAGGCCAGTTGACAAGCCCTGGCTATGCACATTTTTCATGGCTTTGTGAAGAGTTTCTAGTACAAAGGATAGGACAAAACAAGCAAAGTAAGGGGTTTAAAGATGAAAGAGACATTGCACCAAGCTAAAGAAAATCTCAGACGGATATCATTAATATCTCTAGGCAGAGAAAAGATATCATCTCCATGGAATAAGAACTGGGTACAACACAATAGGAACAGAAAATGGCCTCCAGAAACTAAAATATATAGCAATTAAAAATTCAAGAAAAGTTTGGAAGGCAAAGTTGATAAAATTCCCCCAGAAGTAGACTATGAAAACAGAGGTGGAAGAAAAGAAATAAAAGATTAAAGGATCAGCATAAAAGGCCAGATATCCTAATAAGAAGAGTTTCAGAAAGAGAGGAGGAAATAAGGGAGAAAATCATCAAATAAATAATTTTAAAAATTTCCCAGAATCAAAAGACATGAATTTCCAGGCTGTGAAAATTATTTCAATGCCCAAGGAATGTCCATTTTTCAAAAACAGGGTAAAGAAATCTATGCATATTACCATGAAATTTCAGAACACATTGACTAAAGGGAAGATCATAAATACTTCTAAATGTAAAAAGGAGTATATTCAGGGAATATAATTGAAAGGCGCTGGATTTCTGAGTAATATCACTGGCTGGTAGAAGACAACAAAGATATACTTAAGTTCTTTGTTGCAAAAATGGGCATAACGTTGTGTTTTGAGTGTAAAATAAGAAAAGCAAGTGAAGTGCCTATGTAGCATTACATTATCTGTTATTAGTAGATAATAAGTAATTTGAAGATAAGAATCATGCCTCATTCAAGTTGGCCTCTTCCAGTGCCAACCAAACCTGCAAGGCTGGGGATATATTAATACTCACTATGTGTTTGCTGCACCAGAGGGAAGCATGCAATTGCACTGATGCAATTGATGGCCCTAGGGGATTCCCAAAAAAGAGTACAAATGGTCTTGGCTGGTCTTATGCGGTAGACTAAGGGTCCCTGGGCTGGAGTTTTTGTTTGTTTTATACACAGTCTTTACAGAAAACTTCCATCATGGTCTCTGGTCAAAATAGGAGCATGAACTAGAATGGAAACCCCATATTTGTGGAGCTTTGCCTGCTGATGGCGATATTGTACACAGAACTTCTCTAGTTTGTCCTTCGCGGCTCCTGGAAGAAGTATATGTACATTCACAAAGCAAATAGACTTAAGGAACAAATTATTTATGTGGATAATTTAAAATGATCCTTCCTTCCACTCTGTACACACCAGGATGATTAGTAGTCAGTATCTTTCTGGCACGTCTAGTTAACACAAAAAGGGAGGAAAAAGCAATAAGCTATATATATTAGAAAGGAAGAGAGAACTTCTTTATCACATAGGACATGAAAATTAACCATTTTTAATGAGTTAATAAAATGACTATTTTATCACAGATGGCATAGAAATAAAGAGATTTCAGTAAATATAAGTTACATATATAAAATCCAGCAACAGTCCCTTATACCAGAAACAATCTGTTAGAAAAGATAATAAAAAATTCTAACCTACAACACAAAAATGCTGGGAAATAATAAGGGTATAAGAGCAAATAATAAAATGCAGGAGGCCTTCATTTTGATGTCAGCTGCCCCCTTTAGATTTAAACCAGATAGGGCCCCTTCTGTGGGCGGAAGGCTACTCAGTGGTACCAAGCCCAGGTAGCTCTCAACATCCCACTTCAAAAGACATCCTCAGAGCAAAAGCCATCTTGATGGTGACAGCGTACCCTGGAGGAGGCTGCCTAGATCTGAAGCCCAGCTTTAAGATGTAACAGGCAAATCACTGTAACAGGCAAATTGTCCCATCTGTGAAATCAGGTTAATAATTCACCCCATTCACCTATCTAATAAGATTGTAGTGTGTAAAAGTTAATACATATAAAGCCCTTAAAACAGTTTCTGGCCCATCATAGTTTCCACAAAACTGTTAGCTGCCATACGATTATCACTGTGTATCCTATTTGACATCTACTGTGTGTTCCTAGAGGATATATTTTCCACTGAAGGCACTCTGTCAACAATTATAATGAAGTTAATCTCATTACCATTTTCTTCCAATATGTTGTTAAGAGGGGATAGGTAGATGGGTGTGCAGCAAAGATGGGTCAGACTCTAAGTTTCAAGACATTTAAGTATTTTCTCCTCAATGTGCAATTCATCTTTCTACCTCATAAACCTCCCGGGAGAAAACCATAAAACCTCCCTGAAGGTTTTATAAAACTATAAAACCTTCCTAATGGAGAGACATGCTACATGACAAGATGAGAAGATTCAGTATCACAGATATTGTCAATTCTTCTCAAATTGATTTATACATATAATTCCAGTGTGGTAAGGGCTCCCTGCCCACTCCCCCCGCCTTTTTTTTGCTAACTTAGCAAGCTAATTTTAAATTTTGATTGGAAGGGTAAATGCAGTAGAAAATCCCAAAAAATTTTACAGTGCAAGAAGGAAAATGATGGTGTTGCTTTACTATAAATCAAATCAAATAATAAAACTCTAGTAATGGCAAGCCTATTGTTCATGTAGGATTACCCAATATGGTATCCACAGCCATGTGTGGCTATTTACATTTAAATTAATTGAAATTAAGTAAGATGAATACTTCAATTTTTAGTCATATCACATTTTGGGTGTTCAGTAGCTATTAGTAGCTACTTCATGAACAGCATAGATACAGAATATTTACAATATCAGAAGTGTTTTCTTAGTGGGACTCTAAAAGCTAGTATAGGATAAAGGTGGAAATTTAATTAAATGAGTAAAAGTGGGCTGTTTTTGTAATTGGGAGCAATTTTTGATAGGCTTGGAAAAAATATTCAAATGATACCACCACTTCACAGTATAAACATAAATTTCAAAGAGTTCAATGTTTTAAGAGAAAGATAAGTATTAAAAGAAGAATAAGAGAACATTAAACAAATTTTTGATTGAAACATCTTTTAAAGATAAAATATTCTGAAGCATAATGAAAAATAAAACAAGATTACATTAAAAAGAAAATTTCACATAAGAAATATATAGAGAAAATTATTAGGTGACAACTAGGAAAATTTTGCAACCTACTTGACAAATAAGGACTACTTAAAGAACTCTTGAAAATTAATCTTAAAAAAGGTAAAATTTACTATAAAAATGAGCAAAGTACATTAAAAGTCAGTTCAGAGAAGAAAGAATGCACAGAACACTCAAAATATGAGTAAAAGATGGGAAATTAAAAACAATATTGAGATATGATTTTTTTTTTTACCTGTTGTACTGTCACCACTTAAGAAAGAGTAGAGACAAAACTTTATTCATGCTGTTGAATGGAACAGAGGTGGGCACGACATATTTGTCAAGAAATTTGGCAAGAGTGTAAAAAATTTAAATATGCCATTTGTTGATCCAGAAGTTCCACTTCACATAAAGATGAACTTGTATGTAAAAGTCAACTGCAAGATTACTTTTAATTCACTCCAAGTGGAAGCTATACTGTAATGTTTATCAAAAAGGAAATGATTAAACTAATTGTGGCATATATGCATATATTCTATATACTAGGTATATATGTGTTTGTATATCTGTGTACTGCATCTGTATATACATGTATATATATGCTATATCTATCTATATGTATAGCAAAAATACTGCATAACCATGAATACAGTGAGGTAGTTCTGCATGTTCCTGTATATAGAAATGTCTTCAGTGTACACTCAAGTAAAAAGTAATACTTATAAATATTATACATTTAGGTTTATAATTAATTTATTTACAAGTTATTTGTAAATAAAATAAGGCACATTATAGAGTATTACCCAAATTTTGTTAAAATTTATGTTTGTATGCACACACACATGTGCATACACATGCACACACACGTGTGAATTCCATCCCTGGGTTGGGAAGATCCCCTGGAGGAGGGCACAGCAACCCACTCCAGTATTCTTCCCTGGAGAATCTAATGGACAGAGGAGCCTGACAGGCTAAAGTCCATGGGATTGTAAAGAGGCAGACATGACTGAAGTGACTTAGCATGCATGCACATACACACGCTTTCTCTCTCTAACATGCATTATTTTTCACATGCTTAGATATAAGTTTGGAAGACTAGAAACCAAACTATTTCTGACATGCTAGTTTGAAAATAAAATACCTGTGTAATATAATAGGAGAATGGACTTATTAGATGCAAAGAAAATCTTCTGGCCAGCATGGGAAAGAGAGTATAAAAGTTTTCAAAAAATAAATGTGATCTGGTTAAGGTCAGCACAATATAATAGATAGATAAAATACTATGAAGGTCTATATGGAGGCACAATTAATTCTATCTTGGGGGAGGCAGGAAAGATGAAGGAGTGACAGAGGATATTTAATATCCTGAAATGAAGACTAGGATCTTATTGTTCCTTTTTCACATCAAAGAACCAAGGCACTAGAGGATTTTTGGAAGCATTTAGCCCAACATCTGGCATATAGAGTGTTCAAGAAAAGAAAGGGGGCATACCAGGTTGGTGGAACAAAATTTGCAGTTCCAGTGGTGTGAATGTTACTGTTTGCATGGGGCAAAAGTAATTAGGTGACTGGTATTTGGATTTGTATGAAAAGCTGGGAGTCAGGGAAGATGGAGAAGAGAAAGGACAATAGCAGGTGGTGAAAGAGAGCATGTGATTGGAATATACAGGGTGTTATATTCCTTGCTAATGAGTTTAGACTGCATCCACTAAGCACTGGAGAGACAGTCAAGGGTTCTGAAGAGTGATGAAGTAAGATCAAACATATATTTTGGAAAGATAACTTTGGTGGCAGGATGGAGGGTGATCTAGAGAAGGAGGTGGCAGGATGGAGGGTGATCTAGAGAAGGAGGAAACTACAAACTCCTTAGGGTGTTATTTTAAGTGTGCACACCAGGTGGAGGGGAGTGACAGTGGAATGTAGACAGGAGAATCTCCAGAGATCGTGTCTGCAGAAGCTAAATGCATTCTATTCTCCTCATAAGATGGCTTGGCTACTCCTAAAATATTTCTCATGATAGCTTCCCTGTCATGCTTATTGTCTATTGCCCTTCTGCCAGGTTTCTCTTTAATGAGTTGTCTGCCAACAATTGAGGCTACAGTGGCTTTTTAAAATAAAGCTTGGAAATGTTATTGAATTAAACATTAATTAATCAGTGACCCTCCTAAAACATTTAGATCCTTTTTGGCCAGAGCGAGCTAAATATCTAAGTGTAGAGTACAAATACACTGTCATTATAAAGAGTATGAAATGATTTAACTAATGATTTGGGGCAGGTTTAAANTAATCAGTGACCCTCCTAAAACATTTAGATCCTTTTTGGCCAGAGCGAGCTAAATATCTAAGTGTAGAGTACAAATACACTGTCATTATAAAGAGTATGAAATGATTTAACTAATGATTTGGGGCAGGTTTAAATTTAGTTTAATGGAAATTCATTACTGTTTGACTTGGATCGGTATTGTTCTTTCCTTTTTAAATAAAGGAAGAAAGGGAGTACAAACAAAGGCACCAAAGGTCACTGGTGAGTTTCTTCTAGGTAACACTCTTCTAGGAATCATACGGGGATAGATTGCTGGTGCTGCTGCTGATGCCGCTAAGTCGCTTCAGTGGTGTCCGACTCTGTGCGACCCCATAGACAGCAGCCCACCTGGCTCCCCCGTCCCTGGGATTTTCCAGGCAAGAGTACTGTAGTCGGGTGCCATTGCCTTCTCTGACGGGGATAGATTACCTTCTTCTAAATGCTGTATTATTTTATGAACTTTGTTGTTGAAGAATCTAGCCAAGATCAGTTCAGTTCAGTTCAGTCGCTCAGTTGTTTTCGACTCTTTGCGACCCCATGAATTGCAGCATGCCAGGCCTCCCTGTTCATCACCATCTCTCGGAGTTCACTCAGACTCGTGTCCATCGAGTCCGTGATGCCATCCAGCCATCTCATCCTCGGTTGTCCCTTTCTCCTCCTGCCCCCAATCCCTCCCAGCATCAGAGTCTTTTCCAATGAGTCAACTCTTTGCATGAGGTGGCCAAAGTACTGGAGTTTCAGCTTCAACATCATTCCTTCCAAAGAAATCCCAGGGCTGATCTCCTTCAGGATGGACTGGTTGGATCTCCTTGCAGTCCAAGGGACTCTCAAGAGTCTTCTCCAACACCACAGTTCAAAAGCATCAATTCTTCGGCACTCAGCCTCCTTCACAGTCCAACTCTCACATCCATACATGACCACTGGAAAAACCATAGCCTT
>SJYV01022174.1:88311-106727 GCA_006410875.1 Neotragus pygmaeus | reverse complement strand
TGGTCATCTGAGTTAAATTCACCCATTCCAGTCCATTTTAGTTCGCTGATTCCTAGAATGCTGACATTCACCCTTGCCATCTCTTGTTTGACCACTTCCAATTTGCCTTGATTCATGGACCTGACATTCCAGGTTCCTATGGAATATTGCTCTTTACAGCATCAGATCTTGCTTCTATCACCAGTCACATGAACAACTGCGTATTTTTTTTGCTTTGGTTCCATCCCTTCATTCTTTTTGGAGTTATTTCTCCACTGATCTCCAGTAGCATATTGGGCACCTACTGACCTGGGGAGTTCCTCTTTCAGTATCCTATCATTTTGCCTTTTCATACTGTTCATGGGGTTCTCAAGGCAAGAATACTGAAGTGGCTTGCCATTCCCTTCTCCAGTGATAACTGTTTTAAAAAAATTTTCTAAGGAGAATGTAAATGGGAAGAGAAATTGAAGATTGCCTGGTTGCTGTGTCATTTTCCTCTCTGGGAACCACCGGATCTTTAGCCCTTTCATAAGAAACCACCATGGCGATAGTTCTCACTGTGCTGACTGCCCTTCACAGTTACTGTGTTTATGGAGCGACACGTGGGCTAGGGGCTGTGGCAGGAAAGCCAAGAGACTTGAGACTCAGTCTGGGTCCTAATGGAGCTTGTAGTTTAGACAGTGAAACAAGACTAACAGGTGAGGAACAGTTAACTCAGTGTGAAGCTCCCAGAGGAGGGGCTCTCCATACTTTTAAAGCATACAGCATAAAGATATGACATAGATTTCAGTCTGCATTTGGCTCTCATGATGGAAGGCTCAGCCAGTGTGAAACTGAGTCTGGACTGGAACCACTGAATGAGAGAATGCCTTACCTGGTCCCAAGTTGCATTCATCTTAAGGCATTCAGAAGGTGGAAAGATTGACAGAGCCAAGAAGAAAAGACAATGCAGATGGGACATTGAGTGGAAGGATGGAAGTGTCTAAATCGGCAGGATCTGGGGAAATTTACATCCTCTTCTCTTTCAGATTTGGGGATACAAATGCTGATGTGATGCTCTTCAGGTACTTAAAACAAAGCAAAATTTGGATTGGAGCAAAACGCTTCAGTATTCTCAACAAACAGATACTGAAAAACTGCTTTGGGATAACTGCTGAGCTAAGCAGAAGGGCAACAGAGAAGTGGAAGTCCTGACTCCTGTCCTCAAAAATCTTTTTGGCTGAAGGTGAAAGATCTGCCTTAGCATCTTGGTATTTCCCACATCTATTGCAAGACAACATCCTGTGCATCTGGCCAAAGGTCAAGGTCTAGCAGGCAGTTTTCTGTATTCAAGGGAAACTGGAGTGAAGCATATGAAATCTTAGTTAACCAGTCATTAAGCTGGTTAATCACTCCATGCTCATGTTACTCCTCTGGGTCTCCTTGAAAAGTCTGCTTGAACTTGGGCAAACGGCTTTCAGGCTTTTATTTTGCTGACTTCGGTGACTCTGGGTATGATGCTCTAGATTCTAAGAATGCTCATTTTTCTTCTTTTCAAAACCTAATCTCCCCAATATCCACTTAAGAGCAAGAGTTTTTTTTTTTTTTAATGTAATAATTGTTAAGCTTTGAGAACAATGGTTGGGATATTCATTGATGTTTTGGATGACTTACAATTTAAAAATGTGCTCCAGTGTAAAAATACTTAAATTAATTTAAATGATTAATATTTACATGTTTAAAGGGATTCAGAATTACTATCTTATTTCTACAAAATAATAAAAAAAACATTGTTCCAAGATCTGTTTAATTTTCATTCATAATTCAGCCATACTGTAATTTATTTCAAAGGCATATCTTTATAATTCATCATCTCCCTTCCCCCAGACTATTTCTTCTGCTGCTTTCTACCCCATCTCTGCTCAAGGCATTAAATACCTTCCCTCTAATTGGGAAGAATCTGAATAATGGAGGCCCCCTTGTCTCCTTCCCTTCTTTTCCCTCTGTGTCTGTTCAATGGTTAACTCATATTTTACCAGGCTTCTTCCTCCACATATGTTCTTTTCTATTATCTTTAGTGAAACCCAGTTTTTAATTGGCTACATGCAAAATAAAGACTACATCTCCAGTATTCCTCATGGTTAGATGTGTCTCTGTGTCTTAGTTTTGACAAATGAGTTATAAGTGGAAGTGCTATGCAGCAACTTCTAGGGAGTTTCTTAAAAGAAAATATGAGTGTCTTCCACGATACTTTTTTTTGTTCCTTCCTACTGTGTGCTCGCTGGCTGGAGTTCAAGCAACCATTTTGAAATATGAGGCAACATACTAAGGATAATGTAACAGCAAGATAGGAAGAGGGATGACTGACCTGCAAGTGGGGAGCTACCTTCCCAGTCCTGGACTGCTTCACTCTGAATTTCTTCCACATGAGAGAAAAAACAAAACAGAGAAATCTACTGCATTTCTTTAAAAAAAATATTTCTTATTTACTTATCTTTACTGTGTTGGGTCTTCATTTCTGCTTGGGCTTTTCTCTAGTTGTGGCAGGCGGGGGCTACTGTCTAGCTGCAGAGCATGGGCTTCTCATTGCTGTGGTTTTCCTTGTTGTGGAGCACTGGTTCAGACATGTGAGCTTCAAGTAAGCTGTGGTTCCTGGCTCCAGAGCACCGGCTCATGGGCTTAGTTGCTCCAAGGCACACGAGATCTTTCCGGATCTGGGATCAAACCTGTGTCTTCCGCATTGGCAGATGGATTCTTCACCACTGAGCCACCAGGGAAATCTATCTTTTGCATTTCTATACCATAACATGAATGGTCAGAAAGAGAAATCAAGGAAACAATCCCCATTGATCATTGCATCAAAAAGAATAAAATACCTATGGATAAACCTACCAAGGGAGGCAAAAGACCTATACTCTGGAAACTATAAGATATCAATGAAAGAAATCAAAGATGACAAAAAAGATGGAAAGATATACTGTGTTCTTGGATTGTAAGAATCAGTATTGTCAAAATGACTATACTACCTATGGCAAACTACAACTTAAATGCGATTCCTATCAAATTACCAATGGCATTTTTCACAGCACTAGAACAAAATTATTTTTAATTTTTATGGAAACAAAAAAGACTCTAAACAGTCAAAAAAAATCTTGAGAAAGAAAACTGGAGTTGGAGGAATCAGGCTCCCTGACTTCAGACTATACTACAAAGCTATAGTAGTCATTTTTTAAAAACAGTTTTGGGTTCTTTCTTACGAGTCAAATCTAATCCTGATTAATTTACTTCATTATGCTTTTGTCCTATTCTTGCCATTCTCAGTGTTATCAGTCTCACAGGTGACTAAACAGTAATATAATGTTGGCAGTGTAGTGGAAAGCTTAGCAAAACAGGCTTTAGAACAATTTTTGTCTTATTCTTTGCTCTATAGCTAGCTTTGGGGCTTCCCTAGCAGCTCAGATGATAAAGCATCTACCTGAAATGCAGGAGACCAGAGTTTGATCCTCGGGTCAGGAAGATCACCTAGAGAAGGAAATGGCAAACCACTTCAGTATTCTTGCCTGGAGAATTTCATGGACAGAGGAGCCTGGTAGGCTACGATCCATGGGGTTGCAGAGAGTTGGACATGACTGAGTGAATAACACACATAGCTAGATTTATCTTTCTGTGTCTCAGTTTCTTTATTGTTAAAGGGGGACCTCCTGAATTTATTGACAGGAATGAATGAGATAATGCCTTTGAAAGACTCATATGCATAATGTCTGATGGCAAGTGCTCCATAAAGAGTGGCATTGCTTGATATTATTGTCTTGCTTATTTTGGCTAAGTGGAAAGATCTTAGAACAAATGCTATTGGACATGATATACTCATTCAGCGATTTATTAATACTAAATAGTAACCTGCCATTTGGGTTTCACTGGTGGTTCAGTGGTGAACAATCAGCCTCCTGCTAATGCGGGAGACATAAGTTCAGTCTCTGGGTCGGGAAGATCTCCTGCAGAAGGAAATGGCAGCCAACTCTAGTACTCTTGCCTGGGAAATCGCATGAACAGAGGAACCTGGCAAGCTACAGTCCATGGGGTCACAAAAGAATTGAACACGACTTAGTGACTACACAATAACCTGCCATTCACATTCTTCTCAGTGTAATAATTTTTATATATTCACAAAAATGGTATATTTGGCATCTTTATATTTACATTTAAAGGTGCCCACATTTATGCTGTGCTGTGCTTAGTTGCTCAGTCATGTCACACTCTTTGTGACCTCATGGGCTGTAGCTTGCCAGGCTACTCTGTCCAGGAGGAAAGTCTCCAGGCAAGAGTACTGAAGTGGGTTGCCATGCCCTCTTCCAGGGGATCTTCCCAACCCAGGGATTGAACCCAGGTTTACTGCATTGTAGGTAAATTCTTTCCCATCTGAGCCACCAGGGAAGCCCAAGAATACTGGAGTGGGTAGCTATCCCTTCTTCAGTGGAACTTCCTGACCCAGGAATTGAACCAGGGTCTCCTACATTGCAGAAGGATTCTTTAACAGCTAAGCTACCTGGGAAGCCCTGCCCACATTTATAGGCTATATTAAAATCACAGAGTTGCTGTGTGTATGACCATGTTGTACATGTTGCTATGATGTATTTCTCAAAATATTTTTCTGTCATAATCTTGTATACAGTCTTTCTTTGGCAATGCAGCTTTTTATACTGAAGCCTTCTATTACCTTGTATAATATTTACCATCCCTAGAGGACTATTCTACTTTTATGCATTAGACATTCCTTATGGAAACATAAGCCTGTGAAACAAAAATATTTTGCAGTCAATTTCAGTAGCCACTGGATTAAAATTTGAACATTCAGTTAAGTACTTAAGTCAAATCTCTTACTCCATTTTTTTTTATTTTCAAGAATTTTTTTAAATTAAAAAATATTTAACATATTTATACGAATAGAGTACATGACTGAAATCTGCAATATATTTCAATTATCTTATTCTTTACAGCAAAATGTTTTTTATTTTGAAGTCAGCTTTCACTTAGCTTTGTAATTATTGATGCCTCATCTATAACTGTGACCCAATAACTCTTGCAGATTTCCTCGTTTCTCTGGCCAAGTTTTCTTCTTTACTGCTTTTCTCACATCACTTCCCCATTTCTCTCATACACATAGTCAGTCACACAGAACTTGATCAAGTCACACTCTTGCTCAAAAACTTTGGTTCACATAATACTTTTCTCCTGCCTGTCTCTCTATTATATTTTCTTTTCTTCCAAATGAATGCCATCAGGTCCATGAAACATGATACTTGCAGCCAAAAGTGATATTTCACTGTTCTGTCTTCTGTTGTCAGAGGGGAAAAATTCCAAATCATATATTCTTTAGACTTGTTACATTTTGCCTCAAATTGTTCAACTTTCTTATTCATAATCCTGAAAGTGAACAGGAGTGAGCTAGGCTCCTCTTGGCCTCTGCTATGTTGAATGTTTTTTTCCCCACAAGGAAAGTGGTAGGAAAGGAGGTTAGAAAACAAGGACCCAAAGCTGTAAGCAGAGACAAAATTCATGAACTGCAAAATTGGAGGAGGCAGAGAAAGAAACTGAAATTGGAGTTGACCCAAAGTTTATGTCTTCTTGGATTAACGACCAAGTGAGTCAGAAAACTTGAAGGAAATTGATAGTGTGTCTTGGGAAATCACTTTGATTTCCATCCAGAGTTTATGGCTTTCTGTTACAGGCTGGCAGTACCAGTGGAAGGTGGTTGCTGGAATTTCTGAGTAGAAATCCAGTAAAATAAATTAGCTATATAGTTCTAAATGGCCTTAGAAAGTCTTTCCCCCCCATTTTCCAAAAAAAGCAGTGTGCATGGTATGACATTATTAGCAGGAGAGGCAGATGGTGTCACTAATTTGGATTGTCTCCCAAATGGTGCCTTTTGGACCTGCTCTTTGGGTTCTGATCACATTCTGTGCGCACTGGGTGGCTAGCAGCCTCTTCAGGCAGTGATGAGATAGAGGCAGATTCAGCAGTGAGCTAGCAATGGAAGCCCTGTTGTTATGGAATGGTGGAAATTCGCAAGGTTAGCAAGCTGAATGTGGGATTTGAGCCAAGAGGAATATTAGTATTTCTTCAAACTGCAAGTTCTGTGTATCCTTTCAAGGTGCGTTAAATTGGGGAATTTTCATGGGCCAAAGGGTGGGTTTCTACAGAAGGTAAGAGTGAAAGCTCTGTGGGGGTTTCTGTGAACAGACACCTTACTGCCTGGAAGCGTGTGTTTTCTCCATCAGTGTTTCAATCTCCTACTGCTCTTGGACTGCAGTGGTAGAGTGAGTGTGTAACTCTTTCAATAGAAGATTCAAAGCAATTTGGATTCTTTCCCCATAGTTTGTCCTTAGGCTCCTCGGTCCATGGAATTCTCCAGGCAAGAATACTGGAGTGGGTTGCCATTACCTTCTTCAGGGGACCTTCCTAACCCAGGGATTGAACCCAGGTCTCCTGCATTGCAGGCAGATTCTTTAACATCTGAGCCACAAGAGAAGCCCAAGTGACTCTTACAGTAGTCTCTCAACTGATATGCTTCTAGCTCCTTTCACCCCTGTGATGCTTCTTTTGTCTTGTTGGGATGTCTTTGTGAAAGCTAATGGTTCATCATTGCAGAGAGTAACTTGGCCATGTATCTAAAGGTGCCATTCACCTACATGCCTTGTGAAAAACAATCTTTTATTGGGAAGACTGAGTAGGATAGATAGCCTGTAGATTATGTGCCAGTACAGAATAAGGTGGAAGACTTGGTGGAAAGCATGGCCCTTCACACCCTGGCCCCTCATGTTATGCGATAGCTCCATTATTTGTATATCCTGTGTGTCTATTTCTATTGGCTGTTTTTGTTTCCTTGGTTTGCAGTCACATTGCTTTGTTCCTCAGAGACCAGGCTACTTTCAGCTGAATAATGGATTTTGTAACTAACATTTTAAACTAATTTTGAAATCTAGGATCATTTTATCATATGAAAGACATAATTTATATTTATTTCTAAAAGGAGGATTTAGCAACCAGACTCAGCTCCTCTTTGAGAACCGTCAGATACCCCTGGTAGAAATATAGCTTCAAATACCAAACTTGACAAACTGGGTTTATTTCTTCTGCTACTTAGTCTTCACTGACTCAATACTCTCTTATGTTCAATCACCTTTTTATGATATAGAAATTCTGGTTACATGCAGTCCGTGAGTCGGTCTACCATTACCAAAAATAGAAGTATAAGTAGTTAATTTTTAACACACTGGGAAAATGGCACTAAATCCTCAAAAGTGAAAAATACAGTCTTCTTTTGTTATTTGGTGGAGAGGAAACATGAGAAAACATTTGCAGATTATTCCCAGCTCCATTCTTAACCAAATAATTTATCAATAATTTAAAGAGATGTACTAGTAATTTTGATTATTATATCCAAGCAGAGGTGTGGATTTCTTTTACTATATATGTTTAACTGAGAAAACTATATCTAGAATCCCAACCACAATAAAATTTTTTGATGGTTTATTAACATTTCAGTCTCACAGTAATATTTGTGAATACAAATGTTCTGTAGACACTCTTAGTAACTAGAAGTGAAGGACGGTGTTTCAGGTGAGGTTCATGTAGGCACATGAAGTTAGCTGTCACCCTCTTGCTAGGCTTCTCTGTCTACTCAGGGGAGATGCCATTTAAGAGTCAAGAAATTCTCAGAGAAAAGACTCTAAAATTTTCCTGATTTACTAGGGTTCTGAATATAACTGGGGTTTAGGAATAATACATAGACATGGTTGAGAGGTTGAGACTCTACCTACCAAAGCTGTATAGCAAGGAGGCGCAGTGCAGTTTTGAAGAGAAAAGTCATGAGTGGTCAAAGAATCGCAATAGAGTAGGCCAGAATGAACAGGATTTTCAGTGTAGCACAGGGGCTGTGCCAGATTGGGCTCTAGTACAGGCACTCTCAGATTCTGGTGGACAGACATTCATGTTTCTTTGCTGTGGAATTCACCCTCTTCAAGGCTGAGCACAAAGAGAAGATGTTTTCTTATGATTGAGAACTGGGTGGAAACTGGAGGTGTGGTAGCAAGATGGCAGAAAGCTCAAGACATGGACACTGACTGGAGAGGGAAGGTAATTCACTCCCCCAAGGATGTTAGTGGTGCTAGATAGAATGCAGATGCCGGCAGAGAGGAATTTACAAGACCTGAGGTAAGCAGAGCAATGATTAGACGACGGAGCAGAAACCCATGAGAATTTTAGTCAAAGAGGGACTGCCAAGCCACAGCACAGGGACTTGCGTTCTGTGTGAAATGCTGTTCTTCTTACCTGTTGGGGACTGTCATGGAGTAAATGTTGTATCTCTCCAAATTTATGTGTTGAAACCCTACCCCCAGTGTGAGGGAGTTAAGAGGTTAAACCCCTGGGAAGCAATTAGGATTAGACGAGGTGATGAGATTTGAACCCTCATGGATGGAATTAGCGTGCTCTTTAAGAGCCACAAGAGAGCTTGCTGCCCCTCTCTGCTCTCTGCCATGTGGGGAAACAAGAGAGAAGTCAGAAATCTGCAGCTTGGAAGAATGTCCTCACTGGAACCTGACCATACTGCACTCTCATCTCAGATTTCTAGTCTTCAGAATTGTCACATATAAATTTCTGTTATTTATAAGCCACCTAGCTTATGATACTGTGGTATAGAAGTCCAAATTGACTAAGATAGGAACACTTAGTGTGGCATTTAAAAAATAGGGGAAACAGAGGTTCTTTACTCAAAAGGTTAAGATCCTTAATACATGCGATTTATTGTGCATGTGTGTGTGTGTTCTCAGTCACTCAGTCATGTTCAACTCTTTGTAACCCCACGGACTATAACCCACAGGCTCCTCTGCCCATGGAATTCTCCAGGCAAGAATATTGGAGTGGGTAGCCATTCTGTTCTCCAGGGGATCTCCCAACCCAGGGATTGAACCCAGATCTTCTGCACTGCAGCAGATTCTTTACTGTCTAAGCCACCAGGGAAACCCATTTCTCTTGTAAGTAAGTTGTATACTGGTAAATATTATTTTGTGAAATGAGAAATGTATACAGTCCTTTGGAGAACAAATTGCACAGGTGTCTATATTCATTCTGTTTTTCCAGAGGGTGTGAAGTCACAGCAAGTGACCAAACACCACTGCAATGGCTTTTCTGCAGAGTCAAGGAACTAAGGTCCAGTCCAGAAACAGACTTCTTCGGAAGTGATAAAAGAACTATGTGGTTTTCTTGAGGCCTATAGGTGATCTTCTCAAATTTTGCTCTCATTAACAGAGTGGAGAGAAAACATTCAGATAGGCACTACACAATTAGAATCAACTTGCATGTAAAATTAATGATTTCTCTTCTTTTATCTCAGAAAAAAGCTGTATTGTTACTGATTATGTAGAGTGGTAAAAAAATGTGGCTTAATACTTTGTATCTCAGTTCTAGAGACAGAGAATTCAGGTAATGATACAATCATAGCAAATTTAAGGGGTAGAAATGAGGAGTTCACTAAGAACTAAGATGATGAGAGCTTCCTGGTGCCACGATACGCAAGGTGCCAAGAACAGCAAGGTGAGAGGTCAATGGCAGAAGGACTGACAAAGGGCAGTGTGGTGTCTCATGGAACTCTAAATGTAGGTTTATCTGGTCTTTAATCATGCTACCCCTCCCTTTTAAAAAATATTTCTCTATCTATTTATTTGGCTTTGCTGGATCTTAGTTGTGGCACATGGCATCTTCTTGCATCATATCATGTGGCTTGTTTTGTTGCGGCACAAGGGCTCTCTAGTTGCAGAGTGTGATCTTACTTGCTCTGTGGCGTATATGATCTTTGTTCCCTGATCAGGGATTGGACTCGTTCCCCTGCATTGGAAGGCAGATTCTTAACCACTCGACCACCAGGGAAGTCCTCATGCTGGTACTTCTTACTAATTCTATTTGCAAGCTTTTGAATTTGGTAAGCCTTAGTTCCTTCTTTTGCAAAATTGGAATAATATTAAGTCTTTGCTTCCATTATATTAAATAATATTTGCAAAGTCCATGATTTATTGTTTTGTACATATTAAACTTTCCTATAATAGCATTAAAAACAACAATAATAAAAATTATTATTGTTAACATAGAGACTTCCCTAAAATTTGATTTTTTAAGAGGGAAAGAGGAATGTCAATAATCCTTCCTTAAGTACTTCAGGATGAGTAGGGAGAAGGAAGAAATGGTACAAATAAAGTCACATGGGATGATGAGAACAGTATTTTTTATTTAGCTAATCGAGAAATGGTGTTATCAGAATATTTTGGTGAGATCTTGAGTTAGAGATGGAATCTGTGAACTTTTACTTCTTGCAGATAATTAGTGTCTTGGGAGCAAGATTATAAGAAGAATTGAAAGACTGTTGTCAAGAAGCACCTAGGGGTATAAAAAATTACTCTACTATTCCAATTCAGAAATGGAGGATGTAAGAATGACCCCTGGCAAAGAGAGATTGTCTGAAAATGCATCATGAAAGGGCAAAACTCCCCAAAGAAGCTAAGAAATGACATTCTTGAAGTATTTTTTCTTGATGAAACTATATTTGTAAAGGTAGTATTTTTCTATTTTGCACAACTGAGCAAAAAAAAAAAAAAGTGTCTAACAACAAACATTTGCATAAGGGAAGCGAGGGCTTGGACCCTCAATACAGAACCAGACATAGCATCTGCTCTGAAGAAACACAGAGAACATAAGTCATTTTGCATCCAGCAGTGCATTGGCCTGGCACTATGTTTATTTGTCTGATAAAGCTGTAAACTAACAAGACTAGAAATGCTCTTTTCATGCTTGGAAAGGCAATCTAACTTCATACTAATTTGGAAGTTTATATGTTATCTGTTCTCTGACTGATCTGATTATATATTAAGGGTAGGAAAACATCCATCTGTAACAGTTTTCATTATTTTCATCATATGAAATGAAATATGATGTCTGATAACAGAAGACACCATATAGGTAGGTGGTCATTTCCCTGGAAAAGACCATCTGCCTACCTCTGTACAACATGGTTGAAGAAGCATAAAGTGAAGACCTAAATCCCTTTATACTCTTGAATACCAGATGCCTTATGACATGACTGATGGTGGGGTGAAACTCACCCCAGTGCCTATCCAGCGGGTAAGACATTAGGTAGTAGGCAAAAGAACCAGCTGTCAGGAATCTGAAACACTATGGCATTTTAGAATTTCATCATTAACATTCAGCATGAAGCTGAAATTTTTAGATGAGTGATTTTATGAGCGACCTTAGAAAAATAGCGGCAGAATGTAGCTGATTGGTATATTAAACTAGATATAGCCAGCTCTTTAAAAACAATATATTCTTCAATTTTGGAATCAAATCAGTGCTTCTTTCCTTGGGGAATCATGAACTTAGGGTTAAACAGGAGTGGTGGACCAGGAACTCAAGAGTGAGCCATTGTAACCTGCACCTGTATAAGGAATGCTCTGTAAACCTGAGCAATACATTCAGCCTGCACTGCAAATGGAAGTATTCCAAGGGCAGGCACAAGCATTTTATGATGCTTGACAGGACATTGAGGGCAATGAAAATGAATAACAATGATTATTTTTCAGAGACCAACATTTCAACTTGGCTGAAGTATTTAAATCTGTTGTCCTATTAGAGAGCATATGAGGAATGAGCTTCTCATTTTTGGCTACAAGTCTTGGCTGGCTATTGGGACAATCTGTTATTTCTGGCTATTGCTCTGGGGATAAGTTAATGCCAGCCATTTCGAGTTCACTAAAATCTAGACTCGCATGGAATGGTAGTTTTCTGCTCCCAAATGACCAGTTTGCCATCCTTTGCAGCATAAGCAAAAAAGAATTCTCTTTCTACCCCTTGGCCTTGCTGGAGCTGTGGGCCTGCAGCTCACATTCTCTATGTTTTCTTGAGCTCAATAGTTTATAGCCATCTGTCTTTGTACCGGGCTTCCCTAGTGGCTGAGACGGTAAAGAATCCACCTGCAATGCGGGATACCTGGGTTTGATCCCTAGGTTGGGAAGATCCCCTGGAGGAGGGCATGGTAACCCACTCCAGTATTCTTGCCTGGAGAATCTCCATTGACAGAGGAGCCTGATGGGTTACAGCGTATAGGGTCACAAAGAATAGGACACAACTGAGCAATGGTCTTTGTATCATTATCTTATCCAATTGGACATCATACCCCTGTTTTCTGTATCTGCTCTGGTAAATGATGTGCGTTCAGAGGCATTCTGATGATATGTGGATCTAACGACAGCTCCCTGAGAAGAGATCTAGGTGGAGACTCTCTCTGAGAATCTCAAGCTGTGGCAGATTTTGGCCCTCTGGGGGGCCCACACAGGGATTGGATCAGGGAGATCTTTGATTATCCAATAGGAACAGCAAGACAAAGGAAACATGCCCTTTTCACTGGCCATTGGATGAGACCAGAACACAAGGANTGGAGCTCTCTGAGGCTTCGTTAATGATTCTCTTCTTTCTTGACACTCATTTTCTTGAGTCTTACCCAGTGTCATGATTCTAAATACTCTCTGTATGTCAGCAACTCCCAATTTATATCTCTAACATAGAACTTTCCTTCATATCTCACTTCCAACCATTAGAATATTTTGACTTTATCTTAAAAATACATTCAGTGTATTTGGAAACTGATCGCTCATCAGCACCTTTGGCACTATTACCCTGGACTATTGCTATCATTATTTCTCACTAAATTATACCTTCATAATTGGTTTTTCTGACTCATTGCCCCTATACATTTTGTCAGCACAGTGGAGAGTGTACAAAATGAGAATAGATTCTAAGGGCACAAGGATAAAAGTAGGGAAAACCAAAGAGAGGCTAGATAGAGTAGAGTTGATAAGAAGGGGACGGATTCTTGATACATTTTGCAGATAAGTAAATAGTACTTGCTGATGAGAGAAAGAGAGAGTTCAAGAATGCCCTGAAGACTTTCGGCCTGAGCAACCAAAAACATGAAGTTGTAGTGAACAAAGCGGCATCCAGCATTGTCAGTGACTCAAATTTCACAGTCTTTTTGAGAAGCAAGATGGCAGCCTGTATCAAAAGCCTCTAAACATTCATACATTTGGGACCACTGGCCCTATTTTTATTTTTTTCAATAAAGGGAAAAGGCTCTAAGTATGATGATTATAATGCTGTTTACAATAATATAAGAATAACATGGAAATANAGATGGCAGCCTGTATCAAAAGCCTCTAAACATTCATACATTTGGGACCACTGGCCCTATTTTTATTTTTTTCAATAAAGGGAAAAGGCTCTAAGTATGATGATTATAATGCTGTTTACAATAATATAAGAATAACATGGAAATATATACAATAGAACATTAAGCAAACACATGAGATGATACTGACTATGATTAGGACAATGTAAAATATTGATGGAAATGGATAAGTTAAAATCAGAATTTGAAAAAATAAAGCCAATTAATTATGTTGGGCCAGTGAGAAAAGGAGTTATTAATTTTTGTGTGAAAATATTCCTGAATGTTTTGATATGGCTTTGTATTTATAATAGGGAAACAGGAATGTAATGAAGTGTCATGTCTTTATTTTAGACAATAGATCTATCTCGATATAAATTTTTTCCTACAAGGTATTTTTTTTTTTGTCAAGTGGTGAAATGTTTAACAGTTTATTTAAATTTACAAAGATTTTTCATGGATGTTTATGAAACTTTTAGGTTAGACTTCTAACCTAAGAGTTTGGTTTTATCCTGGCAATCGCATACTGGAATGCCCAGTTAAGGGACTGATTTCAAGGTCCAGTTCTGTCACCTATTCCCTCTAATTTTGGTTGAAGTCAGTCAGATTTTTCATTTGCAAAATCAATCTCTCTTCTATCTACTTGATATAGTAGTTGTGAAGATCAACTGAGATGATGTATCTGAAAATGCCTTAAAAATTATGCATCACTACAGAAATGTGAGAGATAATGGTAATTTAGATTGAGACCACTTCTGCTTCATTCTAAAGATTTTATCCTAAAGTTTTAATCATCATCTTCTGATCCCCAAAGTGATGTTTACCTTTAAAGGCAAGTTGATTATGTTTAAAGAGCTAAGTAATAATAAAAACACATCCTTTCAAAGGAAAAACAAAATTAAAGGATGTTAATAAATTATTTAATTGTCTAACAAAAATTTGTGAAAGAAGAGAATCAGCAGGCACAATTCGCTGACTGATCTTATACACATTCTAAGTGTATTAAACTTGAAAAAGCGACAGTTACACAATAGTTCAAAAACTTGAACTAAGGAAGTAACTGGCTACTGAGTCATCTTGTCTGTTGTTTAAATAAAAGGTCTTTTTGAGCAGATTAAATATAAAATTAATTAAGTGAAATAAGTCCTACAGAGAAAGATAGACACTGATCTAATTAATTAAAAGATTAAATAACCCATCTGGCCAGCAGTATATGTTTAGGTGGCCCATGTATAGAATCTTAGAGTGCCAAACAGATTCTCATTAAGTACCAACACTCCCTTGAAGAAGAGAATTCATGAAGAGAGTAATCCAGTTAGAACTGAAGAAAGAAGAAAATATTAGTTTTAAAATTTAGAAAGTTGAAATTATGACTCTCCTAAGAGACGCAGATTTATGCAGCACATGTCTAACAATCACAAACAAAAGGAAAATGAAAGGGTTTATTGGTTGCTACAAATCTTTGCATTCTTTCCAAAGCTGCATATACATTATGGGTGGTGTGATTCACAGGATAAAAATAGAATGCATTGTAAATCAGGAGAGCCAATTATTATTTTTGAAAGGACAACAAAAATTTACCCAAAGTTTATAGCCACTGATGCAAAAGCTATACAATAAAAGCTATGTGATTATATAGTAGTTTACCTAAAAGCAAATCATCTTATGCCAGAGTAAATGCACAGAAAATAAACTGCAGAATATATCTTTGCTCATGAACATGGGAAACAGTTTTGGCTGAGATCCAAGCTGAAACTATAAACAAAGGGAGAAAGCATACTTTAAGAAGTTTCACCATGCTAAGTGAAAGTATTTGCTAATGAAATGTCCAACAGAAAAAGACAAATACAGTATAATACCACTTATATCTAAAAAATACAAGAAACTAGTAAATATAACAAAAAAAGAAGCAGACTTGCAGGTATAGAGAACAAACTAGTGGCTACCAGTGGGTAGGGGGAGGGGCAATATAGAGATGAGAGAATGGGAAGTAAAAACTATCGGATATACAGTAGGATTCAAGGAGGTATTATATAACACGGGGAATATAGCAAATGTTGTATAATAACTGTAACCTTTAAAATTGTACAAAAATAAAATTTAAAAAAGTTTTTCCTCGATCTTGACTGCAGTCTGTTTATGTTAGTCACTTAGTTGTGTCCAACTTTGACCCCATGGTCTGCAGCCCACCAGACTCCTCTGTCTATGGGGATTCTCCAGGCAAGAATACTGGAGTGGGTTGCCATTCCTTTCTCCAGGGGATCTTCCCAACCCAGGNAGTCTGTTTATGTTAGTCACTTAGTTGTGTCCAACTTTGACCCCATGGTCTGCAGCCCACCAGACTCCTCTGTCTATGGGGATTCTCCAGGCAAGAATACTGGAGTGGGTTGCCATTCCTTTCTCCAGGGGATCTTCCCAACCCAGGGATGAAACCTGGGTCTCTGGCATTGTAGGTAGATTCTTTACCACTTGAACTAGCAGGGAAGCCCTCATTCTTTCTTAATTATGTGCATCCAGCTTTTTCCACAAGGGCTTCTGAGCAGAAGCAAACTGAATATGTCTGCCGAAAAACTAGGTGACAGCTGCTTTGAATCTCAGCTCTGTTGCCTATAAAATGAGAAAGTAGAAGATATCTAAAATCCTTTCCAACTCTTAAAAAATACTATTTCTCATTTTGTGTCCTTCAGTCTGAGAGAAATAGTATTTTTTAAGAGTTGGAAAGGATTTTAGACCTTACACACCAATTTCAGAAAGGCTGACTGCAAGTATTTTTGATATAAATTGCTTATGTGATTGTCCTTTAAGACTACTTTTTTGCCTTTTGATACTTTAAGTTTCTTCTTTATTTTTTCTTGTGTTGACTTCTCCATGCCCTTTATCTCATTTTTCCTTTTCCTTGGCCCAATCCCTCATTTTATTGGAGCATAATTTCCAGGCGATCCTAAGGACAAACAATGCAGGGGAGGTGAAAAGTTGAGTTCCTGCATATCTGAAAATGACTTTATTTTATTCTAATTCTCAACTGATTGATTGGTATCAGAATTCTAGGTTGAAATGCATTTGTGCCTGAGAATTTTGAAAGCATTTCTCCATGGTTCTTTAAGGCCTGTGTTGCTGTTGACACACCAACTGCTATTCCCAATTCTTGTATCTTCGTGTGTGAGTGCTTTTCTCCCTAAAAGCTTTAAGATTTTCTTTTTATNTGCCTGAGAATTTTGAAAGCATTTCTCCATGGTTCTTTAAGGCCTGTGTTGCTGTTGACACACCAACTGCTATTCTCAATTCTTGTATCTTTGTGTGTGAGTGCTTTTCTCCCTAAAAGCTTTAAGATTTTCTTTTTATTCCCCAAGTACTGAAAAATGCACTGTGGGGTGGTTTAAAACATTTATTTATTTATTTTTATTGTGCCCGTCAAACTGGCTGTTCATTCTCTTCTCTTCTTTGAAATTGTTTTTTATGATGTTCTTACAACTTTCTCCCTACTGGGCTCTCTGCTCTCTCTTTCTGAAACACCTACCAATGAGATATTTAGACTTCTTGTACTGATCTCTAAATTTCCTATATTTGGTCACCCATTTTCCTTTTATGCTTTCTTTGTTTTACTGTTTGGAATGTTTTCTTCAACCTTATTTTCTAATCATGCCATTGAAATCTTTATTTTTGTCATTATGTTTTAATAGTCCCATTCTGTTCCTTGAAAGTTCTCTTTGAACCACCCTGTACTCTTTTATTTTAATGGATATACTGTATCTTTTTATCTTTCTGAAAACCTCAATTTAGTTTTTTGTTTGCTGGATTTTTTTTTTTTTGACTTTTCTTTTGAGTTCCTTATAGCTATTACGGTAGTCTCCTGTTATCTGTGGGTATAACTTCCAAGATCCCTAGCAGATGCCTGAAAACTCATAGTACCAAACCCTAAAGTTGCTTTGTTTTTTTCCCTATACATATAAACTTATGATAAAGTTTAATTTACAAATTAGACACAGTAAGAGATGAACAACAATAAATAATAGTAAAATACAACAATTGCAACAATATACCATAATAAAAGTTTTGTGAATGTAGTGTCTCTCTCAAAATGTCTTATTGTTCTGTACTTACCCTTCATGTGATATGAGATGATAAAATGCTTATCTGATGAGATGAAGAGAGGTGAATGACATAGGCATTATGATGTAGAGTTAGGCTACTACTGACTTTCTGATGACACATCAAAAGGAGGGTCATCAGCTTTGAGTGATCCTGGATCATCAAACCATGACGATGTCAATGGTTGGATGTCAGGGGATGTTGTGGTTGGGATCCTGGGTAGATTGGAGCAGAATTGCACAAGATTGCTTCAGGCTCCTCACAATACAGAGAAATTGAAATTTATGAATTATTTATTTCTAGATTTTTCCATTTAATATTTTCTGATAGCAGTTGACCACTGGTAGCTGAACCTGGGGAAAGTGAAACTGCAGATAAGGAAGAACAACTGTAGTTTGTCTTGGTCCTTCTCATTCATACTGTGGCTTTGCCCAAAATGTCCAGTGAACCTTGGATGTCCATTCATATTTAAGATGGAGTTCTTAAAACCAACTCGGAGCTCTTTATATGACACAGGGCTTATTGAGGGTTTTGTGACTGCCTCAAACTGCAACATTCCCTTGAGGAATCCACAACTATTTGTAGACATGAGGTTCCTACCTTGACCAGTGGCTGGTTTCCTCAGGAAGAATCTCTTCAGCTTGCAACTGGCATTGGCTAGAGTACATGGGGAAACTTGGTCATCACTTGGCCTTCAAAGCTGAGTCAGAGGAAGGAGGTAGGGATGGTAGGAAGGGCTCTCATTGTTCAATTCTGTTTTATGATGAGCATCCCACTCTCAGTGCTCCTGTAGCCTGTTTCTTGAATCCCTCCAGTGGATCCACAACCTCTGCCTACTTAAGAGACAGGAAGCTGGACTATGTGGGTCTCTAGAGGTCTAACTGCTCTTCACTGATTTTCAATACACTCTTCTGTCATCAATCTCTCTTCCATATCCACCTTCAGAAATATGTTTGGGCTTGAGACTTTCCTGGTGGTCCAGTTGTTAAGACTGTGCATCCAATGCAGAGATCTGAGTTCAATCCTTGGTTGGAGAACTAGGATCTCTCAGGCTGCACGGTGCAGCCAATATATATATATATATATATATATATATATA
>SJYV01022174.1:63857-77167 GCA_006410875.1 Neotragus pygmaeus | reverse complement strand
ATAACTTTCCTTCCAAGGAGTATGATAGCTAATATAAATAAGAGCTCATCCAACTGATTAATATGCAGCCCTTAAAAATATACTTGACAGCATATTTAATAATATGAGAAAATCCTTTTAATACATCAATAAATAAATAAGAATCAAGTGATGGAATTATATATACATACTTATTTACAGTATATATCCTACATTTGTGTATATGGTATAATGTTACTTTTATATTACGTGTGTAAAAACTCACATACATCATGCATGCATATGTTAAACAGACAAAAGGCTGAACAGATATACATAAAGATATAAAAGACTATTACAATAAAGCTGTAATAAATAGTTTCAACCCCAAACTTTTTCATGCTAAAAATTGAGTATGAATACATACATATAACACTTTGTAGCTTAAGGTGTATGATATGTTGACTTGACACATTTGTGCATTATAATATGACCATTGTAGCATTAGCTAAAACCTCTATCATGTCACATAATTATAATTTCTTTTTGTACTCAAAACATTAACGACCTAGTCTCTTAGTAATTTGAAGTATATAATAGACTATTTTTAAACTATAATTGCATTGCTGTGTATTAGATCTCCAGAACTTATTCACCTTCTAACTATAAGTTTGCCCCATCTGACCAACATATTTCCATTTTCCCACCCCCCAGCCCCTGCGGCCCACCGTTCTATTCTGTTTCCATGAGTTCAGCTTTTTAAAGAGTCCTCCTAGAAGTGATATCATCCAGTATTTGTCTCCAACTTCCTGACTTATCTCACTTAGCATAAAGCCTTCAGGGTCCATCCTTGTTCAAATGGAAGAATCCCATATTTAGCTATTGTGAATAATTCTGCAGTAAACACAGCAGTGCAGACATCTTTACCGCTGGGCCACCTGGGAAGCCCTGGGACATCTTACACCACCATGATACGTATATCACCTATCTCCTATTTCCTTGCCTGTGGACTCTAGCCTGTTTTCTGTGTGCACTTCCTGATTGAGCTTTCTTGCACCACCACCCTCAGGAGTTCATAGAAACAGCTGGCTGTAGAGTTGGGGCAGGTGTGGGTTTGGCACTCAGGGTGCTTGAGTGAGATTTTTCTAGCAACTCATAGGCAGGCTTCCCACTGGAGCCTAGAATATGTCAGCAGGATTCCTGTCTCTTTCATGATGTCTGATAATATCTGTCTCTTTTTCTGTCTCCTTCCTACCTCTTCCCACTCCCCAATCATGAAGATTTGCTTTAATGCTCTGAGGGCTTCAGGATAGAGACAGGTTTCTTTGGTAGCATCTTGCACAGCTGGGAAAGCCATGTGCTTGCTCACCACTCTTCCTTTGAACAGACTATATTTACTGATGAGTAAGGGTCCTATGTGATCAGAAACATGACACCATAACCCTTCTTCTCTTCTGCTTTATTGCTTCCAGGAGCTAGAGGTGTACAATGGACCCTCCATATCCTTGGGTTCCACAGCTATGAATTCAACTAATTGTGAATTGAAATAGTTTAAAAAAGTCCAGAAAGTTCAAAAAAGCAGGACATGCATTTGTTCTCTGCAGCAAATATTTACATAGCATTTATATTATATTAGGTATTGTAGATAATCTAGAGATGGTTTAAAGTGTGGGTAAATTTGCATAGATTATGTGCAAATACTATATCGTTTTATATAGGGGACTTGAACATTCTCAGATTTTGATATCCATGTGGGATCCTAGAGTCAATCCCTTGTAGATACTAAGGGATGACTCTACATAATGATGAGCCAGGCAAAACTTCTGGGGAGAGACTAGTTGTTTAAATGTTCTTTTTCTTGATGCTAATCTCAGTTAGCTGCTCATTGTTCTGAGTTTATTTATCATAGTCTCAGTTCAGTTCAGCTGCCCAGTCGTGTCCAATTCTTTGTGACCCTGTGAACTTCCAGGCTTCCCTGTCCATCACCAACTCCTGGAGCTTACTCAAACTCATATCCGTTGAGTCGGTGATGCCATCCAACCACCTCATCTTCTGTCGTCCCCTTCTCCTCCTGCCTTCAATCTTTCCCAGCATTAGGGTCTTTCCAGATGAGTCAGTTTTTCCCATCAGGTGGTCAAAGTATTGGAGTTTCAGCTTCAGCATTAGTCCTTTCAATGAATATTCAGGACTGATATCCTTTAGGATGGACTGGTTGGATCTCATTGCACTAGACTATCATAGTCTAGACTAGTGGAATTCGCTTAGCCATGTCTGACTCTTTGCAACCCCATGGACTGTAGCCTGCCAGGCTCTTCTGTCCATGGAATTCTCCAGGCAAGAAAGAATACTGGAGTGGGTTGCCATTTCCTTGGCCAGGGTATCTTCTCGACCCAGGGGTCAAACCTGTGTCTCCTGCATTGCAGGCAGATTCTTTACCATCTGAGTTGCCAGGGAAACCCCTTATTTATCAGGGGGATAGCCAAAGAGTATGAATTTTGACATAAGACAAGGTAAAATTGCTGCTGACCTGAGCTATGAATACTGAACCATCTTCTACCAGTTAGCTCAGTATGAGGCCATTAAGACCCTGGAGAAGGAAATGGCAACCCATTCCAGTATTCTTGCCTGGAGAATCCCATTGACAGAGGAGCCTCGCAGGCTATAGTCCGTGGGGTCGCCAAGAGTCAAACATGACTGAATGACTAACACACACACACAGGACATTAAGATATGACTCAGATTAAAAAATGATATTTTTCACATTAATCATTGCATGTTTCCATATGTCTCAGTAACCGTGAGAAGAGAGAATAAGGATTTTCTGGAGACAAGGTCAAGGCATACTTGGGCATTGGTTACGATACCATAAATCTCATCTTATTGGCAATAATAATCATGCTAAACACTTGGCTGTAATACACTTGAATCCTGACAAGTTTAGCATAAGAATAAATTAGGCATTATTGTTAATCAGTTTTGAGGGTTATGTAGGGTATATGCAGACCTAAGCAAAAAATTATTTTAGAACCAGTTTTGTCTTAACACATTTTGGAGAATATCCAAGTTTGACTGAAAAACAAACCACTGAACTAAATTTGTGCTGAAATTGAACAGTTTGTATACCAATTATCATCAAAATAATGCTCAGCCTTTTTTTTTTTTTCTTTTTAATTCTTCCATTAGTAGCTTAAAACTTCACTTTGTGCATCTCCTACAACCCATTGCTTTCAGTGTGGGCTAGTGAACCCTGGGTGGCCTTTTCTTTTTACAAGACTTCACATTATGAGACAGAGATATGAGATATGTATATATATGACTATGTGAATATGTTTATGTTTGTATATATTTAGATATATTTAAGGAATCCTATAGATACACACATATAATTTTAAGAAAGATATAGGATTATAAAAATAATTTCTAGAATATTCTTATAATGAAAAAATTTCCACAAAAGCTAAAGATTTTAAAGAAGGTCATGGTTAGTGGTTACCTGAATTAAACGAACACAGATCCTGAAGACAATGCATTTGCAGACCTGCATGCTAGCTTTACCTGCTTTTACATTGTGATCACGACGAAAAATCAATGCCAAAACTAAAGGCCAATGCTGCTCACCACAGACCTTTTGGGGAATTGGCTTGAACTAAATCGATTAGAATCAAACTATGGGCTTCTCTGGTAGTTCAGATGGTAAAGAATCTTCCTTCTCTTCCTTAGCGCAACAAATTTTTCCAGCATAATATCTACCAGGTAGAAGTAAGATACAATCTGACTCTGTTTGTTTACTTTCAAATTAGGATCACTGGCAGATTTGTTTAAAAGTAACTTTTCATTTCATTCATTGCTTTAGAAGGCCTAAATAGCATGTCTTTATATACTGGATATATTGCCCAGGAAAAATTTTAAATAGATTATATAAATAGTTTTTGTTGATTAAATAATTTTGATTGACTTATTTAGTAGTTTGGGAATTTCAGCTTGGAAGTGAAGTGTTATATTTAAAAAACTCCCACCCCGCTCCTCTAAATAAAAGCAGTCTGAAATAGGTTACATCAAACTTTTGAATCAGTTGTTTTACCTGAATGAGAAAATACATATATTTTGACTACTCACTTCAGTTCAAGTAATCTATCAACCTGAAACTTATGTATTAAATAAGCACTCTGAACATCTATTAAGTGTATAATAAGGCTAGACACGGAGGATAAAGTTAGAAACAGCATCCAAAGAAATCTAGAAAAATGTTGAGTCACTGAGACTTTCTTCAAATTCATATATACATATGGCAGTCTAGAAAAATGGTACTGATGAACCCATTTGCAGGGAAGGAATGGAGACATAGAAGTAGAGAATGGACTTGTGGTCACAGTGGGGGAAGGAGAGGGTGAGACAAATGGAGAAAGCAGCAATAACGTATATACACTATCATGTGTGTAATAGGTAGCTGGTAAGAAGTTGCTATATAACACAAGGAGCCCAGCCTGGCACTCTGTGATGACCTGGACTGGTGAGATGGGGGAGGGGAGGGAGGCTCAACAGGGAAGGGATATACTTACAATCATGGCTGATTCTCGTTGTATGCCAGAAACCAACGCAACATTGTAAAGCAATTTTCCTCCAATTAAAATGTAAATTAAAAAATTATCAGATGTCAGTGAGATTCTAATAATAAATGATGGTCTAAAGTATTTATGTAGTTTTGTAAATTAGTTCTTTCAGGGTCAGTTCAGTTCAGTCACTCAGCCATGTCCGACTCTTTGTGACCCCGTGGACTGCAGCATGCCAGGCTTCCTTGTCCATCACCAACTCCCAGAGCCTGCTCAAACTTATGTCCATCCAGTCGGTGATGCCATTCAACCACCTCATCCTCTGTTGTCCCTTTCTCCTTCTGCTTTCAGTCTTTCCCAGCATCAGGGTCTTCTAGCCTATGAATGGAGAAGGAAATGGCAACCTACTCCAGTACTCTTGCCTGGAAAATCCCATGGGCGGAGGAGCCTGGTAGGCTACAGTCCCTGGGGTCACCAAGAGTCGGATATGACTGAGTGACTTCACTTTCACTTTTCACTTTCATGCACTGAAGAAGGAAATGGCAACCCACTCCAGTGTTCTTGCCTGGAGAATCCCAGGGACTGGGGAGCCTGGTGAGCTGCTGTCTATGGGGTTGTACAGAGTCAAACACGACTGAAGTGACTTAGCAGCAGCAGCAGCAGCAGCCTATGAATAGCCATTGCTCCTGTTTGTGAATTGAGGGGCTCTGTGGATATCTCCCAACATGCATCTTTATCCTTGTCCTAACAAGGCTCATTGTCCACCACTAAAGCCACATTACTTTGAGTTATTGGTTTAATTTCACAAATATTTACTGACTTTAATTATATTCTCATCACTGTGTTAGTTACTCCTGGACCCAAGAAATTGATCAAGTTTTGACTCCTTAGTTTGAATATACCTCTCATAAGAAGATGCAGTGATTTTATCTGAAAGCAAAAAGGAAGCACTACATAGTCATCTATATTAGGAGGAAGGTGAGATGGTTGAATCAGAAAACCAGAGAGAGATTTTTTAGGTTGGTAAGCTAAATGTAATATTCCAAAGAGGATGTTGCAAAGTATCTCATTTCACTTATTACCAGGATTTCATAGACTATAGTTATGAGTCCAATAATTTTCAAATTGATGAGTCTGCAAAAAGCTCTCTCCCATCTTTGGTAGTTCTGATATGGTTTATTAATATAATCTATATTATATATATATATATAATAGATAATAGATTTTAAATATAATCTAAAATTTTAATTAAAAAAACCTTGATTTTTAAATAAATAATCAAAAAGTTCAATAAGATGTTAATAGAAAACTGTTTCTTAACAATTGTATGCCACTGCTAAATTTCTTTTGCAATAATACACTATTTTGAGATGACATTATTCATATGCCCTGGATATGACACTGAATTTGTAGTTGGTTTGTAACAGTAGGATTGTTTTTCTTCATTTCCATTTGTTTTTGCAAACTCTATTGCTGCATAACTTCCAGTTCATCTTAAAGTCATAAGTTCTATGTACTAAAAGCAATGGAAAGTCATGCATATTTCAGTAGCAGTATAGGTATATTAGATATTCTAAATTCAGTTGTTTGCATTATAAGAAAACCCATCAATTACTCTGAACTGTGTCAGCCAAATTGAAAAGTCTAAAGGTATTAAAGGTGAAAGGGACAAAAACTCCCTGCTTATTTTCAAGTTTCAGCTCTCAAATTAATATGCTTTGGCTATTCTTCTTAAAAGAAAAATAAATCTGGACCTATAAGCAGGGGACCACCTCAGATAAGTAATTCTGCTCTTGGTTGAGTAATGTGCATTTTATTAGCTCTGTAAGTATGAATTGACATAACAGATGCTAATGGTTTTAGGAAGTTGTTGAGGCCCAACAGGTCAATGATCCATGGTGTCTAAATTTCTTAAACTCATATTTACATAATTTACCTTTCACACACTTCATAAACACACATTTATAGGATAGACTAGGTTTATAGGATAAACCACATTAGTTTATTAGTTCTTGCTTACAAGCTTGGGGACATTTGTGACTAGTAAAATTTTCATCAATCAGAAGCTAGCAAACTGGAAAACTTCAAATATTTAGATTCTCTCATTTAGGTGTGTGTCGTACATAATAATTTTATGAGGCAAGTCAGTAAATATTTCATACCTACATACCCATGATGTACACTGTGCTGGAAATTGTACTTACAATATGAATTAGGCATTGACTCTTTCATTTCTGAACTCTTGTTTAGTTGGTAAGTTAAATAGGTGAACTGATAATTATAATAGTTCTATTGTTCTAAATGATTGTTAAGAATATGCATGCAGTGCGGGATACCTGGATTTGATCCCTGGGTTGGGAAGATCTCATGGCAACCCACTCCAGTATTCTTGTCTGGAGAATCCCCATGGACAGAGGAGCCTGGTGGGCTATAGTCTGTGGGGTTGCAGAGTTGGACATGACTAAGCGACTAAGCACATAGAGGAAATATGTTGTGATAAGGACTTCACTTGGGTCTTAAGATATGTTCTAGCATCATGAAAGCTTTTGCCTTTCCCTAAACACTGCTTTCATCTCCATCTGCATCTTCACTGTGAAAATCACCAGCCAGAATGATGAGCTGAAGACGCAGTAAAAGCCTAACACACTGTGTTCTCTCTCATTGATTGTTATAACCATGGCTCACCTCATTATTTTTTATGCTGTTAAAAAAATCTCATCATTTTCTCGTAAGTTCGAGTTTATAAGCATTGCTTAGTTGCTGGTGGTGTTAATTCAGATCACGTCACTTCAGTTCCATTCAGTGTAGTATGGATGTGTGTGTGTGTGTGTGTGTGTGTGTGTGTGTGTTAGTCGCTCAGTTGNCATAAGTTCGAGTTTATAAGCATTGCTTAGTTGCTGGTGGTGTTAATTCAGATCACGGCACTTCAATCAGTGTAGTATGGATGTGTGTGTGTGTGTGTGTGTGTGTGTGTGTTAGTCGCTCAGTTGTATGCAACTGTTTGTGACCCCATGGACTGTAGCCCACCAGGCTTCTCTCCCCATGGAATTGTCCAGGCAAAAATGCTGGAGTGAGTAGCCGTTCCCTTCTCCAGGGGATCTTCCCGACCCAGAAATTGAACCCAGGTCTCCTACATCGCAGGCAGATTCTTACTATGTGAGCCACCAGAGAAGCTCATAGTTTGGTTCTGATCATTTCAGTTCAAACCAACTCCCCAAATGGTCTAAGGTGAGCAGTGTTGGCCTTTAGTTCTGACATTTTTCTTTTCATCTTGATCATAATGGAAAAGCGTATAAGGTAAAATTAGCATGCAGGTCAGCAAATGTATTATCTTCAGGATCTATGTACAATTAATTTAGGTAACCACTGTCTAAAAAAATGTGGAATTTTTTTCATTTTGATAGTATTCTAGAAATTCTTTTTANTCTGTGTTATTCATGTAGAAAATAAACTTCTAGAGAGCAGAGAAACTAAACCTTGTTCAGCTTTTTCTCACTATATGCAGTGAAGGCTTGAAAGTAACTATTCATTGTGTATGTGTACCACAGCTTGCTTATCCATTCATCTGCAGATGGACATCTAGGTTGTTTCCATGTCCTGGCTATTATAAACAGTGCTGCAATGAGGGTGGGATGATATGGGAGAATGGCATTGAAGCATGTATACTATCATGTAAGAAATGAGGCGCCAGTCTATGTTAGATGCAGGATGCAGGATACTTGGGGCTGGTGCACAGGGATGATCCAGAGAGACGTTGTGGGGTGGGAGGTGGGAAGGGGATTCAGGATTGGGAGCTCGTGTACACCAGTGGTGGATTCATGTCGATGTATGGCAAAGCCAATAGAATATTGTAAAGTAAAATAAAGTAAAAAAAAAAAAAAGAAAGTAACTATTCAATTAATAATTGTTAATTGAAAAAAAAACAGGTAAATAACTACTGATAGAGAAAATACTATACAGGAAGTCATATCTTTAGAAAAATGTTTTGGGGATAGAATGGCAAACAGCAATCAGTAGAGAGAACATTTAAAAAAATGTTAATGAGGTGATAGGTAGTAAGAACATAGCCTGAGGAAAAGGCGATAATAATTTTGTGTAAGCGTATCAGAAATGATGACATTCATCAATGCCAAGGCCACTGCATTGGCATTTTAGTCTTTAGTAAGAGTAAGAGATTTCTGATTCTACTGCAGAAAGAGATGCTGACTCTCAAATGAGGAGGTTATGCTGATGAACATAGACATGCCCATACACACAGTCATAACAGCTAACATACAGTAGGAAATATGATGCAAATTATTATTATTCTAATATGTGCTGGGCATTGCATTAACATGCCTCCCTTACATCATCTCTACCAGGTCAATAACCAAATATTTTCTCTAATTTTTGGATCTCTGTTCAGATCTCTGGCTACTTCAAAACCTGTACTCTTTCCATCAACTCCACTACTTGTCACTGTGAATAAGCAAACCAAGAAAACAAACATCTTCGTTGAATTTTAGCTGTGAAATTGTGTGGAAATTGGTCAGGTGCAATGGAATAGACGACATGAGGCACACTCAAGGGGGTGTGGTGCCGAGTTACAGATCTGAGGCTGGAGAGCATGTGGCTTACTGATGCGCCTGCAGCTAGAGCCCAAGAGGCCAAGTGGTGAGAAAAACAATCAGGGAAGGACACAGGTACCAGGCACACAGCAATCATGTTTATTTCTTCAAACAATTTTCCTTTAACAGTATAGACTGTGAACCAGTCACGTCAGTTAAATTTTTCAAACTGATTAGATTCTCTCATGCATCAACAAATATCAATATTTCTTGGAATTGGTCCATTTGATCTAGATGATCACATTTGTTGGCCTGGAGTGTTCATAGTATTTGTTCATTGATTGTCCTTTTCAATGTCAATGTCAATATCAGTGGCAATGATACTGATGTCTTTTCTTTAATTTTCTGATATTAAATTTGTAATTTGTATATTCTTTGTTTCCCCTTTTTTAAAAAAAGTTTTTCCTGGTTAGAGGCTTATTAATTTGATTGATCTATTCAAAGAATCAACTTTTGGTTTTATTGATTTTCTCTGTTGATTTCCTATATTCAGTTTCATTGATTTGAGCCTCTTTTTTGCTGACAGCCTGCTAACTGGAGGACATATGCTGGTGTCCTGTTTTCTGCCCTGGAACTTCTCTAACTCAGGAAATGGGAGACCTGTGGGCATGCACCCAGCACAGCAAGCAAGTCAGAACAGCTGGTGATAAGAGTTCTGAGATATATCCTTTAGTTTCACGATAGGTGGGTCACCCATTGTCCATATTGGTTTACAACACGAGAACACGGCCTTACAGAGACTTGTTACCTTTTCTCTTTTACCTTGTGTATCAGTCAGGTTTTCCAGAGAAGCAGAACTGATAGGGTGTGTGTATGTATGTATGTAACAAAAGCGTGTGCATATCTGCACATAAATTTATTACAAGAAATTGACTCACATGTTTCTATAGGGTGAGTCTGTAGGCTCATGACCCAGGAAAAGTCCATGTTCCAGTGTAAGTTCAAAGTCAGGAAAGTGCTGAAATCCCAGATTGAAGGAACTCAAGGAGGAATTCTTGTGTATTGAGTGAGGGTCAGACTTCTTGTTTATTTAGGCCTTCAGTTGAGTGGATGAGTCCCACTCACATTAAGGAAAGCAAACTGCTGTTCTCAATCTACTAATTTAAATATTAATTGCATCCAAAGGACCCTCATATGTATGCTTAATCACTCAGTTGTGTCTGACTCTTTGTGACCCCATGGACTATAGCCCACCAGGCTCTTCTGTTCATGGGGATTCTAAAGGCAAGAATACTGGAGTGGGTTGCCATGCTCTCCTCCAGGGGATCTTCCCAACCCAGGGATTGAATCCAGGTCTCCCACATTGCAGGCAGCTTCTTTACCATCTGAGCCACCAGGAAAGCTCAAAGACCCTCATAGAAACACCTAGAAAAATGTTTGACCAGATACCTGGATATCCCATGGCTCAGTCAAATTGATACATAAAATTAACCATCACTCCTTCCCTAGTCCTCCACTCCTGCTCCCTGCCTCACATATAAACTAGTACACTTGTATACTAACCTTATCTGGTTTTTAGTTAAGACTTGAGCTAAGACATCCATGTTATATTTAGTATGTGAAATAAGGCTTTGACTAGATGGGTGCTAATACTGGGTAAGAAATGTTTATGACTGTTGCAATTGCTATCTGAGTCACTAAGCAATAATAAAATGATGTTGTGTATGCATATACATTTTCTACTCTTCTTTCAAGATCTTTTGAGATGTAAAATTGATCTATGTGAAACAAAATTCTGCCATTTTCCCAGGCACTGAAGCCGGGTGCCTATTGGAACCCATGGGTGCTCTATTTAAAGGGAAGGATAATGCCTAAGAAAGTTTTTAATTTTCTGCCATCACCCTTTTAGCAAAGTAAAGAACAGTGGAGAGAGGAGAGGAAGAAAATATATCAAGTCCTTTGCTCTAATTTGACATGCTGAGTTTAGCTAAATTTATCCTAAGAATAGCTGCAAAATGCTGGTTGCTAATAAGACTCATCATTACTATTAATGGCTTGAACAGTCAAATTCACTTTATTTTATTGAATGAGAGCAAAACTGTTAAAATCTTTGAATAACTCAATATGGTCTAAAGATTTCAAAAACTGTACTACTTAACATGTTCACATTAGAGAAGGATTTGTTTTTCTGATTGATAGTAGCTCTGTATACATACATATATACATTAAAATATAAATTTTAAAAAGCCATACTCTGCTAATCGTATGTAGCCTTGTTACCTTAAACTTCAAAACAAATGATATTTATTATGAGAAAGAGATATTGGAGTAAATACAGAAAGGATTACATATTGCTTTTGCCTACACTTGACCTTTCAAACTGCCTATCAGTTGGAATGATTTTGAGCTCTTAGCATACTGACAGCCCACTGTGTGACTGATTGCTGGGAGAAATAGCAAATCCTTGACATCAGTTAACCTCTGACATTTTCTTTAAATCATGCAGTGTTATTGTCTATTGCGGGGGTGAAGGAAATTCATTTCAGTTTGCTGCACTCTTGATTACACCAACCAATCATGCTAATATAGTAGCATTTAAAATTTTAAACAGGGGCTTCCCTGGTGGCTCAGTGATAAAGAATCCACCTGCCAGTGTGGGAGACATGGGTCCCATCTCTGGACTGGGAAGATCTGCCATGCTATGGAGCAACTAAGCCCCTGTGCCACAGCTACTGAGCCTGCTCTCTAGAGTCAGAGAGCCCCAACCACTGAGCCCACGTGCCACAACTACTAAAGCCTGAGCACACTGGAGCCTGTGCTCCGCAACAAGAGAAGCCTCTGCAACTAGAAAGTAGCCCCCACTTGCAGCGACTAGAGAAAAGCCTGCGCAACAACAAAGACCCACCACAGATTAAATAAATAAAAAAAATTATTTTCAAAAATTAAAAGAAGATAAACTGCATGAGTTCTGCTAAATTTTAGGTTTACCTTGAAAGTTTCTGAAGACATTCAATAGAAACTGATGTTTGCTGTGGCTCTAAAGAGAACTTTACTCAAAGAGGAGGGAATAGAAGAGCCTTCAGGGGAGAGGAGGGTCAACCAGCAGGAAGACAGCCAATTGTCTCTTATTTTCACCTTGGTGGCGCTGAGCGCAGAGAATTTTTTCCTACCAGAAGTTCGTGAGAAAGGCTATCAAGCCTCTGATACCTAAAATTTACTCTGCCAATCCTCAGACACTGCTTAATATGCCAGGTCCAAGTTGGTCTTCAGGGAAAACAGAAAAGGAAATAGACCTATAAAGTGACTTAGTTCAATCTGTTGAAAGCCAAATAAAATCAAATCTAGATTTGATTAAAAGTAAAAGTAAGCTGTGTGACTTCTAAAAAAACAAACAAACATGCTTTTAACCCAGATCCACTCTCATTTTATTTATTGTTGGTTATCTGTTTACAGATATTGATTTTTCAATGTTTTTAACAATTTTTGTGTTTATGAACGTGATGGAAGAGTTAGGAAGTCCACAGGTTCTGGATTCAGTTACAACTGGATTAACATTTTGAGTGTAATTTATCATCTGTGTGACTTGGGGATATTATTTAACTTATAAGAAGTTCAGTTTCTACATCTGTAGAAAGGGGAATGAAATATATGCTTTCCAGGATCACTGTCAAGATTAGAAATAATATATGTTAAAATAGCAGACATAAAGTAAGGGTTTAGTTATTAGTAGCCATTCTAAGGTTTATCATCCAAAGGCCAGACACCCTGGTGATCTTGGGGTCCTCAGAACTGAGAAACGGGTCTCCCCACTGCATCTTTGTCACAGGTTCCAATCTCATTGTGAGCTGTGTATAGGTATACTCTTAAACAATATGCTATTTATTTTTAGTTTATTAAAGTTTTATAAAAAATAATAAATGTGTAGTGATTTATAACAATTAAAAAATTCATTGGGACATTTGAGATAATCTTCCATTAATTTCTTAATTTGGTGAATTGTTTTAAAATATTTTCTAATATTGCATCAAATATTCATATTTTAATTTAAACTCAGATGGTTCCTGCCATATATATATGTGAGTGTGTATGTGTGTGTATATATATATATATATATGAATTTGATTTCCTCATATTTTGTTTAGAATCTTAAAACTACTACTAGTTTAGATTTACCTATAAATTTTCTTTTTTAAAAAAAGCTTTAAATTTTGTATGGGGTATAGTGACTAACAAACAATGTTGTGGTTTCAGATGA